>CM076848.1:99555422-99736776 GCA_039519185.1 Astragalus membranaceus
AACAAGAGCATTTCATTCATCAAAGCATCAATCACCGCATACATTTGCATTCATCAAGCATATAAGAACAGTAGAAAATCATGCATTCATAAGCAAAAGAAAAAGAAAATCATGCATTGCGTACAGACAAGAGAAGAAAAGGAAAATCATTGCATTCATCAAGCATACAGGAACAGTAGAAGATCATCAATCGTGGCATTTGCATTGCATGCATTTGTTCATTTTCAGCTACAGGTACAAAGAGAGGATGAGCACTTCGGTGTTAGCCCTCGCCCCCAGATTCCAGAAAATGTTCCCCCAAGTTGGGAGTTCAGAAAGAAGAAAGAAGAAAAAAGAGAAATAGAAAGGAAGGAGAGAAAAGAAAAGAGAGCGCTCAAGCGTGCATTGCGGATTGGAGCACAGAGATCATCGCTCCCTTCTGCCCAGGTCTCACATCGTGTACGAGCAACGCGATGGACCGCAGCCCCATGTGAGGTTCAACGGAATAGTTGTATCAGCCTAAGATACAGTGGACGCCGTGCATTGATCTGTATATCAGTTCCGGAGCTGATAACGATCCCCCCGGTCGCTCGAAAAGGCCAACAGGAAGAGCGTGCTCCTCAAAGCCACGTGCAAACTCGGATTCGTCAAAGAGTTCGTTTAAGGATTACAGGTTTTAGGCAGCCTGGGCAATTTACCGTTTTCTGCACGCAAGTGCCCATTTTACTTTTCTGTCTGCACGCAAGTGCCCATTTTACTTTTCTGTCTGCACGCAAGTGCCCATTTTACTTTTCTGTCTGCACGCAAGTGCCCATTTTACTTTTCTGTCTGCACGCAAGTGCCCATTTTACTTTTGTCTGCACGCAAGTGCCCATTTTACTTTTCTGTCTGCACGCAAGTGCCCATTTTACTTTTCTGTCTGCACGCAAGTGCCCATTTTACTTTTCTGTCTGCACGCAAGTGCCCATTTTACTTTTCTGTCTGCACGCAAGTGCCCATTTTACTTTCCGTTCTGCACGCAAGTGCCCATTTACTGCTTTCTGCACGCCAAGTGCCCACTTTACCGCTTTCTGCACAAAAGTGCCCATCTTTTCAAAAAAGGCCTAGAAAAAGAAAAAAGAGGAAAATTCGGGTTTTCCCAAGTGGACAAAATCGGTATAATTTCTGAATTCTTTATCTTCATTTTGCCTTGGAATATGTTTCGGCCAATTCATATTCCTCGTTAAAATTCAGATAAAGAGGGGCAGCTGTCATACCCCAATTTTGTCCGGCTTAGGTCCAAACCCTAATTTTCTCCACAAAAAATAATAATAATAAAATGTATTGCATTTTGAATCCTAGAAACCGCTCCAAAGTTTTTGAAATCATTCTTAGGGTTAAAATGCACTTTTTAAGAAACTAGGGTTTTGAAAATGTGTTATGTATGCATGGCAAGTTTTGAAAAATATGTTATGCATGCATGGCAAGCTTTGGAAAATATCTTATGCATGCATGGCAAAAACATAAGAAACATTTTTTGTGAAAAAATAAGAATTGATTTCCATTCTGTTCCAAAGGCCAAGAATCGATTTATACTATTTTGTAAAGGCCATGAAATCGATTCCTTAATCCAATATTAAACCATGAAATCGATTTTCAGGCCATGTTGAGGAGCCAAGAATCGATTCCTCCTTATGTTATCAAGGCATGAAATCGATTTTCAGGCCATTTTTAGGAACCAAGAATCGATTCTTCCTTATGTCATTAAGGCATGAAATCGATTTTCAGGCCACTTTAAAGAGCCAAGAATCGATTCTTCCTTATGTTATTAAGGCATGAAATCGATTTTCAGGCCACTTTAAAGAGCCAAGAATCGATTCCTCCTCACTTTGTCAAAACATGGAATCGATTTTCAAGTCATTTCCAAGAGCCAAGAATCGATTCCCACTTATTTTAACTAAGCATGGAATCGATTTTCACCCATTCAGGATGTCCAAGAATCGATTCTTTGCTATTTCCAAAGGCTCAAACAATCGATTCATCCTTGCAATAAATGTTTTTTAAAAAAATTCTACGCTTTCCTAAGCCTATAAATAGGCAGCCTCAAATCACATTTTCACACAGACACTTTCACGAAATCTGAGAAAAATTGCTCCAGGATTTCACGAGATCAGAAGAGGGAGACAGAGCTACAGAGACTTCACACAAGATCAGAGAGAAGAATTGCTACACATTTTTCACGAGATCTGACACACATTTTTCACGAGATCTGAGAGACATTTTCACGAGATCTGAGAGACATTTCACGAGATCTGGGAAGACAACTCTCGCAAATCTCATTTTCCAGTTCTCCGCTTCATTTTCGCTCGTTCTTCAGATCTGTAATATCTGTCTTCATCAGAGGTATTTCAGTCTTTATATTTGTTAATATTTAATCATTGTGATCCATGCCAAAATTGCCCTATGTGATTTAACTTAGTTATAGTGTCATTGTTGATGATGAACCACATGATTCCCACTTATGCCTAGTGCATCATGTTCTAAGTGGTGAAGATGGTCTCAGATGATTCAACCTCCCCCTTTCAAACCCTTTTAGTTTATATGTTGTTTAAGTTGATGATTGGCAATGTGATTCACACTTGTGCACTTGTGCACTTAATCTTAAGTGTGAGGATTGACCAAAGTGATTCAACATTCTTTGATACTTTGGTCGCTAAATAATTTGCTTGCTTATGCTGGCCAATGATCATGATTGAGGCAACTTTTTGCTTGAGCTTACAGTGTCATCGTCTACTCTCATATAGAATATCATCAATACTTAGATAGGTCCATTCGTTACATTGCATCTTCCACTAGATGTGCATTTAGATTCCCTTGCGTTTTGTAGAAATATTTGAGTATGGTTCTCGCCTAGCATCTTCCACTAGATGTGCATTTAGGTTCAATCTTGCCTACTCTTGTATTTTTGCTTGATGCCCAATTCAAGTTCCCTCCTTGCCTATCTATGCGTTGTGATCTACTATGTGTAGTTTAGACTTGATTTTTGTTTGCGAATTCAAATATTGTTGCTTAATGATTTGATTCCGCTGATTGCATTATGCTTGAATCCACCAATTCTTTCTTGCATTCATTGTTTTCATTTCTAAAACGACCTGGCACAAAAATGGTTACTAGTGGCAATCCATCACAACCTTTGTTGGTTTGACTGTCATGAAAGCCTCAATTTCAAAAGAATTGTCGTAAGCATAAAGCAAGCTACTAGTGATAATCCATCACAACCTTTGTTGGTTTGATTATCATGAACGCGTCCAATTTCAAAAAGCATTTGTCTAGGTATCAAAGAATCAAAAGCAAGTTATTAGCGGTGGTCCATCATAACCTTTGTTAGTTTGATCATCATGAAAGCTTTCATTTTCTAAAACCTCATCAAAAATATTTTCATTTTTAAGGCTCATTAGAACTACGTCGCTTTGATTCCCGTTTGGGATACGTAGGAGCGAGCCACGTTCTCGTCAAGCGCAACAAATAAAAATTCTATTCATCCCCATAAACAAATCATTTTCATAAAAACAAACAAAACGAGTCATTTTCAAACCCATTGTTGCTAATAGCTCATCAGAGCCTCTGTTCGTTTAGCTATTAGTGGCAATGTCTTTTTCTCATAAGGATAATAAACGATGGTCCATCATAACCTTTGTTAGTTTGATCATTGTGCAAATCAATCTTTTTCGAAAATCACTTTCAAAAAGATAATAAAAACAAGTTGTTGTCTATAGTCCATCAGAACCTTTGTTCGTTTGACTGGCGGTACAACTCTTTTTGAACATTTAGCAGTGATTCATCATAGCCTCTGCTAGTTTAATCATTTGCTAATGCTCGTCCTATTTCAAAAAACTCACTAAAAAAGATAAAAAAAACAAGAAAACCTTTCAAAAAGAACGGAGAACTACGTAGCTTTGAGTTCTCCATCGCACCGGGAGATACGTAGGAGCGGGCCATGTCCCGTCAAGCACTTTTTTCTAAAAACCTTTTTTCCCTTTTTCTCACCTAAAATAAAATTGTCATTAAAGATTTCCTATTCATCTCCAAATAAGAAATAAATAGGCAAATCTAGGTATTTTTCAAATCAAACATTGAAACCACACATTTAATTAGAGGTTCCCTTTCGGTAGAAAGGACGTGCGCGGTGCTAACACCTTCCTCGCGCGTAATCGACCCCCGAACCTATATCTCTAGTTTTCAAAGACCATCTGCTTTGTCCAAAAGACCTTTTTTCAATGTTTTGGTCTTAAAATTAAAATATTGGTGGCGGCTCCATAATTTTTCCACGTTGTACATTGAGAAACCCAAAGCGGGATTTTTCGGGGTGCAACAGTGTGCCCATAGGATGCTGCTGAGGTGGGCCCATATACCCTCCCGGTGTGCCCATAGGATGCTGGAGAGGTGGGCCCATAGACTCCCGGTGTGCCCGTAGGATGCTGTAGAGGTGGAAAATACCCATAGGATGTTGGTGTGCCAGATGGGTTTATAGGATACCAATTGGGCCCGGAGGGAGAATGACCAGCAGGTGGAGCAGCTGCAGCAGAACGTGAAGTCCCAACTCCTCCAGCAGTAGTGGTGGTCTGGGGCATCCCCAAAAATGTATCCTCTGGATTAAGTACAACCTCACGAACTCGACGCCGCCTTCTAGGTTCAGCTATCTTCTTCCCCCTAACATCTCTCGGTGGGTCAGAACCTCCTCCTGGATGCATATCTATGAAAAATGAAATGCAAGAAAAATATATAATGATATATATTAATAAATAAATTTAAATACAACAACGTACAATAATGATAAACAAAATGTGATATATATTAATAATTAAAATTAGATGAACAATCAACAACATGCAGAGATTAAAACTAATCAAACTATCTATGTGATACTAATAAGATTAAAAAAAAAGTCTTCATCTTCTTCATCTTCTACATCTTCTACATCTTCAGTCTCATCTTCATCTTCTTCATCTTCTTCATATACTCCAATTTCTTCTTCTAATACTGGTTCAACTTCTTCAATGTGGAGTCGATCATCACATAAGGTATCAACTGGTTCAACTTCAGTTACCTCATTGACGCCCGGCATTTCATCCACTTGATAAGGAACCTCATCCCCCACATCAGTGGCTTCAATGCGACCCCGTGGTTTTGTCTTAATTGCAACACAATATCCTTCCCGAGTTGATGGATATGGAACATAATATACCTGCCTCACATTTTCAGGCATGATAAACGGATCATAGGCTCTATACCTTCTATCCATTCGAATGTCCACAGTATTACATTTTGGATTCAATTTCGTTCCTCTAACCGATGGATCAAACCAACTACAATAAAACAAAACAATTTTCTTTTGATAGTCTAAATATTTGTATTCAGGTTCATATATGTGTTGGATCACCCCGTAGTACTCATCTTCATCTCCTTCTGCAATCCCTTTTACATATACCCCACTATTATTGTTTTGTTTTCCCTCACTCCATGATTGGGTGTCAAATTTATAACCGTTAACGAGGTACGTGTGCCACTCACTAATTTCACGAAAAGGACCATCAGCTAAGTTTCTCAAATGTTGGATTATGGGAGTTGGTTCCGCTTCATAAACCTAAGTAATCACATATGGAAAAAATAAGTCATCTCTCATATCTACTTTGAACTTTAGACATTAAAGTATTAATTTTATTTACTTACTCTATCATTAAACCAAAATGGAAAACTTTCATGTATACGAATAGAAGAATTTTCAGTGCGTATACCCTCAACTTGTAAGAATGCACTGAAAAATAATTATCCATACTCTTTAGAATGAAAATTGGTCAAGGCATGATATAACTTCATACTCTAAATGTCTATGTATTGAAAACTGAATTGAAGCACACTTACTCAAGATATGGTTTAACTTCAGTGCAATTGATCAAGACATGAATATGTGCTGATTTATACTCCATATCTGATAACCACAGAGTCGACTTCTTTCCCGAGAGGTGCCCAGGTTTGCTAAACACAGATAAAGTGAGGGCATTCTTTCTTCGTCAACCTCTATTTCGTTTCTATTATTTCTTGACAACATAAAGTTGTTGGAATAATGAGAACAGAAATAAATTGTTTCACGATGTAAGTAAGCTGCGCAGATCGATCCTTCGACTCTAGATTTATTCTTCACCGATCATTTATAATCACCCATCAATCTAAATATATGGAGGAAGGGGAGTTGATTAAATAAATAGTCATACTAAATATGCACTTTAATTAAAATGTTGAAATTGATAATTACCTCTCAAATGGATACATCCACCTATAATGAACTGGTCCACCAAGCCTTGCTTCATATGCAAGGTGAACCGGAAGATGCTCCATAGAATCAAAGAAACCGGGAGGAAGTATTCTCTCCAACTTACAGATAATGAAAGGAATATTCAGCTCCATCTTAATAAGATCATCTTTTCTCAATGTTGAAGAGCATATGTTTTTAAAAAATTGACTCACGTCAGTAAGTGGTTCCAAAACACACTTTGGCAATGAACTAAAAGCAATTGGAAGAAAACACTCCATGAATACATGACAATCATGACTTTTCATCCCATACATCTTCCCAGTGTTCACATCTGCACATCTTGCAAGATTAGAAGAATAGCCATCTGGCATCCTCAATCCTTTCAACCATCGACAAACATCTTTTGCTTCATCGGGTGTAAGACAATATTTGGCTTTGGGTTTTGACATCTTGCCATTAGCCATTGGCACCAAATTCAAATTGGAACGACTTTTGCTACAGTAAAGAGCAGAATCCATTCTAGCCTTATTATTGTCTTTGGTTTTATCTTTCACATTCATCACGGTGAACCATATGTTGTCAAAGAAATTCTTCTCAATGTGCATAACATCGAGATTGTGTCTCAATAGATTATCTTTCCAATATGGGAGATTCCAAAATATGCTTCTTTTTGTCCAGTTATGCACTCGTCCAAAACCATCCAATCGGGAGAGCACACCTACCTCTGTGGCTTGTGGCAAGTTCATAACTCTACTCCAAATTTCACCCGATGTCAACAAAGGCGGTGGGACATCTGTTTCAACTACCCTTTTCTTGAATGCCCTTTTGTTCTTTCTAAATACATGATCTGGCAGTAAGAATATACGATGCGATTCAAACCAATAATTCTTTCCCCCGTCTTTCAACGTAAACGCTTTTGTGTGTTCCATGCAGTGAGGGCATGCTAATTTACCATGAGTCCCCCAACCTGACAACATACCATAAGCCGGGAAGTCATTAACTGTCCACATCAATGCTGCTCTCATCATAAAATTCTTCTTTCGTGCTGCATCATATGTCCCAACACCCTGCCACAATCTCTTGAGATCATCAATTAGAGGTTCCAAAAAGATATCAATGTTAGCTTTTGGATTGGATGGACCAGGTATCAAGCAAGTCAAAAACGTATACAGTTTAGTCATGCACATCTCAGGAGGAAGATTGTAAGGGGTAACAATGACTGGCCAACAAGAATAAGGCGACGTTGATGCTTGGATATATGGAGTAAATCCATCAGAGCACAAACCAAGTCGAACATTCTGTGGGTCAGAGGAAAAATCTGAATGCACTCGATCAAAGTGTTTCCACGCCTCACCATCAGATGGATGGCGTAAAATGTCCGAGGTATTCCTATTCTCATAATGCCACGTCATTTTCTTTGCAATTTCAGGCGATGCAAACATTCTCTGCAACCTTGGAACTATAGGCAAATAGAACATCGACTTTACAGGAATGAGTTTATAATTACATTTTTCCCCTTTACGAACTTTTGTACCTTGGCTTTCCAAAAAATCTACAAGCCTGCAGTGCACCATCAGTTTTACCAAATTCGTTGTCGTAAAACAACATGTGCCCATCCTCACAACAATCAATCTTCTTACATTCCAATCCCAACTTCGAAACTAACATCTTTGCTTCATAATAACTTTTTGACAAACTATCCTTATTAGGTGTCCCGTCCAACATCATTTGAGTCACAAAATCTAAACCCAACTCAGAAATATTGCTCATGGACTTGAGAGATAAAAGCTTCACACACATAGATAATTTTGACTCTGGCGAGCCATCAAACAACGGTGTGTTTGACTCTTTTAACAAACAATAAAATCTTTGTGCTTCTTCATTTGGAAGTTCATCATGATCGTCATATTGAGGCTCCTCAAATGACACATTCACTCCGAGTCCATCACAAATCATGCTTTGCATCGACTCAAATTGTTCATTAGATGGAACATCAAAACTAGAACTGCTTGAAGAAGCCCCTAAGTCAAAATTTGGAAGTCGTTCTCCATGGTCCACGCAAATCCAATAATTAGGCCTAAACCCAATACGATACAAGTGCACCCTAATTTCATAATCAGGTGTAATAGGATACCATCACATTTAAGGCATGGAAATCTAATCCCCCCTTCCTTTTTAGCCTTATCATGTCGCCACGTTACCCTAATAAACTCTTCAACCCCATTTACAAAAGTTTCCTTCAAAAATGCTCTTCCCGGATATAACCAATCATACACCCAACTACGATTCAATTGATTCCAATTCATCTACACGCATTTAAAAAAACGCGTTAGATTCCCACAACTAAACCTAAAATATAACCTATCAAGTTAGTGGTATCGATATGATCTCGGTGGAGATGATTTCGAGCCAAATATGGGGGTTAAGGACAGAACAAACAAAACCCTTTTCCATATAAGTAGTGAAGGAAGTTATTTCTAACTCCCAACCTTAAAATTGTTAGTATAGTCTCACAATTATCTCAATGAAGATGATTTCAATCAAAATATGGGGGTGAGGGACAGCACATCACCCTTTTCCATCAACAACACACAATATAGTCATCTAACCTAGGGTTCATCAAACATCAAAACAACAAAAATAAATTATAACAAGCCATATAGATAAACTATACCATGTTAAGAACCAACTCATTTTCCAAATATACTACCTACTGAGATTTACAAGAAGAGAATTTAACTTCACTCTCTTAAAGCTCTCCTTTGTGCATAGATAATTAAACACATAAACAATGCAAAGATATCATAATTCAACACATTTAAACCATAAATCATCAAATTTCTCTATCACACAAATAAACAAATATTTCATAAGGAGACATGGTATAAAACATGCAATCTTCATCACAATTTTAGCTATTAATGTATTACAAACATGATATTCAATCATCAAACAGATAGGCCAACAATCAAATAGCATATTTGTGCTAAAAACCTTAAGCTATCTAAAGAGTGAGTGAGAGGAACTCACTTGTTGGGACTAATTTCTGAATTTTTCACAATGTGTGTACCCACCAAAACCAAACAAGCTCCTATGACCCCAATTCGAAATGCCAAGCTCCCGCAACAAAAATAAATTTCACAACATCTGAAATGAAAAAGAAAGAAAGATAAAAACGAAAATAGGAAATAAATAAAAAAGATAAAAACGAAAACAGAAACTTACCAGAAGAGGGTTGCTGCGACGTAGAGAAGGGGATGGGTGGTGCTGGCGTGGTGGTGGCGCGGTGGGAGAGAGAAGAGAGTGAGGTGTGTTTGAGAAGTGTTTTCGGAGAAGAGAGTGAGGAGGCCAGAAGAGGGTTGCTGCGACGTAGGGAAGGGGATGGGTGGTGCTGGCGTGGTGGTGGCGTGGTGGGAGAGAGAAGAGAGTGAGTGAGGTGTGTTTGAGAAGAGTGTTTTTGGAGGGAGAAGAGAGTAAGGAGGGTTTTCGGAGAAGAGAGTGGGAGAGAGAAGAGAGTAAGGAGGGTTTTGGGAGCCAGTGAAAAAAAAATAAAACTTAGCGACGGATCGTTTGCGACGGATTCATTGATTTCACATTTTCCAAGGAATTAGCGACGGATACTTTACGACGGGTTTTGAAAGTTAGCGACGGATTCAGAATGTTACGCATTCCAAGGTCTATTCAACGGTCACGTTAGAATTAGCGACCGATTTGTTGCGACGAATTTTAAAGTTAGCGACGGATTTGAAATTTTTTGTAAAAAAAAAACACACCATCGTAATTATTAGCGACGGATTTATATTCCCTCGCTAATTTCCGTCCCTAATAATTACGTAGCGACGGATTTTGATTCCCTCGCTAATTTCTGTCGCTTATACTGCGTTTTTTTTGTAGTGTAATAATTGTATATTTGTAAGACATTTTAATTTTGGGCCACTTTGGGCTTCGTTTAGAGAGACTTCGCCATGGGCCTTTGGTTGTGTACAAGTTGGGCTTATGTTGTGGATTTAGGATCCATAGAGTCCACAATATAAAGACCCTATCTTCATGTGTAATTGGGAGAATTTTTGAATGAATGAAATCATTTCCTCAATTTTGCAAAGTTGAAAGCCTAGAGAGATACCTAGTGAGAGGTGAGAGTGGCGAGTACATGCATATGAGAGGTGAGGTTCATCATGAAGTTCCTCCAATGGTTCTTGAAGAAGAGAACCTTGCTCACAACCTTGGGGCTAGGAGCGCCCAAGGCTAGTTGATCTTATCGCTTTCCAAGAAGGTGTGGCGATCATTCATCTCCACATCCATATCTAGTCTCATCGACATTTGTTGTTTCTTCTACTTTTCATGTAAGTTCATTGTGTTTGTGTTGTATGTTCTTCATCTTTCTTGATTTGTCAATAACACTTATTCTTGATCTTGTGCGAGAATTATTGAGTTGTCAAAATTCTAAATCCTATCCTTCTTGATCTATTCTAGATCATATCATGTGTCATCAAAGCACATTAATTCATATCATGTGGTAATCAAAACTAGTAGAATTTTGTCAATTTTTTTTCTCACACCTTTGTTTTTGGAGCCAAAACTAGATTCAACTGAAATTTGAACTTGGTTCCAAATCTTGTGAATTCTTTTGTTAAAAGTGTTAAATCTGAATATTTGAAGTTTAAATTCAATTAGATCTTGAAATTTGAGTCACAATTGATCAAAAAATTTAGATCTAACAAACTTTGTGAAAAGAAAGTTAGTTACACAGCAAAGTGTTGCCTAAAATTCCAATTTCTACTGCAGCTTTCAGCAACACTTTCCTGTTCCAACAATTTTCACGCGTATGTCTTCATCTTCAACTCAAAATTCGATTTCGTTTCTCAGTCAATTTCGTTCTAATTTTTTTTTGTGATTCTTGACTGTTGTTACATGTGCAATCTATTACATCTTAATTTTGTCAAATTTGAGCAACATTTAAGCGAATTCGAAGTGAAAAACCTTCATCATTTTCATCTTCCAAGTTCAATTTCGTGCTCATTTCTTGATCGTTTTTGATGAAATTTTTTGCTAGTATTCACTTCATGCACAAATTTCGCACCTATTTCAACTTGTTTGATGAATATTGATTGAGTTTTGAGCGTTTCCCCAATTTGTGAACCCTAAACGCGATTTTGGTTCGTATAATCGCTTTTTAGTTAAGTTCTTCGCATCTTTTGTTCAAATTGATGGTATATTTGGAATCCTTGTGAAATTTCGCATGAGATGCACTACTCATTTGTCTGACTTGGTGTTGAATTGAGAAATCTGGAAATTGCTCTTGTTCTTGATGTTCTTGATAATCTGTTCTTCATTTTCTGCACTTTGATCCAAAACTGTTGATGTCGAACTTCAGTTTGTGTTAGTGAATTCAATATAGCTCCGTTTACGGTGATTCAAAAGCCAGGTTATTCGTCTCAAAGTCTAGTATTATTTGAGAGACTGGAAAAAAATTTGAGAAAAAGAAAATACTGCAAAAAAATATAGCAAAAACAATAGTAAAAGAGTCAAAGAAAAAAGGTAAAACTTCACTGCGGGAGCATCAAAATAATTCAAAAAATTCCAGAAATATTTCTACTATTTCTATACATTTTTTGGATCATTGTGCAATTTTATCAAGATTTTTTGAGAACATGTGGACTATTTTGCCCTTGGAGGCTTATATGCTCATTTATTGCAATATTTGTTGGTGCCTTGCTAGCAAACTTTTGAGTCTCTTTTTTGTAGTTTAAATTTGTCTTTAAATACTCTATATTTGGTTTAGCTTCAGAATTTTTTTTGTGGACTTTGTGTCTTAAAAAAATTCCTTAGTTTTGTCATAGTAGTCTCCTTTTTCTATTCCTCTTGGTGAGTGATCATACATGTCTTGGGTTCTATAGTAACATCAACACCAAGGTTTGGATAGTAGCTTATAAGTTCCTTTTTCAAGTTCAAAAGGAGAATTGAGTGGCTTGAGTGACCTACTTACATTGTGTGTGACCAAAAAACCCTTAAGTGAGAGTGTTTCCTAAAAAGCCTAAACACGAGTGGAGTGATATTTAGTAAGGTAAACACTTTGGTGATGACTTATTATGGCTATTTTTATACTAACATTCTCTTGTAGGTACACACAAATTATTCCATGATGAAGTCCATATTTGATAGGACGTATGATTCACCATTGAGGTATGATTCCCCAATGAGGTATGATTCTCTTAGGAGGTATCATTCCCAAAGAAGGTAGTAGGCGACGCGAATCTATGGTTTCTATGTTTCAATCGAGTACCAATTGCTTGGATACGTTTGAAAGCCTCGAGATGACTTAAAGAAAAAATTATTTCTAGGTTTGTCTTGTGTCTCCGTAACAAATGGTCCATTTATTGATGGGCGAACGACGGGGATTGAACCCGCGCGTGGTGGATTCACAATCCATCTCAAAGAAAAAAAGGGGGGATATGGCGAAATTGGTAGACGCTACAGACTTAATTGGATTGAGCCTTGGTATGGAAACTTACCAAGTGAAAACTTTCAAATTCAGAGAAACCCTGGAATTCGCAATGGGCAATCCTGAGCCAAATCCTGCTTTTCGAAAACAAAAAAATAAAAGTTCATAAAGTTAAAATTAAACAAAGACAGCAGCGATACTACTGGAAAGGACGGTTTCAATATTTCCCATACGCAATCCTTTCTATAGACGTTGAGGTGGACGCACACTAAGATGGAAAAGACCCTGGCACATCTTATCTTCCTTAAACTTCACTCCGGACGACCTTAGACCATCAAACGGCCGTGAAAAGGCGTTTAAACGGGCTTGAAACCAACTTCATGGGCTGGCTGGCTTCCTGCTCGTGCTATCATTGGGGCCATATTCTCCTATACTATCTTCATGACGAGCACTTACATTACTAGCTGCCTCAACGTAAAAGGGAAAGAAACAAGGACTTACTCAACTCTATTGACTCTACTTACTTCCCTTACTGGACAGGATTATCAACTAAACTAACGACTGACTCGCTTGAGAGCTTAACTACTGCTTACTACAATTTTCACACTTAGAAACCTCACCTACTAACTAGCCCTTATACTCGTTCCATTTATTCCACTCGCTGACTTTTCTATGAAAATTGTCTGTATTGACAAGAGGTTTTATCCTCGATCCTTCAGTTAGCTTGCCAAAGCAATCACTGGCTACTATTTCATAGCCTCCTCTGGCAAAAGGTTCCTCTTCTTTATGTAACTATACTTAAGGGGCCCGAGACTTCAACTAGAGGAGCGACCAGTTGGTTCACCAAACCCCGACCCAGCGTCACACGTTCTCCAGGTCCGAAGGGATCCAGTGCCCAACTACCGACTCGACTTCAAACATCGTCAGTTCACTGAATTCACTCAGGTCAGGAATAAATACAAAGTCAGCACTTGATGCGTAAGAATTAGACTGTAACACCCCGGTATAATTTATCGATTAAAAATACCAAAGTGCACATTAGTAACACATCAAAGATATATTTCCTGCTTAGACACTGAATATCACTATAAATTTTTCGCTGAATAAAACCCAAACAGTCTTATTTACAACAAGACAATATGGTTCTCAGACCATATACCATCAGCAATTATAGTATCCAGTATCATACAAGAAAGCGGAAGAAAGATATACCTTAAATACATAATGCTTTAGTATACAGACAACAAAAGGGAAATAAGCTTAAATATAAAGCTAGGCTATCAGCAACCAGTCCGAGCTCAACCTACTCGTGCCTCTTGGATTTCCGCTGTCCCTGTGTCTCTGTAAAACAACAACATATAAACAATGAGATACAATCTCAGTGAGTTCTACCGAGACCCCTACTCGCTCTCTCGGTACTTGTTTAAAAACATTTTTAACTCAACACGGCACCGACTGCGTGACCGCTACATCCCGGTGAACCGCATTATTTTACACATAGCATTCCACCGGCTGCGTGACCGCTACATCCCGGGGAATCTGCTATAACTCAGTACGACACCGGCTGCGTGACCGCTACATCCCGGTGAATCGCACAACAAAACAATTCAACAGATCACCGACTGCATTACTGCTGAAACCCGGTGAACCCCACTGCCAATAGTATTCTTCCTAAAGGCCCGGAGCCTAGGGTAGGGGATCATGACTGCCCCGCCTAGTATGTCAACATGGGTCGTCACCCAAACTCTATATATATAAACATATATATCTACAGTACTATGAACCCACGGTCCATCAAATCAGACAATCAATGAAACACTTTAATCCACGTTTTATAAAATCCAAGTTCACACTCGCACTCTATTTGACCACTTTTCGGCACAATTTTCAATATCAAAGACAGTTCATTTTGCCTTAAAAATAGAATATTCAGTTAGGCCTCTGAATAAGCTTTCCAACGCATCTTAGAACACCTCAATCGGGTTCCCGGATCAAAAGTTATCGCGAAACGAAAAACAGTGTTTGGTTGCTGAAATTCTGCCAACTGGCGCGCGAGTGGCGCGTGGCGCGCAAACGGCGCGCGAACAGACAGGAAGTTCTGCCAATTGGCGCGCGGGTGGCGCGCGGCGCGCAAGTGGCGCGCTATCAGACAGCAGGGGGTCTGTCAAGGGCAGATTTTGGCGGTTTCGCGCGAAAATCGCGATTCCGCTTAATTCCGATTTTAATTCCGATCGAAAACAGTTTTCACACACACATAATCAAACCCAATCAACATCAAACAATCAATCAAAATCTAAATCAAATCGAAGTTTATCAAATTACGGCGATTTTCCAAATAACGGTTTTAAATCAAAATCTCTCGAATCGAATCACCAAAAATTCCATTTTTAACACGACGCAACCCGAGACTCTCCCCAATCGATTCCTAACCCGAATCAGGCAGTATCACATAATATTCCAGTCCAGCGAAAGCGATAAAACAGTTTATCAATTAATTCGAAAAACAAAAATCCTAAACGTGAGTAAAACTCACCCTCGAAGCGTGTGCCGACACCGAGACTTCAAAATCGCCGAGACTTCGCCAAATCACCGAGACTTTCCGCGACACCGCTTTTCTGACAAAACCGCACGAACGTTCCTCGAATCAACTACACGCTCCGGCGATGCTCAAATCCGATTCCAAAACTTTCCGCTCGATCACGAAACCTCTTTTGACCGAAACACCGAATTCCCCGAAATCCTCCACGGATACTATTCATCATCTTCAAACTCAAAATCACTATTCATCTAAAAACCCCAAATTTGATTTCTCAAATCTCACCCAATCAAACATTGATTCTTTCACTCCAAGCTAGTACCCAAGCCTCCATTCGAACTCCCCTAGCCTTCAAACCGCTTTATTGACGAAGATAGCTCTCAAAAACGCCACATTGAGCTTCAAACCGAAAATGGTAAATTCGTGTAGAGTGAGTTGATGATGAAGATGTTGGTACCAAATCGAAGAGGAAGTAACGCTGAGCATTTTTCGTGTTGGACGGAAGTCGTTTTGATGAGCCTAACCTTCCCATTTTTCCTCTTCTTCTTCCTTCCCCTTTCTTTCTCTCTTCAATTTTCTTTTTCTCCTCTCCTCTCTGTTTCTCGCGTGGCTTTCTTCTTTCTTTTCTTTCAATTCTTTTCTTTCCTTTCTTATTAACACACACACACACACACGTATATACATATATTTATTTAATAAATATATGGCAACGTGGTCAAATTACCATATTGATCTAAATCTCCTATTTCGATTTCGAAACTTCCTTGATCCGTATTATCCGGTTAACGATCCGATGACAACCAATAAATAATTTTAGCACTCAATAAATTTACCAGTCAAGTACTAAATTAATTTAATTTGGTTAACATCCAAATAATTCGGTTAATTATTTTGCGGATGTTACATTCTCCCCAACTTGAAAGAATTTTGTCCTCAAAATTTCGTCAAGTCTTTCATCTGACTAATCGAGAATCGACATTCTCAGAAAGGTCTAAATTTGCGAGAAAACAATCTTGAATTAACGAAATGAGTGTAGAAAACCTTCCCAAGTTGGCACATCAATCTCCAGGTATGATCCACTACTACCCCAGAACGCTTCTAAGATTACAGTCCGAACTCTCTTATTACGAATCGGCACGAGAAACTCCTCTTTCGCCTACATAAGCTCGGCACCGCATTTGAAAACACTCCTGAAGCTTCATTCTAATTATCCTCGCTTGCTCCCCAACTTTGATTAATCTAAGTCAAATGGTCTAATACAAGACACTTGATAGAATATATGTTGAATATGAGATCCACAAACTGGTACTCCTCGGCAGAGGTAAAAACAAACACGATTTTCTCAAAGGGTGTAAACACGTTCTCCGCAAATTTTCTAAAAATCCATAACAGTTCCTGTACCCATTGAAAAATGTGACGGAAAGTCACTGTGAATTTCCTTGACTCACTTCCAAGTCTTCGAGGTAAAACTTCTTCAAAAAGATGAGATTTGGGTTTTATCAAAAGCTCTGACCTTAAACGTAGAAATAAACCACGGGGACATCAAATAAATTGAACGTAATGAAAATCACCTCAGTTGTTGTCCAAACAACTATCAAACAGAACTTAGAGCTCCTTTCCGAATTAGTCAATAGCGTTGAGAGCTTCCCCTCAACCTAAGTAATCCTCCTAGGATTTTCCTCCTAATCACATCCTATTAGTCTCTTGATTCGTTCCCAAAATTAACTTTAGCATGCGGGTTTTCACAAAAATGATTTTTCAAAACTATCACGCCGCACACCAAGCTTCACTTCGGAAATTCCAGTCCCTTGCAGCAGATCCATCAATTAATCCTCTGGTGCTTATTCGCAATGTGAAAAACAGTCAACAGTTACCTCACCTACATATTCGCGTTCGCGTTCGACTTGTCAAACGGAATCATATTATACCATCTCATTGTTAACCTTCACAAAGGAGAGGTTAACAAACTAATACCTCAGCACTCATACATCTTCTTTATATTCTGAACACCCTGGAACAGAATATAAACTTCGGTGTGCTTCCTCTAACACTTGCCTTTTATTGTTCTCATCATCGGTCGCACAGATTCTACCGTTGAAACAACTGACTCCATCACTATCCATGGTAAAATCTGGAAATACCTTTGTGATTTGTAGCTTCACATCTACTTCCTGTGCTAAGCGTATAGAATCCCTTGAGGAACTAGAGATCCTCATATGGCTCAACACTAATTTATAATCCTCCAGAAACTCAACACACTTCTCTGCCTGCTATTCAGTTCTTTCTGATCATACAGATACCTTAAACTCTTGTGACCACTAAAGACCTCGAAACGAGACCCATACAGGTAACGTCTCCAAATCTTCAGTGCATACACAATAGCTGCCAATTACAAATCATGAGTCGGATAATTCTCCTCATGAGTCTTCAATTGCCTGGACGCATAAGCTACCTCTTGTTGATTCTGCACAAGAACACCTCCTAAACCCTTCCCAGAAACATCGTCGTAAATTTGGAATTTCAAAGACGGATCCGCAAGAATCAGGAATGGAGCAGAAGTCAACCAAACCTTCAATTCTTGAAACATTTTGATTTCAGTGACTGACTTTGGTCGTTCCCAGTTCAACACAGCTCCCACGTTACTGGGATCCACCGCAACTCCCGATTGGGAAATCGCGCGTTTCAAAAACTTCACTTCCGGCATCCAGAAGTCACACTTCGACGGCTTTGCGTACAACTTCTTTTCTCGGAGTACACTCAGAACAATGCGGAGATGTTGAACATGCTCCTCAATGGTCTTCGAGTACACCACGACATCATCAATGAAAACAACTACAATTTGATCCAGGTACGCGTGGAAAACTCGGTTCATGTATCCACGAATACCGCTGGAGCATTAGTCAAACCGAAGGGCATTACTACGAACTCGTAATGTCCATACCTAGTACAGAAAGCTGTCTTCGGAATATCTAAGGCTCTAACTTTTATTTGATGATATCCTGACTTCAGATCAATTTTAGAAACACTGCAGCACCTCAAATTGCTCAAGCAAATCGTCTATCCTTGGTAAGGGATATTTATTCTTGATCGTCACTTTGTTGAGTTGTCGATAATCAATGCACAATCTCATGCTACCATTTTTCCTTTTGACTAACCACACCAGAGCACTCCTTAGAGAAGCTCTCGGTCGAAGGAATTTCCTTAACGTCGACTCTTCAAGTTGAGACTCCATTTCCTTGAATTCTAAAGGAACATTCAATAAGAAACAATAGATATTGATCCCGTACCAGGAACCAATTCTACCGTAAACTCTACCTCTCGCTCAGGAGATTCAGAAGAAACTTCATCGTGAAAACATCCAGAAAGTCATTCACAATCTGAATGTTCGCCAAATCCAAACTAGTTTCAGTGGATGCAGATAACATACTAACATGTGCTTCCGCACCTTGGAATGAAGATAGACCGTCTAGGGTGAACTAGGTAACTGCTTCAGAATTTGTCCTAGACAATTCAACTGGTCCTGAAGCGAAGCTGATAGTTGATTAACACAGTCGATTGCAACATGATTTGCAGTCATCCAATCCATACCCAAAATGGTGTCCACACTTCTCATGGGCAAACAATAAATTCTACAACGAAATTTCTGCCTCCTATGACAAGTAGACAATTCTGACTCAAGGATTGGGTCTGGACACGTTCTTTAGCAGCAGTTAAAATAGTCATCGGCTCGGATAGCGATGATAAGGCTGATCCCAACCGATTCATATGCGATCGGGATATACAACAATAGGTTGCACCCGAATCATTTAATATACTGACGGAGTTATTGAAAACTGATCTCATACTCCTCAGTAGATTGTCTGCAGTCGTAACTGCCTAAACATCCAGAATGTTGACTCGTCCTTGCCTTAGAGCTGCTTGTAACTCCTTGAAACTCTTCCTTACGGGGCACTCTTTACCATAATGACCCTCTACATTTCTATAATAGCACCGATTAGATCTTCGCTTGCAATCACCGCTGTGAGGCTTTCCACAGTTAGAACATCTTCTGACCTTTAAAGAATCAAAGAATTGCATCTGCTTTTCCTTTGATGAAATTATCTTAGGACTTTGCATTCGGAGTTGATAATTCAACTACCTTCTTTCCTTTCCCATATTTCCTATGAGATCATCCTCGGCGACATAGGCTGATTGCACTAAGGCAACAAAATTGGTAATAGTATAAGAACTGAGACCATAAATCATAAAAGCACTTATGCCCGTCTTCTACTTCTGCATTCTCCGTTCGTCATCCGAAGCTTACTTTACCACTTGGTAAAACTGAGACAACTTCTCAAACTTAGCGGTGTATTCTCCCACCGTCATGTCACCTTTCCTGAGGATGCACCGGTTGAAGATTCCGATTGTGGTCGAGGATTTCATCTTGATCATCCAGTCATAATTCCGCTTATGATGCACTAAGTATTAAGTTGATCAGGCTCAATGTCTCTTAGCATCACAAGTGTAATTACAAAAAGGACTAACAAGGAATCGACTCAACCCTAAACTAAGTCCGACTAGGTCGAACTGCTCTGATACCAACTGTAACACCCCGGTATAATTTATCGATTAAAAATACCAAAGTGCACATTAGTAACACATCAGAGATATATTTCCTGCTTAGACACTGAATATCACTATAAATTTTTCGCTGAATAAAACCCAAACAGTCTTATTTACAACAAGACAATATGGTTCTCAGACCATATACCATCAGCAATTATAGTATCCAGTATCATACAAGAAAGCGGAAGAAAGATATACCTTAAATACATAATGCTTTAGTATACAGACAACAAAAGGGAAATAAGCTTAAATATAAAGCTAGGCTATCAGCAACCAGTCCGAGCTCAACCTACTCGTGCCTCTTGGATTTCCGCTGTCCCTGTGTCTCTGTAAAACAACAACATATAAACAATGAGATACAATCTCAGTGAGTTCTACCGAGACCCCTACTCGCTCTCTCGGTACTTGTTTAAAAACATTTTTAACTCAACACGGCACCGACTGCGTGACCGCTACATCCCGGTGAACCGCATTATTTTACACATAGCATTCCACCGGCTGCGTGACCGCTACATCCCGGGGAATCTGCTATAACTCAGTACGACACCGGCTGCGTGACCGCTACATCCCGGTGAATCGCACAACAAAACAATTCAACAGATCACCGACTGCGTTACCGCTACATACCCGATGAACCTGTTATGACTCAGTACGACACCGGCTGCGTGACCGCTACATCCCGGTGAATCGCACTACAAACAATTTAACATAACACCGCCTGCATTACTGCTGAAACCCGGTGAACCCCACTGCCAATAGTATTCTTCCTAAAGGCCCGGAGCCTAGGGTAGGGGATCATGACTGCCCCGCCTAGTATGTCAACATGGGTCGTCACCCAAACTCTATATATATAAACATATATATCTACAGTACTATGAACCCACGGTCCATCAAATCAGACAATCAATGAAACACTTTAATCCACGTTTTATAAAATCCAAGTTCACACTCGCACTCTATTTGACCACTTTTCGGCACAATTTTCAATATCAAAAACAGTTCATTTTGCCTTAAAAATAGAATATTCAGTTAGGCCTCTGAATAAGCTTTCCAACGCATCTTAGAACACCTCAATCGGGTTCCCGGATCAAAAGTTATCGCGAAACGAAAAACAGTGTTTGGTTGCTGAAATTCTGCCAACTGGCGCGCGAGTGGCGCGTGGCGCGCAAACGGCGCGCGAACAGACAGGAAGTTCTGCCAATTGGCGCGCGGGTGGCGCGCGGCGCGCAAGTGGCGCGCTATCAGACAGCAGGGGGTCTGTCAAGGGCAGATTTTGGCGGTTTCGCGCGAAAATCGCGATTCCGCTTAATTCCGATTTTAATTCCGATCGAAAACAGTTTTCACACACACATAATCAAACCCAATCAACATCAAACAATCAATCAAAATCTAAATCAAATCGAAGTTTATCAAATTACGGCGATTTTCCAAATAACGGTTTTAAATCAAAATCTCTCGAATCGAATCACCAAAAATTCCATTTTTAACACGACGCAACCCGAGACTCGCCCCAATCGATTCCTAACCCGAATCAGGCAGTATCACATAATATTCCAGTCCAGCGAAAGCGATAAAACAGTTTATCAATTAATTCGAAAAACAAAAATCCTAAACGTGAGTAAAACTCACCCTCGAAGCGTGTGCCGACACCGAGACTTCAAAATCGCCGAGACTTCGCCAAATCACCGAGACTTTCCGCGACACCGCTTTTCTGACAAAACCGCACGAACGTTCCTCGAATCAACTACACGCTCCGGCGATGCTCAAATCTGATTCCAAAACTTTCCGCTCGATCACGAAACCTCTTTTGACCGAAACACCGAATTCCCCGAAATCCTCCACGGATACTATTCATCATCTTCAAACTCAAAATCACTATTCATCTAAAAACCCCAAATTTGATTTCTCAAATCTCACCCAATCAAACATTGATTCTTTCACTCCAAGCTAGTACCCAAGCCTCCATTCGAACTCCCCTAGCCTTCAAACCGCTTTATTGACGAAGATAGCTCTCAAAAACGCCACATTGAGCTTCAAACCGAAAATGGTAAATTCGTGTAGAGTGAGTTGATGATGAAGATGTTGGTACCAAATCGAAGAGGAAGTAACGCTGAGCATTTTTCGTGTTGGACGGAAGTCGTTTTGATGAGCCTAACCTTCCCATTTTTCCTCTTCTTCTTCCTTCCCCTTTCTTTCTCTCTTCAATTTTCTTTTTCTCCTCTCCTCTCTGTTTCTCGCGTGGCTTTCTTCTTTCTTTTCTTTCAATTCTTTTCTTTCCTTTCTTATTAACACACACACACACACACGTATATACATATATTTATTTAATAAATATATGGCAACGTGGTCAAATTACCATATTGATCTAAATCTCCTATTTCGATTTCGAAACTTCCTTGATCCGTATTATCCGGTTAACGATCCGATGACAACCAATAAATAATTTTAGCACTCAATAAATTTACCAGTCAAGTACTAAATTAATTTAATTTGGTTAACATCCAAATAATTCGTGCTCATTTTCATCATTTTCATCTTCCAAGTTCAATTTCGTGCTCATTTCTTGATCGTTTTTGATGAAATTTTTTGCTAGTATTCACTTCATGCACAAATTTCGCACCTATTTCAACTTGTTTGATGAATATTGATTGAGTTTTGAGCGTTTCCCCAATTTGTGAACCCTAAACGCGATTTTGGTTCGTATAATCGCTTTTTAGTTAAGTTCTTCGCATCTTTTGTTCAAATTGATGGTATATTTGGAATCCTTGTGAAATTTCGCATGAGATGCACTACTCATTTGTCTGACTTGGTGTTGAATTGAGAAATCTGGAAATTGCTCTTGTTCTTGATGTTCTTGATAATCTGTTCTTCATTTTCTGCACTTTGATCCAAAACTGTTGATGTCGAACTTCAGTTTGTGTTAGTGAATTCAATATAGCTCCGTTTACGGTGATTCAAAAGCCAGGTTATTCGTCTCAAAGTCTAGTATTATTTGAGAGACTGGAAAAAAATTTGAGAAAAAGAAAATACTGCAAAAAAATATAGCAAAAACAATAGTAAAAGAGTCAAAGAAAAAAGGTAAAACTTCACTGCGGGAGCATCAAAATAATTCAAAAAATTCCAGAAATATTTCTACTATTTCTATACATTTTTTGGATCATTGTGCAATTTTATCAAGATTTTTTGAGAACATGTGGACTATTTTGCCCTTGGAGGCTTATATGCTCATTTATTGCAATATTTGTTGGTGCCTTGCTAGCAAACTTTTGAGTCTCTTTTTTGTAGTTTAAATTTGTCTTTAAATACTCTATATTTGGTTTAGCTTCAGAATTTTTTTTGTGGACTTTGTGTCTTAAAAAAATTCCTTAGTTTTGTCATAGTAGTCTCCTTTTTCTATTCCTCTTGGTGAGTGATCATACATGTCTTGGGTTCTATAGTAACATCAACACCAAGGTTTGGATAGTAGCTTATAAGTTCCTTTTTCAAGTTCAAAAGGAGAATTGAGTGGCTTGAGTGACCTACTTACATTGTGTGTGACCAAAAAACCCTTAAGTGAGAGTGTTTCCTAAAAAGCCTAAACACGAGTGGAGTGATATTTAGTAAGGTAAACACTTTGGTGATGACTTATTATGGCTATTTTTATACTAACATTCTCTTGTAGGTACACACAAATTATTCCATGATGAAGTCCATATTTGATAGGACGTATGATTCACCATTGAGGTATGATTCCCCAATGAGGTATGATTCTCTTAGGAGGTATCATTCCCAAAGAAGGTAGTAGGCGACGCGAATCTATGGTTTCTATGTTTCAATCGAGTACCAATTGCTTGGATACGTTTGAAAGCCTCGAGATGACTTAAAGAAAAAATTATTTCTAGGTTTGTCTTGTGTCTCCGTAACAAATGGTCCATTTATTGATGGGCGAACGACGGGGATTGAACCCGCGCGTGGTGGATTCACAATCCATCTCAAAGAAAAAAAGGGGGGATATGGCGAAATTGGTAGACGCTACAGACTTAATTGGATTGAGCCTTGGTATGGAAACTTACCAAGTGAAAACTTTCAAATTCAGAGAAACCCTGGAATTCGCAATGGGCAATCCTGAGCCAAATCCTGCTTTTCGAAAACAAAAAAATAAAAGTTCATAAAGTTAAAATTAAACAAAGACAGCAGCGATACTACTGGAAAGGACGGTTTCAATATTTCCCATACGCAATCCTTTCTATAGACGTTGAGGTGGACGCACACTAAGATGGAAAAGACCCTGGCACATCTTAACTTCCTTAAACTTCACTCCGGACGACCTTAGACCTTAAACAGCCATCAAACGACCGTGAAAAGGCGTTTAAACGGGCTTGAAACCAACTTCATGGGCTGGCTGGCTTCCTGCTCGTGCTATCATTGGGGCCATATTCTCCTATACTATCTTCATGACGAGCACTTACATTACTAGCTGCCTCAACGTAAAAGGGAAAGAAACAAGGACTTACTCAACTCTATTGACTCTACTTACTTCCCTTACTGGACAGGATTATCAACTAAACTAACGACTGACTCGCTTGAGAGCTTAACTACTGCTTACTACAATTTTCACACTTAGAAACCTCACCTACTAACTAGCCTTTATACTCGTTCCATTTATTCCACTCGCTGACTTTTCTATGAAAATTGTCTGTATTGACAAGAGGTTTTATCCTCGATCCTTCAGTTAGCTTGCCAAAGCAATCACTGGCTACTATTTCATAGCCTCCTCTGGCAAAAGGTTCCTCTTCTTTATGTAACTATACTTAAGGGGCCCGAGACTTCAACTAGAGGAGCGACCAGTTGGTTCACCAAACCCCGACCCAGCGTCACACGTTCTCCAGGTCCGAAGGGATCCAGTGCCCAACTACCGACTCGACTTCAAACATCGTCAGTTCACTGAATTCACTCAGGTCAGGAATAAATACAAAGTCAGCACTTGATGCGTAAGAATTAGACAATAAGATATCATTCCCCAATTAGATATGACTCTCGTTGTGAATATTATGACAAAAGAAATAGGAGGCCTAGATATGTTGTTGAGGAGGATCAAAGTAAACATAGAAGGAGGGACATCAAAGAGGAAAACTCCTCCAAGTATACCCACACCAATATTTGGAAGGCCAATTCAAAGAGGGAGGAAGCCTATACACTTAAAACGGTAAAAGATAAAGCTTCGGCCATAGTGCCAAAGAGTAAGGAAACTTTCTCTCCTCCTACTACTACTCCTTCTACCTTTCATACTAGATGTCTTGTGTCAACTAGATTATGTTGTTTGCAAATTGATGTTGGAAGTTGTTTAATTGGGCTAGCATTCACTTAGTCAAAAAGCTCAATCTTCCTACCATCAATCATCCAAACCCATACAAAATACATTGGCTTAATGAGCAAAAAGAAATAGTTGTGGATAAACAAGTGTTAGTTAGTTTTTCCATTCATAGGTACAAAGACAATGTCTCATGTGATGATGTCCCTATGGATGCCGGCCACCTAATCTTAGGAAGGCCATGGAAAATTGATACAAAAGCACTCTATGATGGACTTTCTAACAAATACTCATTTATGCATAACAATTTGAAAATTGTTCTCTCTCCCCTTAATCCCCAAGAAGTTTTGAAAGACCAAATTATTTTGAAAAAAAAAAAATTGAGGAGGAGGAAAAGGAAACAAAGGCCATACTCAAGTTGGAAAGCCAAAGTGTAGTTGTGGTAGGCACCTCTAATCTTGATCATGACACTCACAAAGAATTAAAAATCCAAAGGCTCGAGGAAAAGGACCTAAAGAAAATGAAAAGCTTGATTGTAGTGCCTAGCAAGGATACTAATAGGAAAGAATGTATGTGCCTTAGGAAACCGTTTCATGAAATATCATATGAAACTATCACTAACTATTTCCTTGCACGTAGTTTTGTTCATTCCTTGTTTAGGACACCTATGAAGTTGTTGCCTAAGCCACTTTCTTGCGGGAATGGCAAGGACCTTGGTGGTAATTCCAACGGCAAACAATTAAATGGTAAGACCAAGGTAATGGAGAATGTGTCTCATGTTATGAAGTTGCAAAGGTATCATCTTCTACCTCTTATCTCTATTCCTTCCCCTAGGCCTTTATCTTTTACTTGGAAGTTTACCGTATTTTCCATTTTGCTAAAATTTGTGTTGGGATTTTGCATACTTAGGCTATTATTTAAGGTCACTCACTTTCCTTTTGATCCCGGTGGAGCCTAAGCAATTAATGCATTAGTATAGTTGTTTTTTTTCTTCAAAATAAGTGATTTTGTCTTGCTTGATGTAGGTTTCCAAGAGGGGGAGTTCACTTGACGACAAGTGAAATTCAAGAGCGGGGGTATGATGTGAGCCCACATAGAGCTTGGATGAAGGTCACATGGAGCTTGGATGAAGTGTTTCCTATACTCTGTTTTCTTTTAATAATTGTATATTTGTAAGACATTTTAATTTTGGGCCACTTTGGGCTTCATTTAGAGAGACTTCGGCCATGGGCCTTTGGTTGTGTACAAGTTGGGCTTATGTTGTGGATTTTGGATCCATAGAGTCCACAATATAAATACCCCACCTTCATGTGTAATTGGGAGAACTTTTGAATGAATGAAATCATTTCCTCAATTTTGCAAAGTTGAAAGCCTAGAGAGATACCTAGTGAGAGGTGAAGTTCATCATGAAGTTTCTCCAATGGTTCTTGAAGAAGAGGACCTTGCTCACAACCTTGGGGCTAGGAGCGCCCAAGGCTAGTTGATCTTATCGCCTTCCAAGAAGGTGTGAAGATCATTCATCTCCACATCCATCTCTAGTCTCATCCACATTTGTTCTTTCTTCTACTTTTCATGTAAGTTCACTGTGTTTGTGTTGTATGTTCTTCATCTTTCTTGATTTGTCAATAACACTTGTTCTTGATCTTGTGTGAGAACTATTGAATTGTCAAAATTCTAGATCCTATCCTTCTTGATCTATTCTAGATTATATCATGTGTCATCAAAGCACATTGATTCATATCAGAGGGTTTGGAGCTGCGAAAAAGGAGAAGAATTGGAGCTTCTCTACACTTGGGAACAAGGAATTGAAGGATCTAATGCACTCATCTTTGTGTAACTTCTCTTTTACCTTGTCTTTCAATACTTTGAACATGAGTAGCTAATTCTTTTAGGGTTAGAAAGAGATGAATCTCTCCAAAACTATCATATGATTCCATTGTTATGATCAATACAATCTAGTTATCCTTTTAAATTTGTCTTTACCTCTATTCTTATTGCTTTACAATAATTATTGTTGTTGTAATGAATTAGGGTTTACTTTCACCATTGGGAGATGGGTTATGTTTTTCTGATATTGGGGTTTTAGGTCATGAGTGTGATGATTATATAGGAATATGACACTACTATCATGAATTCTGTTAATTCTCTGCGTTTAATGTTTTGTTTAGTGGCGATACACTTAGGGAACTAGGGTTTCCCCTTGGATAAAAGGGGTTTTGAGGCAAGGGATTGTCCTTAATCTGTAATAGTTGAGTTGAATCTTTTATTTGGGTAATTAAATTGGAATTGATCGATGGTATAGTGCATGATAGCGTAGGGGAGAGGATTCGATTCCTAACCACTTTTACTCTCGAATTTCATTATCACCTTAAATCTTTGTTGTTTACTATCTATCACTCCTTTCTTGAACATTTTAGTAATTAATCAATTAAGTTGATAAATACTCGCAATCCCTGAGTTCGACACTCGGTCTTACAGTTTAATTATTACTTGCAACGATTCGGTACACTTGCCGAAATCTTAATAACTCTTCACCTAAAGTGGTTGGGAGCATAAAGGTGCTCATACAATATATATGTAGGGATTGATTGAGCCACAAACTTGAGAAGCACTTCTTTGCCTACTTTTGAAAGATGTTTGCCGGACCAATGCTGGATCCTCTTCCAAATTCTGTCACGTAGATATCCAAACAGTTTCTTCTTGCTCCTACCAATCATAGAAGGGAGGCCTAGATACTTGCCCGTCCCCAAGCATTCAGAGACCTCCAAAATAGTTGTAACTTCATCCTTCGTTTCTGGAGTTGTATTCCTACTAAAGTATATTTTAGACTTCTGCAAGTTAGTAGCTTGCCCAGATGCTCTCTCATAAGTGTTAAGAATAGTTATAAGGTGCCTGCTTTCCCTTCCATTAGTCCTGCAAAAAAAAAAACAATCATCAGCAAAAAGGAGGTGTGTGAGCGTGGAGCCCCCCTACACACTCTCACACCATGGATATCTCCTCTCGCTTCCGCTCTTTTTAGTAAAGTAGTAAGTCCCTCCGCACATAATATAAAAAGGTAAGGTGACAATGGGTCACCCGGCCTGAGTCCTCTCCCTGGTGTGAGTCCACTTTCTCTCCATTTACCACAACTGAGTAATTCACGGTTTCCAAACACATATTCATCCATTTCACCCATTGGTCATCAAAACCCATCTTCAGAAGCATGCATTGAAGGTAACCTTAGTCAACCCGATCATAAACTTTGCTAATATCAATCTTAAGAGTCATCTCCCTAGTTTTACCCTTCGACTTACACTTCAAATGGTGGAGTGTTTTGATTGCCACTAGCACATTATCCAAGATGGGTCGGTTTTCAACAAAAGCAGATTGTTCCATAGCTACACGCTTAGGAAAGATAGTTTTAAGCCGATTGGCTAGCACCTTCGAAATAATCTTATATATGATGTTAGCATCATTAAGATTAGGTGGGAAAACCGGTCCATCTGGGATTGAGACCATTCCACAAAGATTCCAAAACTTTTTGAAAAAAGCTAGATTGAGACCACCCAGACCTGGAGCCTTTGTCAGAGTGCATTTGGAAGAGCGCCTTCTTAAACTCCTCAATCTCAAGAGTCCTCAAAAGGCGCTGATTATCCTCACTAGTCACACGAGCTTGCACATGAGACACAACTTCATCATATTCCCCATCAGTTCGAAGAAACAAGTTATCGAAGTACCCCTTTGCAACATCACATAAGTCTTGTTGTTCGGTAACTTCGCTCCCATCATCACGCCTTGGCTTAGAGATATGGTTTCTACGCTTTCTCGCACTTGCCATGGCATGGAAGAAACGAGAATTAGTATCACCATCTCGACGTCAAAAAACCTTTACTCGTTGTCTCCAAAACGCATCCTCTTGGGTGAGTAAGGTTCTAAGTTGAGTCATAGTGACACTCAACATAGGATCCTCACTACCACCCGGCATAGAATGAAGTTCATCAATTGTCCTTCGACAAACATTGATCTCATCACAATATCTGGATCGAAGACGTCTCCCCCAATCATCCACGACACTTGTACAATGCTTAATCTTTGAAAGAAAATCTAAGCCGTTGTTTTGATGCCAACTATCTCCCACAACTAACGGCAATTCCGGTTCTTTAAACCAACAATTCTCAAACTTAAAATCACAATGTCTCGCCCTGCGCTCCCAATCGTTCAAACGTAGCCAAAGAGGAGAATGATGTGACTTATCCGAGACCCCATTAACAAACTAATGATGAGGGAAGACATCAAGCCAATCCTGAGTAACAAAGATACGATCAAGTCTCCCCTCTATCGCCTCTGGTGTCCCTAAGCTCTTAGTCCACGTGAACTGATAGCCCTCCAAGTTAAGGTCAAGTAACATACTATCTTGTACTGCTTCTTGAAAGCCTCGAATAACCCAAGGTTGTCTGTCTTGTTGTCCCCTAATCTCCTCATTAGATAAAATATCATTGAAATCCCCCATCACACACCAAGGTAAGTCGTTATCTGTAGCAAGAGTTCTAAGGAGATCCCAAGAATCACGTCGTCGACCACTATCAGGATAACCATAGAAGCCAGTTAGGCGCCAACTAGGACGACCAACAGTACTAACCTCAATATTAATAAAATTTGAAGAATAATTTATGACCCGACAATCAAAAGGGTGCCTCCAGAATAAAGAAAGTCCACCACTAGGCATGACAACAAAACCCGTACCCGTGGGTACCAACCCGAACCCACCCCGATTTGACAGGTTTGAGTTTGGGTTTTCCCCGATATCAAAATATGGGGACGGGGTGGGTAATGGGGATATAGGTCCCCACCCCGAACCCGCCCCGAATGTACAAAGTTACAATATTACCTCTCTTATATTAGAAACTCTCCACTTCTCAACTAAACCCTAAATTTCTTTGTTAGCGCCAGCCTCCCTCTTATGTTAGAGGCTTTGATCTATGCTAGAAGCTGGTTATGGAGTAACGAAAATAGTGGTATGGTTTTAAATTGTTTTTTCAATTTACATTTCTTAAGAAAAGACAAATAATTATGTATATAGGATTCAGGGATGAGGATGGGGTGGGGATCCCCGAACCCATTGGGTACAGGGATGGGGATCAATAATTCATCCCCATTGGGTTTGGGTGGGAGAACGGGGAACTATATGGGATTCAGGGATGGGGATTGGGAATGTCAAATCCGTCCCCGCCCTGCCCCATTGCCATGCCTACCCACCACTCCTCCCAATTCTATCCACAATGAAAGAATGATCAAATCCCAAACGAACTCTAATCTCTTCAATTCTGTTTGCATGTACCAAAGTTTCACACAAGAAAATAACGCCCGGATGGTACGCCCGAACGAGGTCACGAATGGAAGAAACTGCACACGGGTTGCTCAGGCCCCGACAGTTCCACGGCTACCCCAATCCGAACAGGATTTTGGCGATAGGGTGGACGTTGTTCCCATGGTGGAGGGCTTTGCTCCAGAGGAAACTTTTGACGACGTCGGTCATTTTGAGCTCATGGAGGATGATGTTTTACTGTTCCGCGAGGGGGCCGATTTTGTCAATGTTGAGCCTGTACTAGGGGATCTTGTTAGTGCGTCCTTACCGCAGGTCGGAGGACGTGATGAGGGTGTTGAGTACTTGAGTCGTCTCGAGGGCGGCCTTTGTTTGAGGATATGCAAGGTGATCAGGATGAAAGAGAGGTTCTTGTGGGGGATAGCGTTATCGGTAGCCATGCTAGAGATGATCCTTGGGGTGTTCTTGGGGGTTGTGGATCGCTGTGAAAATGAGCTAGAGATGGAGGTAGAATTGTTGAAGGAGAGGGCGACTGCTCAGCACATCACCAAGATCTTTCGTCTTTGGATGTGTGTAGACAAACTGGAGTTCGATTTAGAGGACAGGGAGGGGAAGTTGCAGATTGCTAAGGATCTGAATGTGCTGGCGAGTGAAGATGAGGAGGTTAGAATTTATGTCGTCAAGAGGGCCAACGAAGAGGAAGCCTTTTATCTCTTCGAGGAGCATAAGAAGAAAGAGGCTGAAGGGAGATTTGTCGCGAGTTTGAGAGAGGTTGAGGAATTAAAGGCGCGGTTAAAGTTGGTATTGTCCGATCAAGTTAGTCTGACCACCACCACCCACTACTTCACCACCGCTGACCACGACTTTGACCACTGTCATTCACCACTTCATCCACTTATAATCACCAATCTAACCACCACCGACCACCGCTAACCGTCACCGATCACCATCGACCACTACTCCTCTGACCAACACCTACTACCATTCTGACCACCACTCCGACCTACGTAAACGACTACTTTAAACAGCGTCGGTCACCACCAACGTCTACATCTCTAACGACTACTCCGACTATTGGAAATCACCACTCTTACCACCACTAGTCACCACCATTGACCACTACTTCGATCACCGCCATTGATTACCACTTTGAAACTGACTCTGATTTTTGAAAATCTATTAACTCAAAACTGAATCTGGTTTTGGTTTTTGGAATTTTTAAGACTCAAAACAGAAATTGGTTTTGGTTTTCGAAAATTTCAACACAGAAAACAGAAAATCACTCTGAACGAGTCCTTAATTCCTAGTTACTTATTATTTTTTTATTATTTTTAAATATGATATTTTTTCCCTCTAGTTTTGCATGTCAATATTGATGAAGAGAAAAAACGGGTCATCTCAAACATGGTCTTTGACTATTTGAGAAAGCTATTATGTGAAGATGACCTTAATAAGCTACTGTGCAAGTTACAAACATACACTCAAAGTTAGAATGATGTTGTTGATATTTTGTTGGAGCTCAGCTTAGGCAACAAGGAAGAAAAATCAGTTGAAAACAATGAGCAACCTACCCCAGAAATTCAACCAAATAAAAGAGGACAAACGAGATCCAACATCTGGGAGCACTTCACCATTGATGCCACTGGAAACGCAAACTGCAAAAAATGCAAGCAAACTTTTGTCTACCTTGATGGTCCAAAAAGTCATGGCACCAAACCTTAAGCGTTACATCGTAAACGGGACATGCTCAACTCCTATGCATAGCCAAGATCTGAATCACTATGGTGGTGGAAATGCTGGAAGCAGTACACCAAAGGAAGGTTATGATATTGCTAGGATGATCATCATGCATGATTACCCCTTCAACATGGTTGGGCATTCGAGATTTATTGCATTTATCCAAAGTTTGCAGCCCAAGCCCCGGTTCAATATGGGGACCTTTAACACTGTCCAGGGAGATTGTAGTGCAACTTACTGATAGAGAAACAAAATGTAATGAAATATTTTGATGCATTACCAGGACGTTTCTGTCTGACACTGGACACCTGGACCTCAAGCCAATCCGTCAGTTATGTATTTATAACTGACCACTTTGTTAATAGTGATTGGAAGTTACAGAGTAGAGTTTGTAAAGTGATCTAACTGAATCTCTTGCTTTCTTTCATTGATGATTTGGCTTATATACAAGGATACACTTGGATCTAGTTTCTAACAGAATTGGTTGCATCTCAACCGTTTACCAACTAATGTAACTATATTTAAACTAATCAGCTATTTAGTACAATTACTAAACCTTGATAGCAATGAGTCACTATTTACACTTTTACCTAGTTGACTCATTGCACTCTTTAGTAGCTTTTGACTTATTCCCTATTACTCCCCCCTCAAATGAAAGGTGGGAGCTGGAGAGCACCTTGAGTTTGTTCCTGAATTCCATAAACAGAGCAGCTGCTATAGGCTTCGTAAAAATGTCTGCTATTTGAGCAGTTGCTGGGATGTGCAGCACAGATAATTCTTTAACAAGTACTCTGTCACGAACAAAATGAATATCAAGCTCCAAATGCTTGGTTCTTGAGTGAAGGACTGGATTGTGAGCAATGGAAACCGCACTTTGATTATCACACAGTAGTATTGGAGTGAGATGTTTAACCTGTAGCTCACGAAGAAGTGATTGAATCCATAAGATTTCAGCTGTTGCATTGGCCAATCCTCGGTACTCTGCCTCTGCACTAGACCGAGCTACAAGAGTCTGCTTTTTGGAGCTCCATGATACAAGATTGGGACCTAGATATACACAAGAACCCGAGGTAGATCTCCTATCATCAGGATCACTACCCCAGTCAGAATCACTGTAAGCACGTAGTGAAAGAGTGTTGTTACTGCTAGCAGGTTGAATGACAAGACCATGAGTTGCAGTGCTGCCAAGATACCTAAGTATCCTCTTTACTGTTTTCCAGTGAGGCAGCAAAGGATTGGATAAAAACTGGCAAACTTTGTTGACAGAAAAAGCAATCTCAGGCCTAGTGAGAGTCACATATTGTAGTGCTCCCACTATGGACCTATAGTGATGAGGGTCGGTGACAGCATCAGTTCCTTGCTTGCTCAACTTTGTGGTGGATGCCATAGGTGTGGCAATGCCTTTGCATTCAGACATAGCAGCTTTACTGAGGAGGTCCCTGATATACTTGCATTGAGATAATAGGACAGAACCAGATGGTAGATATTGTAATTCTAGGCCAAGAAAATATTCTGGGCGTCCCATTTGAGTGAGAGCAAACTCTTTGTTGAGCTTTGTAATCAAGTCTTGAATTAATGGTGGTGAAGATCCGGTGATGAGGATATCATCCACGTAAACTAGAGCAAAAAGTTGAATACCAGGGGAAGTGTGGATAAACAGTGAGCTATCACACCTGCTGGGTGTAAAGCCAAAGTGTTGGAGAGCAAGCTTCAATCTGTCATGCCATGCCCGAGGGGCTTGCTTGAGGCCATACAAGGAACGATGTAATTTACAAACTTGAGTCTTGTCTTGTGATGTATAGCCTGGAGGTTGAACCATATATATATCTTCCTCTAAATACCCATTAATGAACGCATTCTTGACATCTATTTGTTCAATTTGCCACTTGTAGCTGATTGCAAGAGAAAGGAGAATCCGAATTGTAGTTGGCTTGATCACAGGGGCATAAGTTTCACCATAGTCCTTGCCAGCCAGCTGATTGTAGCCTTTGGCTACAAGTCTAGCTTTGTACTTGTTTAAGGAGCCATCTGAATTGTGTTTGACACGATAAACCCACTTGCATCCAATAGCCTTCCTATTTGGTGGAAGAGTAGTCAGAGTCCAGGTATTGTTAGCTGTGAGAGCCTGCATTTCATCATCCATTGCTTGTTTCCAATGAGAGCTGCTCAAGGCCTGTTTTATGTTGGATGGTTCAACTTCAGTTAGAAGAACTCTAGGTTTCAATTTTCCAGTTTGTTGTCTTGTAATCATAGGATGTGTTTTGATAGTAGGAGGTGCAGGAGGTGGACTGGAAGGGTCAGCTATGATATCTGTATTCACAGGAGGGTTTGGTGATGCTGGTGCAGGGCTCACAGGTGGAGGCAAGGGAGTAGGAGCTGTATCAGTGACAGTGTTGGTATTTGTATCAGTGACAGTGTTGGTATTTGTATCAGTGACAGTGTTGGTATTTGTATCAGTGACAGTGGATGGTTGAGGTGCTGTAAATGTTTGGAGAGGTAAGGAAAGGATGGGTAAGGATGATGTTGGTTTGTGGACAGAAGGTGAGGTACCAGTGAATATGGTAGGATAGGGAAAGGTTACCTCATCAAATGTGACATCTTTGGACACAACTATCTTTCCATCTGGTGTAAGACACTTGAAACCTTTGTGGGAGGGTGAGATACCAAGGTTTACACATTGAGAGCTATGGAATTGAAATTTTGCTTTGTTGTAGGGTCTCAAGTGAGGATAGCAAGCACAGCCGAATGTTCTGAACTGAGTATAGTTGGGTTTAGTGTGATATAGAGCTTGAAAGGGAGAGATAGGTGGAGACAGGCCAGTCGTAGGAATCCTGTTGATGATATGAGTGGCTGTGGTTATGGCATGGTCCCAGTATTTCAGAGGTAATGAGGCATGAGAGAGAAGGGTGAGTGTCATTTCTGTTAAATGCCTATGCTTTCTCTCCACAGTTCCATTTTGATGACTTGTGTATGGGCAAGTGAACCTGTGAGTAATACCAAGACCAGACAGATACTTGGTGAAGGGCAAATATTCACCCCCACCATCAGATTGAACAGATTTAAGGTTAGCAGTAAACTGTGTTTGAATATGTTTGTGAAACAAAATGAAAGCATCTAGAGCATTTGACTTATTTTTAAGCAAGAATACCCAAGTAAATTTTGTAAAAGCATCAACAAATGCAATATAGTAAGAGTAACCACTACTAGATGCCATAGGGGAGGGTCCCCAAAGATCAGTGTATATGAGTTCAAAAGGTTGTGTGTAATGTGTTTGAGAAGGAGGTGCATAATGTCTATGTGCCTTACCAATTTGACAAGATTTGCAAAAATCAAAAGACATTTTATTAGAACCTTTCAGGTTACAATGTTTCATCACATGAGATACAATGTGAGGGTTGGCATGTCCTAAACGAGCATGCCACAAATTGCTAGTAGAACTACAAGAATTTGAAGAGATAGAATGTAAAGTAGGTGAAACAGACACACCATTGTTTACAGTGACAGCATTTGAAATAGCAGAAACATTGTTAAAAACAGGAAAACTTTTACAATTCAAACTAGATGGAACACGTTTGCTTATGGGCAATCCCTTGAAGACATAGAGTCCATCGGAACCTCGTATGCCTTGCAAGATGACTTGTTTAGAGACCTGTGATTTCACTAAGCAATAAGGATCATGGAATTCAAAGAAAACATGATTATCTCTAACAAATTGAGATACAGACAGTAAATTTCTAGTGATGTGAGGCACATAGAGCAGATTGTTCAAGACTAGATTAACATGTGGATGTAGTGGTGAGGTGAAGTGTGCAGAGCCAACAGAGTGAATATGTGAGCTACGGCCATTACCCATCTTAACCCTAGAGTGGCCTTTGTAGCGACGTGCGTTTTGCAAATTGGAGAAGAAAGGAGTGACATGATGCGAAGCACCAGTATCACCATACCAATTATCATAATCAGAAGGGTTAGGAGAGGGAAATTGGATGAGATTACCTGTAGCATCTACGGGAAGTGCCTCTGCCATGCATACACTAGGAGTAGCAGCCTCACTTGGAGTAGCAGAGTTCTTATCTGATCCAGAGTTGTTAGCCATATTAGCCTGAACCACATTGGGAGGTGGCACGAAAGTTTCATCGAACCGAAACCAGCAATCAAGAACTGAGTGTCCATGGCGACCACAAAGTTGACATGTAGGGCGAGGTGTTGTGGATCGACCACCACGAGCAGCATCGCCACGACCCCGAGCACGATTAGGTTTGCCACGGCCACGAGTGTGAGAGGTATTGTTGTAATTCCCCCTTGCACCAATTGGATTTCCACCACGATGATTAGCCTGAGCAAAGTTCACGGTGGCATTTGAGACCGCCAATTCTTGACGGTATTTGTCAAACTGAGATTCTTGAACAAGTAACAACGATTCGATTTCTCCAAGATCCGGAGTGCCAGGTCGCCCAAAGATCATCATCACGAAGGGGCTGTATTCCTCCGGAAGCCCATCGAGAATCACATCGCAGAGATAGGAGTCAGAAATTACCTCGCCGAGGGAAGTGAGAGTGTCAGCCAAGGAATGAATAGTGGTGAGGAACTCAGAAATCGACTTGGAACCCTTCTTGGTGTTCTTTAGTTCGTGACGGAGTTGCCTTGATTTCGCCTTGAGATGAGAGAAATAGTGTTGTTGCAACTTCTCCCATAGTTGCCAAGAATGTTCACAGGTTAGAACTCGAGGCAGAACGGATTCAGAAAGGGTTGAAAGAAGCCAGGTGGAGAGAGTTTGATCTTGAACCAACCAAGATTCAAAGGCATCGGAGACTTTGTCGGCGAGACGATCTTCTTCCGATGAGTACTTCGGTGGAATCACCGGGTTGACGAGGAGGCGTTGCAGTTTGTGCATTTTGACGACTCCTTCGATCTGTTTGTTCCAGAGAAGAAAATTCTTCTCGTCAAGCTTAATAGCGAGTTTCGGGCCAGTACTGAAATTGTGTGTTGAATCGGAACCAGATCCATTGTTGAAGATGGATACCGACGTCGATTTGGGAGTGGGGGATGTTTCAGTGGTGGTTCCGGTGGTGTTGGTCATATTGATGAAGACGAAGAGAATCAGGTGAGAGAATGGAGCGGAGCGAAGGATCGGTTGACCTTTGATACCATGTAAAGTGATCTAACTGAATCTCTTGCTTTCTTTCATTGATGATTTGGCTTATATACAAGGATACACTTGGATCTAGTTTCTAACAGAATTGGTTGCATCTCAACCGTTTACCAACTAATGTAACTATATTTAAACTAATCAGCTATTTAGTACAATTACTAAACCTTGATAGCAATGAGTCACTATTTACACTTTTACCTAGTTGACTCATTGCACTCTTTAGTAGCTTTTGACTTATTCCCTATTAGAGTTTTCAATCTTGCGATGGAACCATACCCTGATTCTGAATCGGTCATCAGCCACGCTTTAGCAGTTTGCCTTTCTGATTGGAAATAGGAACTGTTTTCTATCACTTGTAATCAAGCATTGAGCGAAGGTGCCCTTGGAAATATCAGATCATTACTCTCTCTAAAAAACCCACTGATCCTCAACGGTCAATTGGTAGTTGGAAATTGCATTGCCCAGACTTTAACCCGGGTTGCGAATGAGTTGTTGAGTTCTGTACAAGGCACAGTTAAAAAAATTCGAGATAGTGTAAAATACGTGAAGACTTCAAAGTTGCATGAGTAAAAATTCATGGACCTCAAGTAGCGCCTGCAGGTCCCCAATTCAAAGAGCCTTTTTATTGATGACCAAAAAATGGAATACAACATACTTCCTGAAACGATTAACACAAAGCAAACCAGCAGTCAATCCCAGAGAAATCGAAAACGCAAACAGAATTGAAACACACAATTAACGAATAACGTAAAACAGAATTAAAATTGCGAAACTGAAAATTCAAGAAAGCGAAAAATTGAAGAACGAAAACTGAGAAAGGGAGAGGAGGAAGAACACAAGAATTTGTTAACCCAGTTCGGATTTCTTCACTCTTCTCGCGATTCTCAGCGACTCTCACTCTCTGTTCTGCAACTCGCTTCTCTGTTTCTGAAATGCGAACAAATTTCTTGAATCAAGGACGCGCAGAGAAGATATATAAACAGCATCTGATTTGAAACTAAAAGACCCGGCCCACAATCATATGAAACCAACAGCGAGGCCCAATAAGACTTGGTGAACAGCCCACGGCATTTATTATTTGATACTTGCACCCCATCAAAAATGATTTTGCACCACACACCACAAATCTCCACCTTGGTGCAAACTCCATCATAGTAGAAAAACTTTACTGATCGAATTCAAAGATCATGACATCACTTACTTGATGTCAACACCAAGCAAGTCTAGGCAATGCCTAAACTTACTCACGGGAACCGGTTTAGTGAGCATATCTGCGGGATTCTCACTTGTGTGAACCTTGACAATTTCGACTTCCTCTTTCTCCACAATGTCCCTAACAAAATGGAACCTAACATCTATGTGTTTGGTTCTCTCATGGTACATTTGGTTTTTGCTCAAGTGAATAGCACTTTGGCTATCACAACTTCACAAGATATACATACAAGATCATCACAATGTGTTGTAGGCTCGCTTTCCAACTAATAGTATCTCCATACAAGGTAAACACATATCCGGACAACGATCTTCTTTTGTCAAGATCGTTAGCATAGTCAGAGTATACAAAACCATGAACCGCCTTTGCATCTTCTTCACCCTTGCCATACACCAAACCAACCTTGGTTGTCCCTTTCAAGTACCTTAGAACCCATTTAACCGCTTGCCAGTGATCCTTGCCAGGATTTCCCATGAACCTGCTTATCACACTCATTGCTTGAGCTACATCCGGTCTACAACAAATCATAGAATACATTATACTACTAATTGCATTGGCATATGGAATTGCCTTCATGTATTCTTTGTCCTCCTTATTTGTAGGAGCTTGAGTGCTAGACAACTTGAAGTGTGGTGCTAAGGGAAAAGAGGTAGCCTTAGCACCACACATGTTGAACCTTTTGACCACTTTATTCAAGTAACTCTCTTGAGATATAACTAGCTTCCTTTTGTCCCGGTGTCTTGTTATCTCCATACCTAGAATCCTCTTAGCCGGACCAAGATCCTTCATATCAAACTCACTTTTAAGTTGATTCTTCAATTCTACAATAGGAGTCATAGCCTTGCTTGCAAGCAACATATCATCAACGTACAATAACAAGTAGATACCATTATCATGAGATAGATGTTTGAAGTAAATGCAACAATCAAATTTACTTCTAACATACTTATTCTTTGTCATGAAAGAATCAAACCTTAGGTGCCATTGTCTAGGAGATTGTTTGAGTCCATAGAGAGACTTCTTTAGATGACACACCCAATCTTCTTTCCCTTGGCTTCAAAACCTTCCGGTTGTTGCATTAAGATACTTTCCTTCAAGTCTCCATGGAGAAATGCGGTTTTTACATCCATTTGTTCCAATTCCATGGCATGGTGAGCAAACATAGACAAGATGATTCTAATAGAGGAATGTTTGACTACCGATGAAAAAATTTCGTTATAATCCAAACCTTCCTTTTGAGTGTATCCCTTTGCAACCAACCTTGCCTTGAACCTTGATTCTTCAACTCCCGGAATTCCCTCTTTTCTCTTGAATATCCACTTGCTACCAACCACCCTAGCTCCTTTTGGCTTAGGAACTAGTTCCCATGTGTTGTTCTTATCCAAAGAATTTATTTCTTCGGTCATGGCAACAACCCATTTATCACTATACTTGTGATTAATAACTTCATTGTAGTTCCTTGGTTCTTCATTAATAACTTCTTCCGCGGTATAGAGAGCACAATTTACCATATCTTCATAGCCAAACCTTTGGGGAGGTTTGACCACCCTTTTGCTTCTATCTTTGACTAAGCTGTAATCCGTGAGATCTTGATCACTGTCTTCACCATCTGTTTGATGTCCCGAATCCGGTTCCATTACCTCTTGAGTTTGGGGTGGGGCATTGTTAGTGGCTTCATGCTCCACCTCAAGCTCAAAACTCTCTAGCTCTTGCTTGTCTTCAACTAGCTCTTGATTGTCTATAGTCCCCTTGAACAATTCTGCTTCTTGGAACTTCACATCTCTACTAATGATGCACTTTTTGTCTTCTTGACTCCAAATCCTATTGTCTTTCACACCTGCAGGATAACCAACAAAATACCATTTTCTTGCCCTAGGGCTTAGCTTTCCTTCATTCACATGATAATAAGCAACACAACCAAAAACTTTCAAATGATCATAACTAGGAGTCCTATTTAACCAAACTTCTTGAGGTGTTTTTAGTTTGATAGTGGTGGAGGGGCTCAAATTAATCAAATAGCAAGCCGTATAGACGACCTCGCCCCAAAATTTAGTAGGCATCCCAGAATTGGAAAGAAGGCACCTCATTCTCTCCAATGTGGTCCTATTCATTCTCTCAGCAAGGCCATTTTGCTGAGGTGTGTGCCTAACAGTTCTATGCCTAGTAATTCCACGTTCTTTAGAATAATTTGTAAACACATCATTACAATACTCTAAGCCATTATCTATTCTTAGCACCTTAACCTTTCTATTGGTTTTATTTTCAACTAAGCTTTTCCATTCCTTAAATGTTTTAAAGGCTTCATCCTTAGTTTTCAAAAGATAAATCCATACCTTCCTACTAAAATCATCAAGAAAAGTAATGAAATACCTGTTTCCCCCAAGAGTGGGAATCCTTGCCGGTCCCCAAATGTCGCTATGCACGTAGTCCAGCAAGCCTTCCGTATTGTGTTGTCCCGTGTTGAACCTCACCTTGTGCATCTTGCCAAATACACAATGTTCACAGAAAGGTAACCCTCCAAGCTTGTCCTTTCCGAACACACCAAGCTTTTCCAATATCTACATACCCTTAGAACTCACATGCCCGAGTCTTTGATGCCACAACCTTCCCCTTTCGGAACTCACCGATTCCGTGCTTGAGGTAGCCACATCTACACTACCGGTAATTGTTGTACCTTTGAGAATGTATATGCCATGATCCCTATATCCTCGCATAACCACTAGAGAGCCTTTGACCACCTTCATAATACCATCTTCCCCCTTAAAAGAACAACCCACCGCTTCAAGCATACTAAGAGAGATTAAATTTCTCTTTACACCAGGGACATACTTCACCTCCAGAAGTATCTTTATAGTGCCATCATCCATTCTAAGTCTTACAGAACCTATCCCTTCAATCTTGCACACTGTGTTGTTTCCCATTACTACTTGTCCGCCATTCACTTGCCTATAGCCAATCAACCACTCCTTATTATAGGTCATATGAAACGAACAACCTGTATCCAACACCCAGTGATCCTTGTTGATGGATGAAGAGGCCATCAACACATCACCCTCACAATACCCTATAACTTCGCTTCTTGAAGTTATATGTTGACCAAAGCCAGAGTCCAAAATCCATAACTCATTTGTGAAATTTGACCCAATGACTTCTTCCGCAATCAAAACGTCTCCTTCATAGTACTCGAAAGCAATTGAGACGCTTCCTTCATCATCAGTGGAATCACCCGTTTTCTTGGATTTCCATTTTGGACAATCCTTCTTCCAATGACCCTCTTTCTTACAAATGTAGCACTTGTTATCCTTCTTACCTTTTTCTTTATCCCATTTCTTGTTCTTCTTATTCTTGCCTTTCTTTTCAAAATTCCATTTCACAAATAGACCTTCATTTTGTTCTTCCTTAGTCTCGGATTTTCTCTTAAGTTCCTTTGATATTAGTGCGGATTGCACATCATCAAGGGTTAATGTTTCTTTACCATAAAGTAGAGCATCGGTGAGATGTTCATACGTTTTTGGTAAAGAATTTACAAGTAAGATAGCCTTATCCTCATCATCAATCTTGACATCAATATTTTCGAGGTCAAGAATGACTTTGTTGAATTCGTCAATGTGCTCTTCTACGGACTTTCCCGGTTGCATCTTGAAGGTGTAAATCATTTGCTTCAAATACAAACGGTTGGCAACTGATTTTACCATATACAAGTCTTCCAATTTCTTCCAAATAGGTGCTGCCGTGGTTTCTTTTACCACTTCCCAGAGAGGCTTGTCACCAAGACTCAAGATTAGCGCACCATGTGCCCTCTCTAAAGCCTCCGCCTTTTCTTCCGCGGACATCTTTACCGGCAAGCCCCTTTCTCCAAGTAGCGCACCCGCGAGACCTTGGTGGCCTAGCATTGCTTTCATCTTGACACGCCATAACCCGGAGTCGTTTTTCCCTTTGAACTTCTCGACTTCGTACTTTGTTGAAACCATCATTTCTTGATCGCGAACCAAAGCTCTTGATACCAATTGTTGTTTCTGAAACGATTAACACAAAGCAAACCAGCAGCCAATCCCAGAGAAATCGAAAACGCAAACAGAATTGAAACACACAATTAACGAATAACGTAAAACAGAATTAAAATTGCGAAACTGAAAATTCAAGAAAGCGAAAAATTGAAGAACGAAAACATAGAAAGGGAGAGGAGGAAGAACACAAGAATTTGTTAACCCAGTTCGGATTTCTCCTACATATGGGGGTCTGAATCCGAGCGAAAATTCACTATGATGAGTCGATGAATTACAACAGAGAGAATCAGTTTCTGCTTGTCTTGTTCTGTTGCTGTGCTTCACGGATACAACAAGAACAGAAAGAAAAAAACGCAGAAGATAAGAAGAGAACAGTGTTTTACAAAATCGGTTTCTTCACTCTTCTCGCGATTCTCAGCGACTCTCACTCTCTGTTCTGCAACTCGCTTCTCTATTTCTGAAATGCGAACAAATTTCTTGAATCAAGGACGCACAGAGAAGATATATAAACAACATCTGACTTGAAACTAAAAGACCCGACCCACAATCATATGAAACCAACAGCGAGGCCCAATAAGACTTGGTGAACAGCCCACAGCATTTATTATTTGATACTTGCACCCCATAAAAAATGATTTTGCACCACACACCACACACATGTTAGTGGCTGCTTATGAGCTAAAGCAAGTTTTTACTGATCTGAACACTTCTGATGCTGATGCTGATACTGATCCTGAATTTAAGGGAGCCCCATCTCAGCAAGACTGGATGCAAGTTGAGAGTATATGCAGTGATTTAAAATTCCTCTACGATGCAATATACCACATGCTGGTGGTCTGCTTTTGAACTAAAGCAAGTTTTTATTGATCTGGACACTTCTGATGCTGATACTGATCTTGAATTTAAGGGAGCCCCATCTCAGCAAGACTGGATGCAAATTGATAGTATATGCAGTCATTTAAAATTCCTTTACGATGCAACAAATATTTTTACCACAACAACCCAGCCTACTGCTTCTACTTTCTTCCTTGAGGTTTGTAAGTTGTTTTTGGACCCCCTTACTCCTAAGCCCATGCAAGAACAGGTTCGAAACTACTTGAATCAATGTAATCTGATTTTGGCAATTGCGGTGGTTATGGATCCTCACTTCAAGATGTAACTTGTTAGGTTCAATTTCAATAAATTATATGGCAAAGATGCTTATATATATGTCAAGAGAATTGATGATGGAGTTCACGAGCTGTTTGATGAGTACACGCTCTCTTTCCCACCGACACCAGTAGATCACAAGTTAGCGGATTTTGATGTCTAGATCAAGCAAACAAGTAACCAATCGATGCAGTCTGAACTGGATCTGTATCTAAAAGAATCATGGTTCCCATCCGAGCCAAACTTCGACGTATTGGGCTGGTGGAAGCTAAACCAAATCAAGTATCCTACACTTTCAAAGATGGCCCGCGATATATTGTCGGTTCAATTTTCAAGTGTTCCTCCCGATTCGGTGTTTGACCAAGTCAGCAAAATGTTTGACAAAATTACGAGGAGCATTGATTTCAGTAATTATGAAAATAGGAGAATAAATTTATGAAAAAAGAGTTTAAGAATTAATATTGTGAATTAATCGTAATAGGAGGATCAAAACTGTAATTAAGCCAAAAACTAGGTGAATGTGAACAAGGAGATAATTTTTTTTGATAAGCAATGTTAGTGGGGGTGGGGGAATGTTAGTTTCCGGGGTTTGAACCTGGGACCTCCTTCTTACACTCTTTTAGTGCACTCCTTCGATATCTCTTAGCTCGCCAACTGAACTACCTAGTTCGGATTGCGAACAATGAGATGGATTCCCATTTAAAATTTCGGCCGAAGCCTGCCGGCGTTAATTAACACAACGAGTCGTCACAGAAGGATCTAGAAGTGAAGTCATTCCCGTGCTGGTCCGCATGTACACGTCATAGAAGGATCTAGAAACCCTACTAAACACCTTCAAATTCCTATATAATTACTCAATTCTCTTTCCCCATCCCACTCTCTCGTTAAACCCTAACTTCTCACACTTTCAGCTCCGTCTCTTACTTTCTCGCTCCAACAGAGTTATCATGGCGGAAGCCGAGACGTTTGCTTTCCAGGCTGAGATCAACCAGCTTCTCAGTCTCATCATCAACACCTTCTACTCTAACAAGGAGATCTTCCTTCGTGAACTCATTAGCAACGCTTCCGATGTAAGTTTTCCAGATTTTTTATTTCTCGTGTTTTTATCTCTCGTAGACGTGCACTTTTTGGCTTGATCTGTCATTTGTATGTAGTTTTCATTCGAATTCAAATTACTGTTAATTGGTGCTATTGATTTTTTCTTTCCCGTTGTAGTTTCAATTTGAAATACCATGAACAGTAACGGCCGAATTGTTTAATAGTTTAATATTTAATATATGATATATGATTCTAACATGATTTGGATTTTTGCATTCTGTCATGTAGGAAGTTTTTCAATTGCAATATTTTTCATTTTGTTTTGATTTGGTGTATAGTTGGTTGGCTTGTTATTATTTCCTATGGTTATTCATGAAAGATGAAATTTGTTATATTATTATGGTCCTTTGCTTGGAGTGATTAGAGGAATTGAATCCTAATGATTGTAGGAGTCTCGTTGTCTGGAATTTTTAGCTTTTGTAATTGTAGTTTCTCTAAAATATTGTGGTTGTATATGAATGTTTTTGCGGTTGATGTTGTATGTGAGTCTGATTGTGTTACATTGTAGGCTTTGGACAAGATCCGTTTTGAGAGTCTAACAGACAAGAGCAAGCTCGATGGTCAACCAGAGTTGTTTATCCATATTATTCCTGACAAAGCAAACAACTCGCTAACCATTATTGACAGTGGTATCGGCATGACCAAGGCTGGTAAGTTTAAATCGTTATTTTAGTTAATTGAAATTTATTCTTGTTGCAACGTATGATATTCTGATTTTGATTCTGATAACTGTTTTGGGTTGATTTTCTTACAGATTTGGTGAACAACTTGGGTACTATTGCAAGGTCTGGTACCAAAGAGTTCATGGAAGCTTTAGCTGCAGGTGCTGATGTCAGCATGATTGGGCAATTTGGTGTTGGGTTTTACTCTGCATATCTTGTTGCTGAGAAGGTGATCGTTACCTCTAAGCACAATGATGATGAGCAGTATGTGTGGGAGTCACAAGCTGGTGGGTCATTTACTGTTACCAGGGATACATCTGGTGAGGTTCTTGGCAGGGGAACTAAGATAACTCTGTACCTTAAGGAAGATCAGCTTGAGTACCTTGAGGAGCGCAGGTTGAAGGACTTGGTTAAGAAACATTCTGAGTTCATTAGCTACCCAATTTCTCTTTGGGTTGAGAAGACTATTGAAAAAGAGATTTCTGATGATGAGGATGAGGAAGATAAGAAGGATGAGGAGGGTAAAGTAGAGGAAGTTGATGAGGAGAAGGAGAAGGAGGAGAAAAAGAAGAAGACAATTAAGGAGGTGTCCCATGAATGGTCTTTGGTGAACAAGCAGAAGCCTATCTGGATGAGGAAGCCAGAAGAGATTTCTAAGGAAGAATATTCTGCTTTCTACAAGAGTCTTACCAATGATTGGGAAGAGCATTTGGCTGTCAAGCACTTTTCTGTTGAGGGTCAACTTGAGTTTAAGGCTATTCTCTTTGTACCTAAGAGGGCTCCTTTTGACCTCTTTGACACAAGGAAGAAGCCTAACAACATCAAGCTTTATGTTCGTAGGGTCTTTATCATGGACAACTGTGAGGAGTTGATTCCTGAGTATCTTGGCTTTGTCAAGGGTATTGTTGATTCTGAGGATCTTCCACTTAACATTTCCAGAGAAATGTTGCAACAGAACAAGATTTTGAAGGTCATTCGTAAGAACTTGGTCAAGAAGTGCATTGAGCTTTTCTTTGAAATAGCTGAGAACAAGGAGGACTACAACAAGTTCTACGAGGCTTTCTCTAAGAACTTGAAACTTGGGATCCACGAGGATTCTCAGAACAAGGGAAAGATTGCTGAATTGCTCAGGTATCACTCTACCAAGAGTGGTGATGAGATGACCAGTCTCAAGGACTATGTCACCAGGATGAAGGAAAGTCAGAGTGATATCTACTATATCACTGGTGAAAGCAAAAAGGCAGTAGAAAACTCTCCATTCTTGGAGAAGTTGAAAAAGAAAGGGTATGAAGTTCTCTTCATGGTTGATGCCATTGATGAGTATGCTGTGGGTCAACTCAAGGAATTTGAAGGCAAGAAGTTGGTGTCTGCAACAAAGGAAGGTTTGAAACTGGAGGAAAGTGAGGATGAGAAGAAAAAGCAGGAAGAGTTGAAGGAGAAATTTGACAATCTCTGCAAGGTGATTAAGGAGGTCTTGGGCGACAAAGTTGAGAAGGTTATTGTTTCTGATCGTGTTGTTGATTCACCTTGCTGTCTTGTCACTGGTGAATATGGATGGACTGCTAACATGGAAAGGATCATGAAAGCTCAGGCATTGAGGGACAGCAGTATGGCTGGGTACATGTCAAGTAAGAAGACCATGGAGCTCAACCCAGAGAACCCAATCATGGAGGAGCTGAGGAAGCGAGCGGATGCTGACAGAAACGACAAATCTGTCAAGGATCTAGTGCTCTTGCTCTTTGAGACTGCTCTCCTCACATCTGGTTTCAGCCTTGATGAGCCCAACACTTTTGGCAACAGGATCCACAGAATGTTGAAGCTTGGATTGAGCATTGACGAGGATGCTGGTGAGGCTGATGCTGACATGCCACCATTGGAGGAAGCAGATGCAGATGCTGATGGCAGCAAGATGGAAGAAGTTGATTAAATGGACTAAAGTGCGGTTTTTTATTCATGAGTTGTGCTTAGGGTTTTTAATTTTTTGGCTATGTTCATTTTACTGCGGCTTGTTGACAACATTTATGCAAGTTAGATATAATTTTCTGGATTCAATTTCAGTTTATACATGATCCGCTTATCGTGAGTTTTATTTTCGTTGTTATTATTGGATTAGTTTCTGACGATTCTGGATTACCCATTTTCGTACACAAGATCATTTGATTTATTCAAGTTACCTTCTTGGAAAGGGCGTAACCTTTTTATTGGTGGTCGAGATTCAAAGGGATTTTTTGTGGGGGTAAAAGAAGATGGTAGAGACATGTATTGGGTGGCTTACGATAAGATTTGTAAATCTAAGGAGGGTGGTCTTGGCATAAAAAACTTGCAGTGTTTTAATATTGCTTTTTTATCTAAATGGAAGTGGTGAATATCGGTGGATGAGCATGCTAGTTGGCGAGGGATTTTGGCTCATAGATATGGAGATATTTCGTCTTTCATGATTAATGACTCTAGGTTAGGAGGGAAGAAAGATTCTCTTTGGTGGCGTGATTTAGTGTATGTTGGAGATGATGTGTTTGATGTTGGGTGGTTTAATAATTGCGTCTGAAGGGGTTTGGGGGGTGGCGAAGACGTGGATTTCTGGAACCATCACTGGTTAGGACATCAGCCACTTTGCAAGACGTTTCCTCTATTGTTCGCAGGCTGTAGTAACAGATCTTTGAAGGTAGCTGATGCTGGTTTTTGGACTGATAACAGATGGACTTGGATGTTGTCTAGTACATTCGGTTCTGATCTTTCAGTGCAGGAAGAGGCAGATGTATTGATCAATATTCTGCACGATGTTAATCCTAATCGAGATACTCAAGATTGCTGGAAGTGGATCTTGGAGACTGAAACATTTTTCGGTAAAATCAGCTTATATTCAGCTGGATAGCCTGCGATCTGCGACACGAACAGATTCGGATTCCGCTACTGTATTACCTCTGATTTGGAAATTTGATGTTTCGTCAAAGATCAGCATATTTCGCTGGCGAATATTCTCCAACGCGATTCCTACTCGTGAGATGTTGTTGTCCCGTCGTATCATTCAGGCTGAGGAAGATGCGGTTTGTGCATTTTGTAATCAGCATATTGAAGGATTGAAGCACTTGTTTTGTGATTGCTATTTGGCAACAGAAGTTTGGACAAGGGTGTGAGTTTATAGCTTGGCTTACAACAGAATCCTAGTGCCAACATTGTGCATCATTTTTTATCTTTTGGTTTTATGTTCACAGGAAGAAAGGCACCAAAAATAAGATACATTATTTGGCTTGCAACTTGTTGGAGTATTTAGATGGCTAGGAATAATTTTATTTTTAAAGAGGAGGAGCCTAGTTTAGATTCCATTGTAACTCACATCAAATGTACTTCTTGGAGTTGGTTTATATATAGGACGGGTAGTTGGTCGATGTACTCGTTTTCATCTTGGTGGCAAAATGCCTCCTTATGTATTAACAATGTGTAATTGTGGTTTTGAGCACCCTTAGTGTTCATTTCAATGCATCATCGCTTATCGAAAAAAAATGATTTATTCAAGAAAATTAACTTCTTCGCGCAGTGTGGATGGGAGAGGAAGAAGGGGCATGTTGGAAAAACAAAAATGAAATATAAGAAAAAGAATGCATGTTTTTGGCCAATATAACAAAATTTAATAATTTTATTTCGTTTTTTGGAAGGAATATAATTTTATTGCATTAAAACAATTTCTCAAAATACCTTTTCAGTTAATATATATTTTATTTTCAATTAATGTATATTTAAATAACAACCATTATTTCCTTGTCAAAAAAAAAAATAACAACCATTATTTCATATAAAAATAACAAGTCAAGTGACACGACACGAAAGTGGCTTATCGAAAAAAGAAAAAAAAGTGACACAAAGTGCACTTGTCAATAAGTTCATATTTTTTGTTTTACATATTACATATTAGGGATTTTTTTTGCCCACATCATATCACCTCGTATCCCCACATAAAAGTGAAACCCGAAAATACCCCTCACTTAAAAAATTTGCTCGGATTTACCTACTAAAAGATAAATCCGATTTTGGTTTTTTCTCAAAGTCAACCAAAATCGGATTTATCTTTTAGTAGGTAAATCCGATTTCCCTTAAGAAAAGAAAATCGGATTTACCCCCACCTAAGGTAAATCCGCTTTTAAAATTATTAAAAGCGGATTTACCTTAGGTGGGGGTTAAATCCGCTTTGTATATTAAAAATACCTGTTTTTTATTTAATTTTTTTAAAAAATGTTATAAAAATACTACTAAAAATCCGTTAAAGAGTCAAAACTAATCTAAAAATTATTAAAACACCACTATAAATCTAATAAAACCAAAATAAGGTTATGCAAATTTTTTTGAGATTATGAAAAATTAAAAAAATTAATAAAAAATAGTAAACGATGGAATTTGGGATTTTGAGCTCCCCTGATTTTTTTAGGATTTAATGGTTGTGGTTTCATTACCATCTGAGTAGGTTGCTCAAAAACCGATTTTCTAGCCTAAATTATTCACCCGACGTACAACATCGTCACATGTTAACGAACAATACACTAAACAGAACCAAAAGACGACCGTTATTCATATCTATTTTATATTTCTAAAAAAAAATTAATTTTAATTTTAATTTCAAAATCGGATTTACCCCCACATTATGTAAATCCACAAAGCGGATTTATCTAAAAAAAGATAAATCCGATTATCCTAAAGAAAAAAAAAGAAAATCGGATTTACCCCCACATTAGGTAAATCCGCTCTTGTTAATTTTAAAAGCGGATGTACCCCACATAAGGTAAATCCGCTTTGTTATTTAAAAGTCGGATTTACCTATTGGGTAGATAAATCTGCTTTGGAAAAATAACAAAGCGGATTTATCTAAAAAAGATAAATCCGATTTCCCTAAAAAAAAAAGAAAACCGGATTTACCCCCACATTAGGTAAATCCGCTTTTGTTAATTTTAAAAACGGATGTACCCCACATAAGGTAAATCCGCTTTGTTATTTAAAAGTCGGATTTACCTATTGGGTAGATAAATCCGCTTTGGAAAAATAACAAAGCGGATTTACCTTGAGTGGGGGTAAATCTGAGCGAGTTTTAGTTTGGCAGGGGTATTTTCGGTTTATCAAATTATGTGGGGGTATATGATGATATGATGGGGGTACAAAATAAAAATCCCTGCATATTAGTGTTGGTCTATTGTTGGGCTTTCTAGCTAAGTTTGTTTTAGTTACCGAGTGTATCATAATTGATAACCTTGGCAAAAACTCATTTAGGATAATAATATGATTATTGCCCTTGAGATTTTATGAGAGGTGGTGATGGAAGTGTAATAAAGTATATGTGTTTAATAATGAACAAGAAGACTTGTACATTTATAAAAAGGTATAAATTAAAGTAGTTCATCGTTGGAATAAATCTTATTTGTTGGATTGAGAAGTTCCCTATAAATTGCAGTTCCCACCCAAAATATGATTTTGAAGTGAACTATCCACACTATACTAGCAAGATATCCGTGCATACGCACGAGTACTGTGGTGTTGTTTGTATAGTTAAATGAAAATGCATGTTTTTAGTTTGAATAAAAAAGGAATAAAATATTTTTTTGTTAAAAATTCAATTAATTGTAATAGATGAAAGTATAAGGTGTGATATAAGTTCCATTCATTGAAATTGAAATCAGAGTTAGAAATAACATTCCATATGATATTATAATGGAACGGTATAAGTCAATCTAATTCATTCACTCTAGTAGCCACCAATAACCCAGTCATCAAAAGTAAAATATATAGTCATCTATGATGAAAGATAATTACAAATTGGAATATATAGTCAAAACAATAACCACAAAATAGAAGATTACATATTTAAAAAGCTCAATTTGAAACCCAAAATATATAGCCTTGTCCAAATATAAGTAAGCTATTGGAATTGCTTGATTTGCTCTCTTTTCTTTGTATCTTTCAAGCTGTCATATTAAAAAATCATATGAAAGTTAGCAAAAATTGGTAAGATAAATTAGTTCTATACTCCAGCGATAATAAGCAATTTGTTTCTACATACCTTGGTTATAAGTTCTGAAATACTTCATTGAAAACCACATTTGTAGTTGATTTGAGTGGTTTTTTGTTTCCATCATAAATAAGTACTTTTTGGGCCTTGAAAGAGCGACATATAATTGCTCATGACTAAATACTGATCTAGGCAAGTATAATCCAACATTTGCCAATGATTGGCCTTGTGATTTGTTTATAGTCATAACATGACACAATAATTGGAAATTGGAAATTGCATTCTATTTAATTTGAATGGCCAAGGTGATTGAGAATGAGACATAGTCATTTTTGGAATTTATAATGTTTCCAATGTTGTCCCTGTCATGATCTTAGCCTCAATGACATGGTTAGCAAGTCATGTAACCATCAGTCTTGTACCATTGCATACCCCCTCAGATTGATCTATATTTCTCAAAAGCATTATAGGAGTACCAACTTTAAGCTTAATTCTATGATTTGGAAGGCCAGAAGTTCTTAAAGTATTTAAAAATTCTGGTGTCAACACATGAGATGCTTCAGCTTCATAAATATCTGATTTATCAACAGAATTCGAGCTTAAGTATTCTCTCTCCTCACCTATCCATGCAAATTATATATGAAGTAACATTTTATTTAAAAAGAAAGAATGAATCATACAAACAATAAGCATAATTAAAGTATTGGAAATGGTATCTATACCTGGAATGAACTTCAAAACATATTCATTGATTTCATCGACGATCTCAATTGTGGAAGCTAGAAATGCCCTCGCCTTTAAGAAGTTTTCATTCTTGTATTCATCCTTCAGATTTGGATATGTTGTTGTCACTCTAGCCTCAATGGGATCAGAATAATCTGTAATCAAAAGTTCTTCTGGTATATCTATATCTGCATACCCGTCATTTGGTTCACTAATTTTTCCATCACCGACGTCTAATATCCATTTGCTGAATTTTCTAAGTTCTTCACCATTGTCATTAACTGATCCACTTTGCAACCTCGTGTTCTTTGTTAGTGTCAGAACTTGACAATGATCCCAAATGAATGATGCATTTATAGTAGCATGTACAATGTCTGATCGAGTTCCTTGAGGGATAACAAGTAATATTTGTCTAAAGTCTCCTCCAAATATGATTGTTTTCCCACCAAATATTGATGATTCACCGTGTTGATCACCCATCATGTCCCTTAGAGTTCTATCAAGTGCTTCAAAACAATATTTGCTTGTCATTGGTGCTTCGTCCTAGATGATTACCTTGGTTTGTTTCAATAACTCTGCAAACTCATTCCCTTGATGTATGTTACATGTTGAAACCATTTGTTTTTGGCCTTTTTTCGGTAGATGTTATTGCCTTTCAGACATAGTCACATAGATTTATTAATATTAATTAGTATCATTTATCACAATAAGGTTTATCCTATTCGTGCAATATAAAAACAAAGGTTTTGAGGTAAAAGTGTCACGAATTAGAGGTAAAGCATTCAATCTTCTGGCTTATGCATATCTTGCATGCTGTTAGGTATCAAGTTATTTGAATTGAATCTAGTCATTCCTAACAAATGACAAATCGGCATTCCTTGCCATAATTGCCAAAAGATACAAATATAATGTAGCTAAAAAGGGCACAATGTAGTCATAATTTAGTTAAGTAAAAAGACAACAACATTGGTGTAGTTCCTGATATTAGAACCAAAAGGTAAAAAGACAACATTACAAATTTAGTTGAACAAAGTTGCAAAATGCAGGACTACATAGGGGGAACAGAAAGAAGTTGGTAAAACTTCCCCTAATTGATCTACTACTAAAGAACAATAACTGTCACACTACTCCTTCATAATTTTCTTAGTCTTGGTTGAGGACATTTGTGGAGTTCCCAAGTGTTGGCTCTGACATTCCTCCAATTTCAGAGTTGCAAAGCTTCTTTTTGCAGGAGTAATTTGGTCCTTAAGATCAGGGTCATGTTCTGCCATGTCACATAAGGATTGCTGAAAAAGATTAAATAAAGATAATGAGTCTTATCAAATAACTTCGCAATTTAGTGTGATTGAGGAAATATTTTATTTATTCATAAAATGGGCATAAGCTTATAGTGGTGAAGCTAATGCCTTCATCAACTTCCTTAATGACATCCTTTATCATTGATGTAGTCTAAATACATTGTAAAATCTGTTAGAGAAGAGTAGAAGTAAAATGATATTACTTTAGTTAGACTTTTCTAAAATTGTCAATACCTCTTAGAATTGAATCAAGGGGAGAATGGCTTGGATGTAATCTGGATTTTCTGAAACTGCCAATATCGAAAGCTTGTTTCCTGGTTGTAATACCCTAATTTTGTCCTATCCAAAAAAAAGAGAAATTTTATTTATTTTAATAAAAATAATTATTATTTTTTCATGCCATGTTTTATTTTATTTTAGTTTGCTACAAGTTTTAATTTTTGAAAAAAATAATAATTAGAAGTGAAGAAATAAAAATAAGCCAAGAAGGAAGTGGGGGGGGGTCTATTAATAATAAGGTGCTGTCATGGAAGCCCAACCCAGCAAAATAGCTAGCCCAATTCGCCTAGCCCACTCCTCCACCAAGCCCAATCCAACTCCTCCACCAAACCCAACCCATATCCTAACCCTAACCCATATCCAACCCATAACCCAACACCCAACTCCATCCAACCCACTCCAACTAAACCCTAATTCGCATACCCCCCCTTTAACCCTAAAATGTGTCTACATTCACTCTCCCCCCTAGCCTTAAAAATCATCCACATTCATCCCTAGAAATCCGCCCCCCACTCTCCTTGATTCCCTCCTTGAAACTCTCAATCCCACTTCCACACACAACCCCACTTCCCCATTTTTTTTTCCTTCCCCATACAATTTTCCCACACTTCCCTCACATCACACTCTCACACACAAACCCCTCTTTCTCTCTCTCAAAACCTACGGCTCTCTCCTCTCCCCCTCCTCTCACAAATTTATTTTTCTTTTTTTCCCCTTCACCAAACCTCTTCCACTTCAATCACTTCACACACTTCACTCCTCTTCCACTCTCTCTCTCTCACACTCAACCTTCACTTCATCCTCTCTTCTCCTCCCTCACACACAACACTCAACCTTCCTCTCCTCTCTCAAAACCTACGGCCCTCCTCTCCCCTCATCTCACATGTCTCTTTTTTTTTATTTTTTTCCCCTTCAACAACTACCCCCAAACCTCCATCATATCAAAAAAGATCATCATCACTATCCAAGAGTGGTTGAAGTGGAGCAATGAAGAGAAGCAAGGGCAACTTTTTTTGTATAAATAGGGTCACAAATTCGAAGAGGGGGGGGGGACTCTTAGGAAGAAAGGGGAAAAATCTTCTAAAAAACTAGGGTTTCAAAGAAAGAAAGAATTTTTTTAGAGTTTCTTTTAGAAATTTTTCTTCCCCTTCTTTTCTTCCTTCTTAGATTTTTTTTAGTTTAAAATTTTGTTGTATTAAGAGATCCGAAGAAGAAAGCTTGGATTTGTTCAAGGTACAAAAATGTAATAATTTGTAGTATTGTTGCTTTTTTTTTGTAATTTTTAGTTATTGTAATTTTTGTTCATATTATCATTGCCATTGTATTTTATTTATTGTTGTTCACGTTTTTTTTCGTTTTTTTTTTAAAAAAAATATTAGTTACTGTTTTTATTTTTGTTGTTGTCATGTTTTTTATATTAGTTGCTGTTTTTTTATAAATATTAGTTATTTGACTTTTTTATAAATATTAGTTACTGTTTTTATAAATATTGGTTGTTTTTTTTTTTTCTCTTCCTTGAACATATTATTGTTTTTTTAGTTTAGTTGCTGTTTTTATAGATATATATATGTTGTTATTATTGATGTTTTTTATGTTACAATTTTCGGATTAAAAAAAAAGTGAAAAAAAATGTTGTGCTTTTTAATAAATAATTACTAATTTTCGGATTAAAAGAAAGTGAAAAAAAATGTTATGCTTTTTTTAAAATAAATTACAATTTTCGGATTAAAAAGTGACAAAAAAAATTGTGTTGTTTTTTTTACAATTACTATTTTTCGGATTAAAAAAAAAGGTGATAAAAAAAAAGATGTGTTGTTTTTTTTATTTTCGGATTTAAATAAAGCCTTTTTTTCAAATACTAAAAAATATTTTTTAAAAAAATAAATGGTTACTAGTGTCACTACTCTTTTCTAAAAAAAAAATAATATAATAACAAAAAACTTTTTTTCAAAAAAAGTAAAAAGGCCCCCTTTTATTAAATAATAACTATGACAAAAAACAAAAAAAAACAAAAGAATTTTTCTCCATAATCCGTTTTCAAAATACCACTTGTTTAGTCTAGGTTTGTTTTTTTTAAAAAAAAAGCGCTTCGAGAATCACGTGTTCTAGAGTCAAATAGAAAAAAGTAAAAATAAGCCAATCAATCGTTTTTTTTAGCGTCAAAACGCTATTTGCACCCCCGGCAATCGTTTTTTAGCGTCAAAACGCTATTTGCACCCCCGGCAACCATTTTCTTTTAGCGTCAAAACACTATTTGCACCCCCGGTGACACTTTTTTTTCTAGCGTCAAAACGCTATTCACACCTCCCTTTTTAATACAACTCCTTTATTATTTGCACCCCCCTTTTATCACTTACTCCGCTTTTATTCAACGTGTTACTTCGGAACCGTTTTTTTTCTTTCTTTCGAAAATCGAATTCGCACAAAAAAAATGGGTTGTCTATAGCGGTCACTCTGGGCCTTGCTTGTTTGAACGCTATAAATACCTTCTTTTCCGAATAAGCCATTAATGACGACCACTCTGGATTTATCTGTTTGGTCACCATGAACGGTCTCTAGTTTTCCCGAACTTTTCAAAAAAAAAAAATAAAAAATACCAACACACAAATATTTTCTACCCAAGAACTACGTAGCTTTGATTTCTCCATCGCACCCGGAGATACGTAGGAGCGGGGGCCCACTCCCGTCAAGCGCAAAAAACTAAAATTTTTATTAAGTCTGCCTTTCTTTTTTTTCTTCTTCGCAAACAATCAAAAATGGGTAAACAAAGTATTTTCATTTAAAACTAACTTTTTCTACACATTAAATTAAAAGGTAACCTTTTTAGGATGTTGTGGGGTGCTAGTACCTTCCCCGCACTTAATCGACCCCCGAACCCAAAACAAAGGTTTTTTTCAATGTTTTCCTAAAAATAAATATTGATGGCGGCTCCATTGTTCAAAAACAACGAAGAATCCCTCCTCCGGATTTTTCGGTCGCTACAGCTGGCGACTCCACTGGGGACTATTTAAGAGGGTCAAGCCTAATTTAGTCAAATGTGTAGATTATTATTAATTTAAGTACTTTATTTACCCTTTGCCCTTCTATTTGCATGTCTATTTTACTTATCTATTTATTTGCTTTATTGAACCTTAGGGTAGAAAACCTTTGTACTATTATCTGTATTTCTTTTGCAGCTTGGGTAGTCTAGGTATTATGCCTATATCACACACATCACTTACACTTGTTTGTTCACACACTTCTGAGTGGGGCCTTATACCCGGGTCTGAAAAAAACCTAGGACGAGTGGAGACGATTAGTGTCAGTCATTCTGGATTTTATCTGTCTGACTCTCATGAAAGTCTCAGCCAGAGTACGCTCTTTTGTGGTATCCCACACCAGGTAGCTCGCTATCGTTGTGGGTCATATCACGAAGGAGATTTCAGCTCTGGAGACCTTTGTGAGGAAGTGAATAGAGCCACCCGAAAGGATGATCACTAAAGTAACCCTAGATCATGTTGAAAATACCAATTTAGACATGGCCCATTTAGGATACAATGGAGCATCGTCTTTGTTTTATTTAGTATTGTCTTTTCCCTTACAATAAAAAATTATTATTATGTAGTCATGTCATTGTACCCAATAACAATGCATTCATGCATCATGTTGCTCAAAGGCATTATTTTCTAAAAAAACAAAAACAAAAAGGCATGACATTATTCTTTTATTACTGCATCATTCGTGCATCTAATTCTAATTATTTTTCAGTTTTTTTTTAGAAACATGTCTCATGCATTTCTTATATTCTTTCGCATATCAAAAATGTTCAAACATATCATTTTGCATGCATTTCAAGTACCGTCGGGGAATCATAAAACTTTTTTAAAGAGAACAAGCATTTGAAAGTCAGACCACCTGGATCATACTTTAATAAAAAGCTCACAATTCCCCGACGAGATTAATAAAACCATACATTCGCGTCTCATACACACTCATTCATTCATATTCCAAAAAATCAGGGCAAAAAAAAAAAAAAAAAGCAAGTTGGTTCGCCAACACTCATGCATCTGTTAAAATCATGTTAAAATCATGTCAAGCAAGTTGGTTCGCCAACACTCATGCATTATTTTCTTCCCATGCATTAAAAAAAAACCACCGCGAGTGTCATGCATTCTATTTCCTCGCACAAAAATAATTGTTAGCTCGCACTACCATTCATTCATAATCATTCACAAAAATCATCATCATGTAATCATTATCATCAAATACATCATTCCTCCCTGAAGGCATCATTTCCGAAAAAATAAGTATCATTACTCTTGCATATCATCATAAGAAATATGTTTTAGCTAGCATTTTGCATTATCTACATGTTGCATCGCGTCTAACAGTAAACACAAAATCATTTAGAATAGATGGTCTTCTCAAGTGACCATTTCTTCAAGGATTTCGTACATTATCATTCATGCATCACATTTGGTTCCTAGAAAAAATATAAGCACAAAAATTATGTTCATACAACGTTAGCATCACATTTAGTATTCACCGCCACTCATTTATAATCATTCACAAAAATCCTCATCAAAAAGTGTGGACATCGCGTCAATGTGGCATTCATGCATCATTTCATTAACCTCATCACTTTGTTTGAATACATCATTTCTCCCTGCATGCATCCTTTCAAAAAAAAAAAAAAAAATCTCTCATGTGATGGCTTAATGGATAGAATTGCACCTTTGAACGGCGAAGGGTAATATCTCAAATTTGTTTGTCGACTACAAATTTGAGATGTTGCTCTGCGATGTCAGGGCACTTTGACCCAGTCACACGTGTTTTATTTTCGAGCAGGAAGTCAAATTGAGTCAACTAATTGTCGAAACGTTTCAATATATTGTGTGAAGTATTGAGTCAGGATCCACTCAATGTTTCATGCAAGTTACTCAGGGTAACGACAATCGGTTGCCTCATATCACCATTCTTGCATCTCTCATCATTCAAAAAAAAAGGGGGCATTGGCATTTCGTATCTTGTCTTGCCTCTAAAAATAAAAAAAATCAAATCAAAAAAATCATTTTGAAAAAAGGGGGACATCGTCCTTGCATCATTCGCATTGGCATTCCATATTTTGTCTTGCATTAAAAAAAAAAAGCAACAAAATTATTTAGAATAAGCCACACTTTTCGAGTGGTCATTCTCCACGCATTTGCATCATACTCGTATATCATAATTTGTTCATTCATTCATTGCATAAAATAAAAGTTGTGATGAGAAGCGAGACGTTCATGCAAAACAACCATCCTTTTTGAAAAAGTTTATCCTTACTTGGTTGCTAACTCCGGGTGTTCCAAAGCACTCAGTTTTTTTTTCAAATCAATAGCTCATTGGCATTTCTTTCAAAAACACTGCATTCCCATCCATTCCATGACAAAAGACTGGAGCAACTCAAAAAAAAAAAAAAATGGTAACTCTCTGTGAAGCATTCTTCTAGTGAGCGTGCATACTAGGTGCAGTTTCTCTTGTTCGAGTCAGTCAGTTTCCTTCCTTGCCCTCATCACCCTCCAAGTCTAGTCCCGCCCCATTCGCCCAAAGTGTATACTCTTCCCGTGTTGGTACATAATTGACTTTTGGGTTAAATCCTCTGTGCAAGGGGGCAATTTTGTAATCACATAATTACCTTGTTAAAATTGCTTCCCTTTGATTCAAGTCTAAAATGTTGCATGCATTTGTCCAGTCATTCGTTCTTGGGCTTATAGTGTGTGTCCTGTTGACGGAGAAAGGCAAAGTTGGACTTGTTCTCTAGCTAGGAACATGGCAACAAATGAAGAACTAAGAGCAGAAGTGAATGAGTTAAAAGCAGAGGTGAATGAGTTAAAAGCAGATGTGAATGGGTTAAGGACGCAAATGTCAGAAATGGTGAGGGTTCTAATTCCTCTAGGTTACACTCTCCCTTCTAACCCAAAAGCTAATCAGGGAGCTGGTTCTGTAGCCATTATTGAGAATGAACAACCGGCATCTATCGGATCTGAAGGAATGATTGGTGAACCTCGGGCTCAGATCCCGCATCCTACTGTTATACCCCAGGCTACTCTTCAGAGCTTCACTCCTCAGCTAGCTGCCATTCCACAGGCTCAGGACTTCACGACTGGAAACCCTGCATACCCTCAGATTCATCACTCAACTCCAACTATGGCTCCAATGCTCCAGCTCCCTCATAATGTAAGCAGCTTCCCTCAGGTTTATTCCGCTGAGCATCAGCAGACCAAAGATCAGTTTCAGATACTAGAGGAAAGATTAAGAAGGGTTGAAGGCTTCGGTTCCAGAGCAAGAGAGGCCAGAGACTTGTGCCTTATTCCTGATGTGGTGCTGCCTCCGAAGTTCAAAGTCCCCGACTTCGACAAATACAGGGGCGCGACTTGTCCAAAAAGTCACTTGACGATGTATTGTAGAAAGATGTCTACTTACTCTCATGATGACAGACTGCTAATCCATTGCTTCCAAGAGAGCCTTGCAGGGGCATCTCTCAATTGGTATATGAAGTTAGAACCATCTCAGGTTCGCTGTTGGAAGGATTTAGCCGATGCATTCCTCAAGCAGTATCAGTACAATACAGACATGGCACCAGACAGAACGCAGCTGCAGGGCATGAGCAAGAGGGACAATGAATCGTTCAAGGAGTATGCCCAGCGATGGAGAGCTTTGGCTGCACAATGTACACCTCCTCTTTTGGACAAGGAATTGGTCTCTATGTTTTTGGAGACTTTGCCACCACTATACTATGATCGTCTGATCAGCAGTGCATCCTCCAATTTTTCAGATGTGGTGATTGTTGGGGAGAGGATAGAGAACGGACTAAGAAGTGGCAAGATCGCCCAGAGTTCCCCAGGTAACACAAGTGCGCACAAAAACCCATCTTCCGGGTTTCCTGCAAAGAAGAATGAAGAAGCTAATCCAATAACAGGCAAAAAAAAGTCGCCTCGATACGACCCTATCCCTATGTCGTATACCAACCTATGCAGATGCCTAATCAGCCACAATTTGATCTCCCCTCGTGAGATGAAGCCAGTACAACCTCCATTCCCAAAAGGATACAACCCACAGGCCACTTGTGAATTCCATGCTGGGGCAATCGGTCACTCTGCCGAAAATTGTTATCTTTTGAAACATTTGGTTCAGGGTCTTATTGATTCAAGGCGATTAACCTTTGAAGAGGGTGGTGAAGGATTTAACCCTCTGAGTTCAGAGCTATCAGGTCAAAATGACAACAGTTGAAGATGATCAAAATGTTGAAGGCAGCATCATCTTTCCCGTGCTGTTCATAGTATGTATGAGTGACTGTTGATTTTTTTTTATGTAGTTTTTCAGTTCAAAGCATTTATCTGTGATGCAATCCTCTGGCTCTGCCCAAGGCCTTAGGATATTTCAATAAGGGCACATGTTCCTTTTCAATATTGTCATCAATAAAAAGTTACTTTCCTCACTAAAACCTTTGAGTCCTCCATGCTGGGGCAGTTCTGTGATCACTAAGTTTCCTCGTCAATATCATATTCCTTGAGCGCAAGTCTTTCAAAAGATAAAAATAAACAAGAAAATAAGCTCGCTAGGTTGAAAACCCGCAAAGGGCGGCCTAGAAAAAAAAAAAGAGCGCCCGGTGGATTGAAAACTCGCAAAGAGCGGTCCAGGCAAAAATCAGGGCATAAAAAAAAATGCAAAGAAAAGAGCAAACACATATAGATAGGTGAACTGTTGTTATGTTTTACAAAAAAAATAAATGAATAAGCAATCGGGATCTGAAATAAAGTTTGGCCATCTCCTCAAAAATACCAAAATCCCAGAAGGTCCCTTTCCTACCCACCTTAAGCCAAGAAAAACCAAAATACAAAAATCACCCTAGACAAGGATCACCTCAAAAATCAAAAAAGCAGTGCATCACTTTTTACCAGCTCACCCGAGTCAAAGAAAAAAAAAGAAAGAAAATCAAAAAAGGGATTCAAAAATGAAAAAGAAAATACAAAAGAAATGTAAGTGGTGAGCTGGTACATATTGCTACCAAACACAAGAGACCTTTGTCTCAATAAACCATCAAACACTTCATCATTCTCATACACCCCTCCTTCCATAAACCGCAAACACTTCCCTTTGACCTTGGCATCCCGCCTTCCACAGACCCTTAGCCAGGAATAAAACTTCCAAACACCTCATCAAGCCAATTAACCATCATAAATCATCGATTGTCAGCCAATGCCGAACAAAAATCATCCCACCATTAGCCCCAAACACTTCGATAAACCCAATCATCCATTCACAACAAAACACCATAATCCCGAAAAGTCCATGACCGGTTGCTTTCGTTTTCTCATTTTTTTAAATCTAGAGACAACTAAGTTTATCTGTCTACAATGTGGTTGCTCAAAAAGAAAAACAAACGATCAAAAAAAAAGAAAGCTGATCAAAAAAAAAAAAAAAAAACCCTCAGGAAAAAGAAATGAGGGAGCAAAAACAAACAGTCAGAAAAAAGGAAGCTGACGGAAAAAGAAAGACTTGCACTTCAAACGCATTCAAGCTGCATTGAAACAATGTTTAGTGATCACCAAGTGAGGCTTCTTTCACACCAAAGGTCAAGACATTAGTAGAGAACCAATGATTTGCACTGAGAACACCACTCGGATCTAAAAGTTGGGGCATTCTCTTCACCACTCACCCACCCTGGTCTTGGGAAAGCCTGTTCAGTGTCCATCCCATGTTCACTCCAGTTTGTCAATATCACCAAACAGGGGCAAGCCTTTCATTCATAGTCACCAAGCCTAGATTGGGGCAGTCCGGCAAAAGCCATTGCCTTTCACCCCTTCACCTGCCATGTCTCAAACACCTGTCTGACATTTGCACTCTTTTGTATACTTATTAGACAATGCTTCAAAGAGAGAGAATACAAGGTGAGTCATCATGGAAAGGAGGAGAAAGAATAAATGAGCTGGTTGATAAATAAAAAGCTTGAGAGCACCGGGTTTTGAATTTAACTCAAATGTTTCGAAAGAATAATCAAAATTCACCTTCACTTTTTGCATCCAAAGGCTCGCATCTTATCATCACGAAATGTTCACAAAAATGTTATTTTCGCCTCATGCATCTGGGTATCTCATTTTTCCCGTAACAACAAGGCATCACATTCGCACTGGCATCTCATAGTAGAAGCAATAAAGGAAAAGCAAAAATCCTTTCATGTCATTGCATTTGCATCATATTTTAGAAAAGGAATAAAAAACAAAAGTTTCCCATTTCATTCATCATTCAAGTTAAGAAATGAACAACAAGAGCATTCCATTCAATAAATCACTACATACATTTGCATACCAAGACAATCCACCATTGCATAAATCACTTGCATGACCTGCACCATTCAAATGCATTGTTAAGTGAATACAGATAAGCACCAAATGTTAGTCCTCATGCTTGCTACCAAAAAAAAAAAAAGAACCAGAAAGCTTGGACCCGCTGGTCCCCAGAATTCAACTTTCCAAAGAATTTTCTGAACCATTTGCTTTGGACCTGTTGGCCCCCAGATTATAGAGCTTATGTGCTCGCCCTATACTTATAGAGCTTATATGCTCGCCCTATACTTGTAGAGTTTATGTGCTCGCCCTATACTTATAGAGCTTATGTGCTCGTCCTATACTTATAGAGCTCGTATGCTCGCCCAGAATCTGCTCCTCCTCATAGAGAGAAAAAGAGGAAGAGCAAAGAAGAGAAAGTTTTCCTTTGCATGTCATTCCATTAAAATACAGGAGCATTCCATGTCATCATTACACCAGAATCATAGCATTGCATGCATTTGCATAGCACGCCCTTGCATAACATGCCCCCGCGTAACATGCGTCCACACTCCATGCACCATTCCTCGCATCAGCCGACATATGCAGGTACCTCAATCCAGTGCAGCAGCATAAGCCATTTCAATCAATCAATCAACAGGATTCGTGAATCCCTTCAGGACCCAAGCGTCCCTTCAAAAGCAGAGTTCACCTCGTATTCGAGCTGCGAGCAGATCCTTCAGACCCCCAGCGGTCCTTCAGAGCCCAGACGCTCCTTCAGACCAACAATGGTCCTTCAATCCAGATCGCATGTCGCGTTAAATCGAGCAACCGACGGATCATCCGGCCCCAGGCCCTTCAGACAAGCTGTGTCCGCCTAAAAAGCACAGTGCACGTCCTTCGTGGTTATATCAGCTCCGGACCTGATTAACCCTAATGGCCGCTCGAAAAAGGCCACCCCCAGACCGTATTACTAGTATCATAAGCTAGTTGCGCTCCTTCAGACCCATCGGTCCCTCAGGCTTAGGCATGCCCTTCAGACCCCGACGGTCCCTCAGTCGAACTCAGGACGATGCGCCAAGCATTGATTTTGAGCTAGACCTTCAGAGCCCCAGTGCTCCTTCAGAGCCCCAGTGCTCCTCCAGATCCCCAGCGATCCCCCAGAGCCCCGGTGCTCCCTATTTACTTTCTGTCTAAATCGACCCAGTTTTCATAGATTTTTCAAAAAAAAAAAAAAAAAAAAAAAAAAAAAAACCAAAGTACCTCAGTCTGGCCAAAATTAGCGTCTTTCTATCTTTATTTCTATTTTTCTCGAGAAATTCGGAATCCCTCCGATTTCCTAGCAAAATATAAATAAAGAGGGGCAGCTGTAATACCCTAATTTTGTCCTATCCAAAAAAAAGAGAAATTTTATTTATTTTAATAAAAATAATTATTATTTTTTCATGCCATGTTTTATTTTATTTTAGTTTGCTACAAGTTTTAATTTTTGAAAAAAATAATAATTAGAAGTGAAGAAATAAAAATAAGCCAAGAAGGAAGTGGGGGGGGGGGTCTATTAATAATAAGGTGCTGTCATGGAAGCCCAACCCAGCAAAATAGCTAGCCCAATTCGCCTAGCCCACTCCTCCACCAAGCCCAATCCAACTCCTCCACCAAACCCAACCCATATCCTAACCCTAACCCATATCCAACCCATAACCCAACACCCAACTCCATCCAACCCACTCCAACTAAACCCTAATTCGCATACCCCCCCTTTAACCCTAAAATGTGTCTACATTCACTCTCCCCCCTAGCCTTAAAAATCATCCACATTCATCCCTAGAAATCCGCCCCCCACTCTCCTTGATTCCCTCCTTGAAACTCTCAATCCCACTTCCACACACAACCCCACTTCCCCATTTTTTTTTCCTTCCCCATACAATTTTCCCACACTTCCCTCACATCACACTCTCACACACAAACCCCTCTTTCTCTCTCTCAAAACCTACGGCTCTCTCCTCTCCCCCTCCTCTCACAAATTTATTTTTCTTTTTTTCCCCTTCACCAAACCTCTTCCACTTCAATCACTTCACACACTTCACTCCTCTTCCACTCTCTCTCTCTCACACTCAACCTTCACTTCATCCTCTCTTCTCCTCCCTCACACACAACACTCAACCTTCCTCTCCTCTCTCAAAACCTACGGCCCTCCTCTCCCCTCATCTCACATGTCTCTTTTTTTTTATTTTTTTCCCCTTCAACAACTACCCCCAAACCTCCATCATATCAAAAAAGATCATCATCACTATCCAAGAGTGGTTGAAGTGGAGCAATGAAGAGAAGCAAGGGCAACTTTTTTTGTATAAATAGGGTCACAAATTCGAAGAGGGGGGGGGGGGGGGGACTCTTAGGAAGAAAGGGGAAAAATCTTCTAAAAAACTAGGGTTTCAAAGAAAGAAAGAATTTTTTTAGAGTTTCTTTTAGAAATTTTTCTTCCCCTTCTTTTCTTCCTTCTTAGATTTTTTTTAGTTTAAAATTTTGTTGTATTAAGAGATCCGAAGAAGAAAGCTTGGATTTGTTCAAGGTACAAAAATGTAATAATTTGTAGTATTGTTGCTTTTTTTTTGTAATTTTTAGTTATTGTAATTTTTGTTCATATTATCATTGCCATTGTATTTTATTTATTGTTGTTCACGTTTTTTTTCGTTTTTTTTTTTAAAAAAAATATTAGTTACTGTTTTTATTTTTGTTGTTGTCATGTTTTTTATATTAGTTGCTGTTTTTTTATAAATATTAGTTATTTGACTTTTTTATAAATATTAGTTACTGTTTTTATAAATATTGGTTGTTTTTTTTTTTTCTCTTCCTTGAACATATTATTGTTTTTTTAGTTTAGTTGCTGTTTTCATAGATATATATATGTTGTTATTATTGATGTTTTTTATGTTACAATTTTCGGATTAAAAAAAAAGTGAAAAAAAATGTTGTGCTTTTTAATAAATAATTACTAATTTTCGGATTAAAAGAAAGTGAAAAAAAATGTTATGCTTTTTTTAAAATAAATTACAATTTTCGGATTAAAAAGTGACAAAAAAAATTGTGTTGTTTTTTTTACAATTACTATTTTTCGGATTAAAAAAAAAGGTGATAAAAAAAAAGATGTGTTGTTTTTTTTATTTTCGGATTTAAATAAAGCCTTTTTTTCAAATACTAAAAAATATTTTTTAAAAAAATAAATGGTTACTAGTGTCACTACTCTTTTCTAAAAAAAAAATAATATAATAACAAAAAACTTTTTTTCAAAAAAAGTAAAAAGGCCCCCTTTTATTAAATAATAACTATGACAAAAAACAAAAAAAAACAAAAGAATTTTTCTCCATAATCCGTTTTCAAAATACCACTTGTTTAGTCTAGGTTTGTTTTTTTTAAAAAAAAAGCGCTTCGAGAATCACGTGTTCTAGAGTCAAATAGAAAAAAGTAAAAATAAGCCAATCAATCGTTTTTTTTTAGCGTCAAAACGCTATTTGCACCCCCGGCAATCGTTTTTTAGCGTCAAAACGCTATTTGCACCCCCGGCAACCATTTTCTTTTAGCGTCAAAACACTATTTGCACCCCCGGTGACACTTTTTTTTCTAGCGTCAAAACGCTATTCACACCTCCCTTTTTAATACAACTCCTTTATTATTTGCACCCCCCTTTTATCACTTACTCCGCTTTTATTCAACGTGTTACTTCCGAACCGTTTTTTTTCTTTCTTTCGAAAATCGAATTCGCACAAAAAAAATGGGTTGTCTATAGCGGTCACTCTGGGCCTTGCTTGTTTGAACGCTATAAATACCTTCTTTTCCGAATAAGCCATTAATGACGACCACTCTGGATTTATCTGTTTGGTCACCATGAACGGTCTCTAGTTTTCCCGAACTTTTCAAAAAAAAAAAATAAAAAATACCAACACACAAATATTTTCTACCCAAGAACTACGTAGCTTTGATTTCTCCATCGCACCCGGAGATACGTAGGAGCGGGGGCCCACTCCCGTCAAGCGCAAAAAACTAAAATTTTTATTAAGTCTGCCTTTCTTTTTTTTCTTCTTCGCAAACAATCAAAAATGGGTAAACAAAGTATTTTCATTTAAAACTAACTTTTTCTACACATTAAATTAAAAGGTAACCTTTTTAGGATGTTGTGGGGTGCTAGTACCTTCCCCGCACTTAATCGACCCCCGAACCCAAAACAAAGGTTTTTTTCAATGTTTTCCTAAAAATAAATATTGATGGCGGCTCCATTGTTCAAAAACAACGAAGAATCCCTCCTCCGGATTTTTCGGTCGCTACACTGGTTTTGCTCTAAGTCTATATACCAATTGTCTATCCAATAGTTCATCAAGTAGTTCTGGATATGCCTTAGGGTCATCTTCTCCATCCTAATAAGGCGTTAAAAAATAAAGTCAGATTGTAAATAATTGAGAGCAAGATTAAATATTTAATTTAATGGGAATGGCAATGCCTCAAGCATCCGTTGTTTCAGGTCAGCTGCGGTTACTCCAAGAAGATCAACAACAGGTGGATTCCAGTTAATGGGAATTTAATGGGAATGTCAATGCCTCACCACTTTGATTACCACTTTGTACCTAAAAGTAAATGAAAGTGCGTGAGTGTCTAATTGAGATTTAGTTAAATATTGTATACTGAAGGATGTATTTTGTTTTTGATACCTATGCACAGTATTGTCAGAGATTATACCACATTTACATTTATACTTGCCATCATTCTGTGGAGTGCTGCTATAGCAACAGGTTAATTTTGGGCATCCAGGGTAACTCCAGCAATATGGGTTAATTGAAATCATCCTAGTTGTTCCCACAGTTACACAGACACTATCCTAATTATTGTTAAAAAGGGATTATTAGTGTGTTAAAAGATGTTCCATTACATTGATTATAGATGTTAATAGTATAATATCTTTTATGAGATATGAAGGTATAAATATAGAAATATAAAGTACCTGAGTCAGACGATTAATTTCATAGAAACTCATTGGTAGAGCATTGTACAAAAATTTGTCAAGTTGGGGGGAGTATTGTGTGTATTGAGAGCCTCCACTTGATTGAGACATAAGTTGAGAAGAGAGGGCTGAGACAAAGTATGAATTGGAAATCTAGAATGTAGCAAAAGGGGAGTATGAATAGTTTATATATATATATATTATTGACTAAAGTGCTCCCGGGGTCCCTTATCTTTATTTAAAGTAACGATTTGGTCATTTATCTTTTTTTTGTCCCAAATCAATCCTTTATGTTTTAAATTTTTGACACATAAATCCTTTTCTGTCCCAAATCAGTCCTTTATATTTCAAATTTTTAACACATAAATCTTTTTTTTTGACACATAAATCAGCACTGTTAACGGAAAAGGATTTATGTGTCAAAATTTTGAAAGATAAATGACTTATTTGGGACAAAAAAAACATAAATGACTAATTCGTTACTTTAAATAAAGATAAGGGACCCCGAGAGCATTTTAGCCTATATTATTTAGAATGAGGATAATGACAAGACAAACCTATTGATATAATCTTGAATGTCAGACATATTTTCATTTATAAAAAACTTACTTCCATTCCATGCATTTGAGACGGACACGAGTTGGTTGTATTTTTCTAGTAGATGATAATAAAAATCTGGTTAGTGTGACTAAGAAATAAGATTGTTATTCAAAGTTAATTTTCAATGAAGATGGATGGTTTAAAGTTTACCATGAGGTGGCTTCATTTTAGCTAGATTTAGTAGCATTATGGTAGGTTGTGAAGTGGGATTCTGGTCTTGATAGTTGATGAATTGCTGGGCATAATCATCCCAAAGAGTGCATTGAAGGCAATTGTCACTGTGAATAACAAAGGGTAAAAAGCTGAAAGTTCACAATATGTATTGTTGCAGAAGTTTGTATGTGATTAAAGAAATGGGTTAGAATAATTGTTAACCTTATATCTTTCAAGGTGAAAGAGACCTTTTTCGGGCTACTGTTTCTCTTAATATCAGTAACATCTTGAACAACACCAATCAAATCTGTAGCATTTGAATGTATTGATAATGCTAGCATGTATATAGAGGTGAAAGATTAAAAGGTATTGAACAATAAAGCACAGATATGAAAGGTTTGTGGTTATATTGCTTTTGCAGGTTAGGTTTTGATGATGATGTGTTCGAAGTCAAAATGACAAGCAGGTTAGGTTTTGATGATGTGTTCAAAGCGGAAAATGGCAAAGCGGAAAGGGTAGTCTCTAGGGTTTGGGTCATGTCTTAGGATATATTGTAAGCCGCTTCTGAGGGTCAGCTCATCTCACAGGTTCATAGCCTTCACTGTTTTCTAAATGCATGCATGCATAGGTAAGACACGTAAACATAAAAACCATTTTGTGAAAATAAGGAATCGATTCAAATCATTTTTTCTAAAGCTTGAAATCGATTTCCAACTTTTTACGAAAGATAGAAATCGATTCATGACTTCCTTCCTAAGACCAAAATCGATTTCCTACTCATTTTTAAAGTGCATAATCGATTTTCCCCTTTAATACATAAAGCACATAATCGATTTTCTCCTATACTAAAGTCAAGCTAAGAATCGATTATTCTCTTCATACATCTAAGCATAAAATCGATTTCCTTCCTATTTTAAAGATGCATAATCGATTTCCTTCCTGTTTTAAAGAAGCAAACAATCGATTCCTTTTTACTTGCTTAAAAGACAAAATCGATTACACACCTTATACAAACAGGCACATAATCGATTTTCACTTATCCTTTAGAAGAAATCAATCGATCACAGTTATTTCCTTTTTAAAGACAAGAATCGATTATCATATTTAGGCCATTCAGGCACATAACCGATTTCATCATTTCTACAATGTATTCAACGGTCATATTTTTCATGAGCCTATAAATAGAGGCTTCACAATTCACATTTACACACAACCCATTTCACGATAAACGCATCAAACGAAAACAACCCTTTTACATTTTCACTTCTGCTCTTTACGCACTGTTCGTCCGTCAGAGCTGATCTCTCGCAAGGGTTAGTCGGGTTGGGGAAATTTCAAGTTGTAATATCTGCCTACACAAGAGGTATTTTGGTCTTTACATTTGTAATTGTTTTATTGTTGTGTCTTGTACTAGGGAGTGGGGTATCTCTCTAGGGTAGCTGTTTGTACTAGGAAGTGGGGTATCTTTCTGGGGCAGCTGGTTGTAACAGGGGTGGGGTATCTCTTGTTATTGTTGTAATAGATTTGAGGGCTCTTCATAGGTGGGGTATCCTAGGAGAAGAGTGCCTGAGTCTGTAAAGGTTTCCAAGGCACCCGTAAGCCTTGTTGTGTTAGTGGAAAAACTCACAAGGGTGTGAGGACTGGACGTAGGTCACTGGGAGGTGACCGAACCAGTATAAGTCTGCTGTGTTCTTTATTGCTTTATTTTCTTTTTCCTTTGCTTCCATAAACCTGCGCGAAAATTAATCTAAGTCGTTAAAAAGGGGAGAAGTTTTTAAAATCTCAATTCACCCCCCCTCTTGAGACTGAAGCCACTTGGTAACAAGTGGTATCAGAGCTAGACTCTTGTATAAAGGGCCTAGCAGCTTCAAGAGAAATGACTTCAGGTTGGTCTACGCAAGAGGGTGCATCTCTTACCCGTCCTCGGGGATTCAACGGAGAAGACTATGCATATTGGAAAAAAAGAATGAGAATATTCATAGAAGGGGTAGATATAGATATATGGGATGCTATGGAAAATGGACCTTTTGTTCCCACGCACATGGTAAATGGCACACTCACAGTGAAAGAAAGAAATGAATGGACGGATCACGATAAAAGGAAAGTTCAACACAATTTCCGTGCCAAAAACATTATCATTTCCGCACTTAGTCCCGATGAATTCTTTAGAGTATCAAATTGTAAATCTGCTCAAGAAATGTGGCATAATCTGCAAGTCACTCATGAGGGTACTAATGAAGTAAAAAGGGCCAGAACAAATACTATGATCAGAGAATATGAGCTATTCAGAATGAATTCAGGTGAAACTATACCAGAGATGCAAAAGAGGTTCACTCACATAGTGAATCAACTAATTCTACTGGGAAATCCATTCCCTGCTGAAGATCTGATCAACAAAGTTCTAAGGTGTTTGAATAGAGAATGGCAATCCAAGGTAACTGCTATAGCTGAATCAAGGAATTTAGCTACCATGTCACTTGCCACTCTGTTGGGTAAACTGCAAGAGCACGAACTAGAGCTCACTCGTCTGGCTGAGCATGAAAATATTGATAAGAAAAAGAAAAGCTTAGCTTTAAAAGCTTCTAGTTCAAGTCGACCTTGTAATAGTGATGACTCAAAGTGAGAACGATGAAAGTGAGGAAAACATGGTCCTCATGGTTCGAAAATTCAATAAGCTTATGAGAGACAAATTTCGCCAAAAATTTTTCTCCTAAGAAGCTCTCCAGCAAAGAAAGTTCATTCGGCCCTCCAACTTGCTATGAATGTGGGAAACCTGGTCACATGAAGATGGAATGCCCAAGTCTACAGAAAAAGGGATCAAAATTCGAAAAGAAGGCATTCAAAGAAAAAAAAAGAAGGAAAGCCTACGTAGCATGGGAAGACAATGACACGAGTAGTTCAGATGGCTCAGAAAGTGAAGAAGCTCATGTTGCTCTTATGGCCAATCATGAAAGTGAAAGTGAATCCGAAAATGAGGTAAGCTCTTACTCTGACTCTTTACAAGATGCATATGATGAATTACATGAAGCATTTGTTGAATTGCATGACAATTCAGTAAAATTAGCTAAGGCATTAAGTAAATCTAAGAAAACTATTGCTCGTCTTCAAAATGAAGTTAATGCTTTAACTAAGGAAAAATTAGAGCTTAGAAAAGAAAATGATGATCTTGTTTATTCTAAGGCAAATTATGTATGTGATAAGTGTACAGAACATGAAAAGAAAATCAATGAGCTTGAATGTACAATAGGCAAAATGTCCAACTTACAACATGTGCATCCTAGGGTTCCAAGAAATAATTTTGTGAAAAGACATATGCATCATAGACCGAAGTTTACAACTAGACCTTATAGTAGATGTTATTACTGTGCCAAACTAGGACATACTGCATTTGTTTGCATGGCTAGAGGAAGACAAGTTGTGAAAAAGGTATGGGTTCCCAAAGGGACTATACCAAGTACTAACCCACAAGGACCCAAAGAAATTTGGGTACCAAAATTTTCAACGTGATCTCATTGTAGGTATGCTTCAAGGTATGGGGGCAGATTGATACCTTGACAGCAAAGATTCAAAGCGCATGACTGGAGACACTACAAAGTTCTTAACACTCACCCCCGGAAAAAGAAGTCATGTGACGTGTGATAATAACAATAGAGGAAAAATCACCGGTGAAGGTTTTACACATGGATTTATTTGGTCCCTCACGGACGAAAAGCTTTGGTGGAAATTATTATGCACTTGTTATAGTAGATGACTATTCAAGGTACACCTGGACACTGTTTCTGGCAAATAAAAGTGATGCTTTTGGAGCATTCAAGAAACTTGCTCGTAGCATACAAAACGAGGAAGAGCTGAAAATTATCTCCATCTGAACCGATCACGGTGGAGAGTTTGAGAATGAATGGTTTGAAAATTTTTGTGAAGAATCTGGTATTGATCACAACTTCTTGTTGAACCAAGGGTAAACACTCCTTTATTTTGTATGATAACAAATTACATCATATCTACTAATGTTTCAAGTTGAGCAAAGTGCAGGACCTAATTTAAAGAGAAGAAGACACAAAAGAAGAGAAGCTTGAAGAAGAAGCAACATATGAAGTTCAAAACCCTAATTTGTGTCTAAGCCTTATTTAGGACACCTTGTAAGGTCCTATCACCTAAAGTATATGGCACTTTAGTGGTTGAGAGAGATGACTTTTCAAAACATGCATGATGCATCAAAATAGTTTTGAAAAATATTTTATAAAATTGCATGCATGCATATGGTGGAAACTTAAACCCTAAAAATATTTTTGTGAAAAGCATGAAACCAATTTCTACCTTTTTTAAATAACATAATCGATTATCATCTTACCTCTACCATATACATAATCGATTATCAAGCCAAGATTTGTTTCTTTTTTTAAAAGCTATAATCGATTACCACCTCATTTGAACCATATGTCATAATCGATTATAGTGTTGCCTTACCTTCCTTTTTTAGACATAATCGATTAAGACCCTATTGCACTACTTGTAATAATCGATTATGAGCCTTTCCATACCTTCCTTTTTGGTGAGATAATCGATTATCCCACATTGCACTTGAGAGAGATAATCGATTACAACATGCATTAATTGTATTTTTCAAAAATCAAACCTCTCCTATCACTATAAATAGGAGTGTGATTTCATTTCTAAAACACACCTCTACATCTCATCTTCTCACAATTCTCTCTACTCTTCATATTCGAAATTCTTAGATCTATATTTGTGCTTCATTGTTTTATTTGTTAAAAAAAGCTTTTTGATTTCGAAATTGTCATATTATCTTCAAAAGCTTTTTATCAATCTAGATCTAAGATCTTGAGCTTCATTGTTTTGATCTTGTTAAAAGTCTTTTGTTTTTGAAAATCATAGATCTTTTCTAAAAGGCTTTTATAATTTTGCAAAGCTAGCTTCCATTGTCATATCAATCTTTAAGCTTTTGCAAAAACAAGATTTCATATTTTAGAGCATCTATTTTCCTAAGATCACTCATCTCTCTCAGTTTCTAAACTGACACATTCTAAGAAGTGATTGGATCTCTAGATCTCAATTGTGTAAACCTTATATTGTTTTTGTGGTTTTCTTGAAATCCTGAGAAGCTTTACTTGGGTCTCTCAATCGGGTGATTGAGTTGGTTTTGAAATCCTTAGCGGGTGCTTGGGTTCTCAGTTCAGGGGAATTGAGATTCACTAGTGTTGAAGTCGACTGTTTGTATTAAACTCTCTTCAATATAGTGGTTGCTAAGTCCAAGGGTTGAAAAGCCTAAGGCCGAGGACGTATGGGTTTTATCTCGAACCTCGCTAAATATCTGTGTCCCTCTATCCCTTCTCTCTTTATATTTTGCACTATTATTATTAACTGTTTATTATTAATATTATTGTGCGTATATATATTGATATTATCACTATCATTATTCCTGTTTATTGTTAATATTACTGTGCTTATATTATTAAATACTATCACTACTCTGTCATATCAATAAACATATTAATTGTGATATTATCAATACTCATCAATCATCTTCTACTCCTCTTCTCTAAGATCTACTATATCTCATATATCATCTTTATCTCACTAATAGATCTAATATATTCAATATCCTGATTATCTCTTATAATATCTTTATTGGCAATATTGAATACAATTTAAACAACTCTTGCTTGTCTTCATATCCAAAAGTTCAAATCACATTTTCCGCATCCGATTTGAAAAAGAATATAATCATCATTTGCGAAAAGAATCCATATTTACTCATAACCTTATTCACCCCCCCTCTAAGGTTATATAATAAGTCTAACAAGTGGTATCAAGAGCTAGGAATTGCATATTAGAGCTTTACATCTCGCAATTCTAAAATCTATCCTTTACATATCTGTAATTATGGGTTCTTTCATGAAAGAAGGAATGTCTTCTAATAGGCCTCCTCTATTTGATGGTACTAACTACGATTACTGGAGTAGTCGTATGCAATGTCATGTGCAGGCAATTGACTTCACTCTATGGAGAATCATAGTGGATGGTCCTCTAATCCCGATGAAGATCAAGATCACAAAACCAGGTAATACTGATGGTGACACTTCAAAAATTCAAGCCACCGGCAAAGCTGAAGAAGTACCGGTGGAAGACATCTACACCATCGACCTAAGTGAGTTAAGAAAATCCGAGCTTGATAAGATATCCCTAAATGCAAAGGCCATGAATATTCTTCATCTATCACTCTGTGAAGAAGAATATGGCAGAGTAAAAGGGTGTCAAAGTGCAAAGGAAATCTGGGACTGCCTACAAGCCACTCATGTCGGGACAAGCCAGGTAAAAGATACTAAAATTAGAATTCTCACCTCTGAATATGAAAGTTTTAAAATGAAAGAAGGTGAGTCTGTCGCAGCAATGCATCAAAGATTAAATTTAATTATAAACAACTTGAGGGCCTTAGGAAAGAAATACACCAACAAGGATTTGAATGGAAAGATCCTTGAATCCTTAACTGGTGAATTCTTCCCTAAGACTTGTGCTATAACCGAAGCCAAAGACATTGGCACTTTACCTCAAGAAGACCTTATTGGATCATTGCTAGCCTTTGAGGTAGTTCTGGCTGCCAAAAAGAGCCAAGAAAAAGAAACTGTAAAAGAGAAGAAATCTCTTGCCCTTGCTGCTAAAACCACTAAAGTAGCAAGGAAAGAGGTTGAATCTGAAGAAGACACCGATAATGAAGATATGGCTATGTTTGCCAAGAACTTCAAAAGATTTATGAAATACAACAAACATGGTAAAAGTGACTCTTCAAAGAAATTTGGATACAACAAAGAGGAAAAGCATGAAAAGAGAGAGGAACAACCAAGATGCTTCGAATGCAACAAACCCGGTCACATCAAAGCTAATTGCTACAAGCTGAAATCTAAGCAAAAGAAAGCAATGAAAGCAACTTGGGACAACACCGACACTGAAAGTGAGACCGAAGAAGAAGAAGTTGCAAATGCTGTCTGTCTCATGGCAAAGAACACAGCTGAAGCAACATGGGATAATCTCAGCACTGATGGTGAATCAGATGAAGATGAGCAGACTGATAATGCTGTCTGCAATATGGCAAGTGACGTATCTAAGGTAAGCCTTAACTCCTCTAGTCTTTCTGATTCTTCTATACATGATGATTCATTTGATGATGCGTGTAGTAGTCACAATTTGAGTGAGGCTTTTGAAGCTCTTTATTTTGAACATGAAACTCTTTTGTTAAAATCTAAGAAATTGACAAAGAGAAACAAAAGCATGCTCATTCAAATCGAGACTCTTGAAAATGAGGTAGTTAAATTGAAGAATGAGCTACATAAAGCAAAACCTTTCAACCTTGAATTTCTTGAGCTTAAACAAAATTTTGAAAAAGTCAAGGTTGAAAATGAATTTTTGAAAGAATCTTTGAAAAAGTTTGAGGTTGGTGAAAAGACCATGACCAAGCTACTTCACTCCCAACATGAATATGTTGATAGGAGAGGTATTGGGTACAAAGGTAATTCCACCTCCTCTATTTCGAACAAGAAAATAACTTTTGTAGCTGCTACTTCAAGTTATACACCTACTGTATTCTCATGCACCTATTGTCAAAAAGGGAACCATAGCTCTCTTAGATGTCCTATTCGTAAATTATGTGAGCTAGGTACCCTTATACCTGCCTGTAAGAAACCAAGGTGGATTGTGAAAGCAAACCCCTTGACAACTAACCCCCAAGGACCCAACAAAATTTGGGTACCTCGTACTAGTTGTTAAATGTTCCTCTTGTAGGTTGGTCCTTCATCTAAAAAGAAAAACGTGTGGATGGTTGATAGTGGATGCTCAAGGCATATGACTGGTGATGCTTCACTATTCCTGAAATTGAGCAACAAAGCTAGTGGATCTGTAAAATTTGCCAACAATGAATCTGCTCAAGTAATAGAAAACTACAAAATGAGAAAAACTTAGCCATCAAAGAAATTAGAAGCGATTATGGAGGAGAGTACGAAAATTCATCATTCAAGACTTGGTGTGAAAAGTATGGCATTCATCATAACTTTTCAGCTCCAAGAACTCCTCAACAAAATGGTGTGGTAGAAAGAAAGAACAGAACTATACAAGAGATGAGCAGGACAATGCTGAATGAGCACAACCTTCCCAAATACTTCTGGGGTCATGCAGTAGATACAGCTTGTCACGTGCTAAATCGAGTATACTTAAGGCCATCTCTCAACAAGACGCCATACGAGCTGTGGAATGGTAGAGCACCTAATATTTCATATTTCAAAGTGTTTGGAAGTAAGTGCTTTATTCTCAACACAAAGGACAAGTTGGGTAAGTTTGATGCTAAATCAACTAAAGGTATTTTTATGGGTTATTCAAGTCATAGTAGAGCTTATATCGTTTACAATAAGATTGATAAAACTATGCAAGAATCTATTCATGTTTCTTTTGATGAAACTAACCCTTTTGTCAAGAAAGCTGATGATGAGGATGAAGTGATAGAAGTGATCGAAAATAGATCACCTGAAACTAACAATGAAAGTATAGAAGAAGCAGAGGTGGAAGTTGAACCTCAAATTGAAGTTGAAATGGAACGAGAGCCTCAAGACATCGACGACAATATCCATGGAAGAACACATGATGATCTGCCCAAGTCATGGAAATCAGTTCGAGATCATCCCCTGGAGCAGATTATCGGTAGTCCTTCAAAGGGAGTAAAAACTCGTTCTTCCCTTAATCTTTTATGCTTTCACAGTGCTTACGTCTCTCAAATAGTCCCAAATAATATCAAGGAAGCTTTAATTGATCCAGAGTGGTTTTTGTCAATGCAAAAAGAACTTGAACAATTTGAAAGAAATAAAGTTTGGCACTTAGTTGAAAAACCGGTCGATCGGACCATCATAGGAACTAAATGGGTTTTTCGTAACAAACTGGACGAAAATGGAACAATTTTATTAAACAAAAGTCGTCTAGTAGTTCAAGGTTTTAATCAAATCGAAGGGGTGGATTTTGAAGAAACTTTTGCTCATGTGGCTAGATTGGAGTCCATTAGGATAATTTTGGCATTTGCCTCCTACATGGATTTCAAACTACACCAAATGGATGTCAAAAGTGCCATCCTAAATGGTTTCTTAGAAGAAGAAGTTTATGTAAAACAACCCCCTGGTTTTGAAGATTTTAAAAATCTCGATCACGTCTTTAAACTTGACAAAGCCCTCTATGGATTGAAACAAGCCCCTAGAGCTTGGTATGAGAGATTAAGCAGACATCTAATTGCCAATGGTTTCCAAAAGGGTAAGATTGATTCTACCTTATTCCTTAGAACCAAGGGCAAACATATCATAGTAGTCCAAATATATGTAGATGATATTATCTTCGGTTCTACTAATGATGATTTATGTAAGGAATTCTCTGAAATGATGACAGGCGAATTTGAAATGAGCATGATGGGCGAACTCAACTTTTTCTTGGGACTTCAAGTGAAACAATTAAATGAAGGAATCTTCATATCCCAAACAAAGTTCTCAAAGGAATTGCTGAAGAAATATAACATGAATGACGCAAAAGAAATCAGCACTCCTATGGCAACAGCAACTAAACTAGATAAGGATGAGCAAGGTAAACCGGTAAATGAAACTATGTATCGAGGTATGATAGGTAGTCTCTTATACTTAAATGCGTCTCGTCCTGATATTATGTTTGCTGTATGTCTGTGTGCTCGATTTCAAGCATGCCCAAAAGAATCACATTTAAAAGCTGTAAAACGGATTCTTAGGTATGTTAAAGGGACCATAGACTTTGGTTTGTGGTACCCGAAATCGAGTACGTTTGATTTAGTTGGTTTTTCTGATGCTGATTTTGCAGGTTGCACTCTTGATAGAAAAAGAACTAGTGGAACTTGTCATTTTCTTGGTCCTTGTTTGACCTCCTGGTCGAGTAAGAAGCAGAACAGTGTTGCTTTGTCCACAGCTGAAGCTAAATATGTGGCTGTTGGAAACTGCGTCGCACAAGTTCTGTGGATGAAACAAACTTTGGAAGACTTTGGTCTAATTTTTGAAAGTGTTCCTGTTTTGTGTGATAATACAAGTGCTATTAATATTGCTAAGAACCCTATACAACACTCTAGAACTAAACACATTGACATACGACATCACTTTATTAGAGATCATGTGTCTAGGGGGAGTATTGCACTAAAATTTGTAGGCACGGATGACCAACTAGCGGATATCTTCACTAAACCCCTAGCCGAAGCTCCTTTTTGTAAAATCCGTAGAGAGCTAGGGATGCTTGATTATGCTAGTTTATAAAATGTTTTCTATTTGTTTTTTCACCCCCCCTCCTTTTTGATGAAAAATATGCAAGTTACTATTATATGTGGGGAGAAAATAGGAGAAAATATATGCTTATGCTTAGGGGGGGCTTTTTTAAAGAATTTTCATTATTATCAAACCCTATGCATAATGTAATTTGTTATCATCAAAAAGGGGGAGTTTGTTGAACCAAGGGTAAACACTCATTTATTTAGTATGATAACAAATTACATCATATCTACTAATGTTTCAAGTTGAGCTAAGTGCAGGACCTAATTTAAAGAGAAGAAGACACAAAAGAAGAGAAGCTTGAAGAAGAAGCAACATATGAAGTTCAAAACCCTAATTTGTGTCTAAGCCTTATTTAGGACACCTTGTAAGGTCCTATCACCTAAAGTATATGGCACTTTAGTGGTTGAGAGAGATGACTTTTCAAAACATGCATGATGCATCAAAATAGTTTTGGAAAATATTTTATAAAATTGCATGCATGCATATGGTGGAAACTTAAACCCTAAAAATATTTTTGTGAAAAGCATGAAACCAATTTCTACCTTTTTTAAATAACATAATCGATTATCATCTTACCTCTACCATATACATAATCGATTATCAAGCCAAGATTTGTTTCTTTTTTTAAAAACTATAATCGATTACCACCTCATTTGAACCATATGTCATAATCGATTATAGTGTTGCCTTACCTTCCTTTTTTAGACATAATCGATTAAGACCCTATTGCACTACTTGTAATAATCGATTATGAGCCTTTCCATACCTTCCTTTTTGGTGAGATAATCGATTATCCCACATTGCACTTGAGAGGGATAATCGATTACAACATGCATTAATTGTATTTTTCAAAAATCAAATCTCTCCTATCACTATAAATAGGAGTGTGATTTCATTTCTAAAACACACCTCTACATCTCATCTTCTCACAATTCTCTCTACTCTTCATATTCGAAATTCTTAGATCTATATTTGTGCTTCATTGTTTTATTTGTTAAAAAAAGCTTTTTGTTTTCGAAATTGTCATATTATCTTCAAAAGCTTTTTATCAATCTAGATCTAAGATCTTGAGCTTCATTGTTTTGATCTTGTTAAAAGTCTTTTGTTTTTGAAAATCATAGATCTTTTCTAAAAGGCTTTTATAATTTTGCAAAGCTAGCTTCCATTGTCATATCAATCTTTAAGCTTTTGCAAAAACAAGATTTCATATTTTAGAGCATCTATTTTCCTAAGATCACTCATCTCTCTCAGTTTCTAAACTGACACATTCTAAGAAGTGATTGGATCTCTAGATCTCAATTGTGTAAACCTTATATTGTTTTTGTGGTTTTCTTGAAATCCTGAGAAGCTTTACTTGGGTCTCTCAATCGGGTGATTGAGTTGGTTTTGAAATCCTTAGCGGGTGCTTGGGTTCTCAGTTCAGGGGAATTGAGATTCACTAGTGTTGAAGTCGACTGTTTGTATTAAACTCTCTTCAATATAGTGGTTGCTAAGTCCAAGGGTTGAAAAGCCTAAGGCCGAGGACGTATGGGTTTTATCTCGAACCTCGCTAAATATCTGTGTCCCTCTATCCCTTCTCTCTTTATATTTTGCACTATTATTATTAACTGTTTATTATTAATATTATTGTGCGTATATATATTGATATTATCACTATCATTATTCCTATTTATTGTTAATATTACTGTGCTTATATTATTAAATACTATCACTACTCTGTCATATCAATAAACATATTAATTGTGATATTATCAATACTCATCAATCATCTTCTACTCCTCTTCTCTAAGATCTACTATATCTCATATATCATCTTTATCTCACTAATAGATCTAATATATTCAATATCCTGATTATCTCTTATAATATCTTTATTGGCAATATTGAATACAATTTAAACAACTCTTGCTTGTCTTCATATCCAAAAGTTCAAATCACATTTTCCGCATCCGATTTGAAAAAGAATATAATCATCATTTGCGAAAAGAATCCATATTTACTCATAACCTTATTCACCCCCCCTCTAAGGTTATATAATAAGTCTAACAAGTGGTATCAAGAGCTAGGAATTGCATATTAGAGCTTTACATCTCGCAATTCTAAAATCTATCCTTTACATATCTGTAATTATGGGTTCTTTCATGAAAGAAGGAATGTCTTCTAATAGGCCTCCTCTATTTGATGGTACTAACTACGATTACTGGAGTAGTCGTATGCAATGTCATGTGCAGGCAATTGACTTCACTCTATGGAGAATCATAGTGGATGGTCCTCTAATCCCGATGAAGATCAAGATCACAAAACCAGGTAATACTGATGGTGACACTTCAAAAATTCAAGCCACCGGCAAAGCTGAAGAAGTACCGGTGGAAGACATCTACACCATCGACCTAAGTGAGTTAAGAAAATCCGAGCTTGATAAGATATCCCTAAATGCAAAAGCCATGAATATTCTTCATCTATCACTCTGTGAAGAAGAATATGGCAGAGTAAAAGGGTGTCAATCCGAGCTTGAGGAATCTGTGCATGTTACATTTGAAGAGTCTAACCCCAAAAGGTTGGGAAAGGTTATTGATGATGTTGCAGATGAGCTTGAAGCATTAAAGCTAGAAGGAGAAAAGAAAAGTTAGAACAAGGAGAAGGAGGCTGAACCTTCGACTCGAAATCTGTATCTCACGGTCACCCTTTTGATCATGACAAAAAGGGGAAGAAGTATACATGACGTTTATGCATAAAAGATTGATATAGAATTGTCATTTTGCATCTAATCAGTGAGATAGGGGGAGCATCAAGTGAGGGGGAGTCCAGTTATATTTTATGCATTTTTTTGTTTGATGAACTAACCTCCCACCCAAAGATGAGTAAAGTTTTGTCATCATCAAAAAGGGGGAGAATGTGGTTATATTGCTTTTGCAGGTTAGGTTTTGATGATGATGTGTTCGAAGTCAAAATGACAAGCAGGTTAGGTTTTGATGATGTGTTCGAAGTCAAAATGACAAGCATGTTAGGTTTTGATGGTGTGTTCAAAGCGGAAAATGGCAAAGCGGAAATCCAAGGAAAACAAGACCCAAGAAGTAAGGGTGGTCTCTAGAGTTTGGGTCATGTCTTAGGATATATTGTAAGCCGCTTCTGAGGGTTAGCTCATCTCACAGGTTCATAGCCTTCACTGTTTTCTAAATGCATGCATGCATAGGTAAGGCACGTAAACATAAAAACCATTTTGTGAAAATAAGGAATCGATTCAAATCATTTTTTCTAAAGCTTGAAATCGATTTCCAACTTTCTAAGAAAGATAGAAATCGATTCATGACTTCCTTCCTAAGACCAAAATCGATTTCCTACTCATTTTTAAAGTGCATAATCGATTTTCCCCTTTAATACATAAAGCACATAATCGATTTGCTCCTATACTAAAGTCAAGCTAAGAATCGATTATTCTCTTCATACATCTAAGCATAAAATCGATTTCCTTCCTATTTTAAAGATGCATAATCGATTTCCTTCCTGTTTTAAAGAAGCAAACAATCGATTCCTTTTTACTTGCTTAAAAGACAAAATCGATTACACACCTTATACAAACAGGCACATAATCGATTTTCACTTATCCTTTAGAAGAAATCAATCGAACACAGTTATTTCCTTTTTAAAGACAAGAATCGATTATCATATTTAGGCCATTCAGGCACATAACCGATTTCATCATTTCTACAATGTATTCAACGGTCATATTTTTTATGAGCCTATAAATAGAGGCTTCACAATTCACATTTACACACAACCCATTTCACGATAAACGCATCAAACGAAAACAACCCTTTTTCATTTTCACTTCTGCTCTTCACGCACTGTTCGTCCGTCAGAGCTGATCTCTCGCAAGGGTTAGTCGGGTTGGGGAAATTTCAAGTTGTAATATCTGCCTACACAAGAGGTATTTTGGTCTTTACATTTGTAATTGTTTTATTGTTGTGTCTTGTACTAGGGAGTGGGGTATCTCTCTAGGGTAGCTGTTTGTACTAGGAAGTGGGGTATCTTTCTGGGGCAGCTGGTTGTAACAGGGGTGGGGTATCTCTTGTTATTGTTGTAATAGATTTGAGGGCTCTTCATAGGTGGGGTATCCTAGGAGAAGAGTGCCTGAGTCTGTAAAGGTTTCCAAGGCACCCGTAAGCCTTGTTGTGTTAGTGGAAAATCTCACAAGGGTGTGAGGACTGGACGTAGGTCACTGGGAGGTGACCGAACCAGTATAAATCTGCTGTGTTCTTTATTGCTTTATTTTCTTTTTCCTTTGCTTCCATAAACCTGCGCGAAAATTAATCTAAGTCGTTAAAAAGGGGAGAAGTTTTTAAAATCTCAATTTACCCCCTCTTGAGACTGAAGCCACTCGGTAACAAGGTTGACATACCCACTAACAAATCGTCGTGATAGCTGCCATTTAGAATTTCATAAAAGTCTTTAAATGTAAATGCTCCCAAAGGTATGTCAGAATAGTTAACATGTCTCAAGCTTGTCCCACCATTGACAACCAACTTGAATGCATGGTAACATGTCTTAAAGGGTAAATTATGATGTTGGACAGTGAAATTATGCATGATGTAAGTGTTGGCCTCTTTGACTTGAGAGCTTCATGTGTGAAATTCCTTGTTGGGTACAATAACTTGAATCTTATTGGCCTAGGAAAAACAACATTTTTAAAGTAAGGTTAATTGGGGCATTTTTACAATTGGCTTAAGTGAGTATGTATAAAGTGATTCCTCTGCATCCATAATAACCATCTCAAGGTGTGTTTGTTTTGACTGATTCACAACGGTCCACATATTTGTGACATGAACAGCTAACGTCCAAGTCTGCTTATCCATGTTGATTTTGTTGATTGTATCGAACTTTCATGCCATAATATCCTGCATAAGATAAAGTAAGAAACAATGAAGTTTCTCCTACGTTAGTAACGATTTTGTTCTTCTACCAAACATCTAAGTAAGAAGTCGGTTTAACATTATTTTTGGCAAGAAACACTGGTCATGTGGTTCATTGTTTTCATGAAGAAACATGATAACAGATATGCGATTTTTAGGCTTTTGAAAATGTATAATTGAACCAATGAGAGTTAAGATTTTGAAAGCTGAAAAGAGAGACCAGATTGTTGCCATATCAGATATGAAGTCTGAAAGCCTAAAAGACGGAGACCAAAGCTTTTGAAAGTGTAAAACAGTATTATGTAGAAACCCTAAAACAGAGATACGATTTGGAAGGTTTTGAAAATGTATAGTTTAACCAATCAGTGTTAAGCTTTTGTAACCTTAAAACAGAGACCAGTTTTTAACACCATATCAGATATGAACTGTGAAACCCTAAAAGACACACACATAAGATTTTGAAACTGTAAAACAGAATTATTAAGAAACCCTATAACAGAGATGTGATTTGCATGGTTTTGAAAATCGACTGTTGAACGAATGAGAGGTAAGGTTTTGAAACCCTAAAAGACACAAACATAAGCGCTTGATATATGAAACCCTGGATCCTCTTTGTAAGCTTCTGAAACCGTAGAAGATAAATGGAAAGCAAAAATACTTGTTTAAGTCGAAATAGGTATCAGATTGTAGGGATATGAGAGATTGATGTAGGGTTAACAGAGAGAATACCTGATTGTGATAGACTGTTCATCGTTTCTTCTTCTTCCTTTGTCATCGTGCGTGATACGTTTTCTCTCTCCCTTCTGGTGCGTTTCTTTCATTGTTCCCTTGGTTTCTCTGTGTAGCTAATGTTGCTTCTAATTTCTTTTTCTTTCTATTTTTTCTTTCTTTGTTTTCCTTTGTTTTGTATTTGGGAGATAATATCCATTGTGTCAAAGAGGTGTTTAGAGAATAGCAAGAAAGTGGGCTTTTGCAGAGTATTTGCAAAATAGGCTACTGTTGTCAACAGTAAGTTGCAGAGATGAAATTTGAAATTGTAGTAAGGTTTCGGTATTGTCCCTGAGTGGGTGGTTTGTAATATTTTGCCTTGACGAATTTCTATCTACTAGCTAAACGAGCTTTTGTCTACTTGTTACGTCCTCCTTACTTAAGGTCTCCTATTGACATTCTTTCTTTTGTAGTTGAGAATCTCCTTGTGGTGACTGTTCTTGATGTGGTATGGACCTATTTTGTAACCTATAATGTTGATGTGTGACCTTTTTGCCATCTATCAACATTTAACTTATGTGTGACCCTATTTCTCCTTTCTCCATAGAGGATCTCTAGCTACTATCAACACCATATGCTCTCCGAATCCATCGTGTCTTCACGTCATCACTTTCTTAAACCTCAATTGATGTGAGCCCACATGCATGTCTAGCATAATCATGGAGCTTGGATGAATGTCACAAAGATAAAGACTTAAAAGACCAAAAAGAGGTTCAACATTCAAATGGAATATACTTTAGTGTGTCCACCTTGATAATTGACAATGACTCACTAAAGGTGACCAATGATACCTTAGAGAATTTCTAGAATACCCAAACTCTAGTGTTCCCTATTTCTTTGTATTTGCTTTTCAAAATTTAGGATTGCATTTTTAATTGTAATGAACATTTGGTTTTGAGCCTTGTTGGCCATTTAGAATAGGCTATGGCCTTTAGTTACTTTGATGTGGCCATGAGCTTGGTTTTCCTTTCTCTAAGTAGACTGTATGTGTTGGGGAAAACGGTGGAAGGGGAGAGGGAAAAGGGCGAAAGCGCTAGAGAGAAGAGAAAGTTAGGACAAGACAATGATGCGGCAAAACTGAATTATAAAACTGTATATTGTAAAATCGTTCTTCTCAAGAATATATAACTGTACATGCTACTACGTATATATAGATAAGCCAGGCCCATGATCTAGACCAGGCCCACACTTTCGACTAGGCCCATAATAGGCTTACTTACTACACCTATCTGTATTACAAGCAATTGAATTACAAAGCATATCTCAATATTCCCTCTTAATTCACATTGCTAAGTGACATCATTCCAAGCATAGTTCTCAGTTCTTCGAATCTTCCCTTTTGCAATGGCTTGGTCATTGCATCAGCTACTTGAAGTTCCGAACAACAATACTCCAGATTCAGCTTCTCATTGTTGACTTGATCACGCAGGAAGTGATATCTGGTCTCTATGTGCTTCAACCTACCATGTGCGACAGGGTTCTTAGCGAGATCTATCGTAGACTTGTTGTCGATCAACAACTTCATTGCTTCGACCCTGTGCAGCCCAGTTTCGACCAATAACATGCTCAGCCATGATGCTTGACATGCTGCAAAGGAAGCAGCCACATACTCTGCTTCACAAGAGGATAACGCAACTATACTTTGCTTCTTCGAGCACCAAGAGATGGGTGTCGTTACATGTAGAGCTGTCAATGGGCCGGGTTCGGGCCGGCCCGTCCCGGCCCATCGGGCCAAACAGCGTATACGGGCCGGGCCGGGTCGGCCCGATATTTTGATGGGCTGCAAAATTTACGGCCCGAGCCCGCTCACCACCAGCCCATGGGCCAATGGGCCAGCCCAATGGGCCAACCCAACGGACCACAAATCATTGACTTTTTAGAATTTTGACAAAAATAGTTTTAATGTCTCGTTAAAATATGGAGCTGATACAATTTATGACTTCCACGGTGTAGTTTACAATTTCGCAGTACTTTAGTGTTTGCTAACTTTAATTAACTTTTTTCCTTTATTTCATTGGACATGACGGGTACAATACAAACAGAGAAATATTAGAGATTTGCACAAAATTGCTTCATTTTCTTAAAAAAATTGCTCTATTTTCTTTACTTTTTTATTAGAGATTTACACAAACGGATGAATATTAGAGATTTACACAAAATTTATTTACTTTTTTATTTTTTTTTACTTACAAAAATTGCTCCATTTTTTATTGGACCATATTTTAAAATTTTAAAACTAAAACAAAAAAGTAACGGCCCGGCCCGAAGCCGATCGGGCCGACCCGGCCCGGCCCGAAGCCGATCGGGCCGACCCGGCCCGGCCCAATACTATCATCGGGCCCATCGGGCGAGGCCAAAAAAGATATCGTTGATTTTGGGCTACTAATTTTAGAGCCCAGGCCCAACCAAAAAATCGGCCCATTGGGCCGGCCCAATGGGCCGGGCCCAAATTGACAGCTCTAGTTACATGCATGAAGACATACCCACTTGTGCTCTTTCGATCACTCTTGTCTCCACTCCAGTCGGAGTCTGTGTAACCAAACACTTCAACGCTATTCTTTGCCTCAGACTTGCTAGGGAAGAGAATACCATAACTTTGTGTTCCCTTTATATACCTTAGCACTCTTTTTGTAGCTACTAGATGGGAGCTTTTCGGCTTCTCCATGAATCAGCTGATCATTCCGACACTAAACATAATGTCAGGTCGAGTGTTGCACAGGTACCTCAGGGATCCCACAATCTGTTTGTAGAGGGTGGCATCTACTTCAATCCCTTCATCATCTTTCGATAGCTTGTTGCTTGTGTCAGTTGGTGTCGAAACCTCCTTACAGTTGATCATGTCGAATCTCTTCAGGATATCAGCTGCATCTTCTACTGATGCAGAAATATTCCCTTCTTCGACTCTGTAAATTCCATTCCTAAGAAATATGATAAATGTCCTAGATCACTCATTTCAAACTCAGACATCATCACTTTCTTAAAGGCTTCGACTTCGACCTCATTGCTGCCAGTTACTAGTAGATCATCTACATACATGCACAGTAGCAATTGAGTCGAAGTTCCATTCTTCTTAACATATACACCATGTTCATTGGTGCATCTAATGAACTTCTGAGCTAAGAGAAAACAATCAATTCTCTTGTTCCATGCCCTTGGTGCTTGCTTGAGTCCATATAGGGCCTTCTCAAGCTTGAATACCTTGTCTTCTTGTCCCTTCGACTCAAAACTAGGTGGTTGGCAAACATAGACTTTGTAACACCCATTTCTACCCGGTAATTTATTAGAGTAAAATCAGAGTTTTTAACAATAAAATGGATGTCACACTTTTTTTCAAACAACTCGAATACATAGCACTTTAAAACATCAACGCCAAAATTTATTCAATCACACAGCGGAAAATTCAACAAGTTTAATCATCAAAAATCGTTGCAAATGTGCAAGGTTCTCAACATTAAAATTCAACAAAATGAAAGACATGAAAATAATCAAGCGTTCATTCCCCCCGAGTGCTACGTATCAGAGCGACGACACCGTACTAATGAAGAACTATGGTCTTCATTCGAGATCACCTGCACGTTACCAACGTAGGGGTAACATTCAAACAGAAGGGGTGAGATATCAAACAGTATAAAGAATCGCATGAAATACCGTATATAAAGGTCAGAATGTCAGATAAACACAACAGACAATTATCGTCACAACAGTCAACATGTCAACAACAGCATGGACATAACAGTCATTATCATCATAATAGTCAACATCAGCACAACAAGCATATATCATCACAACAGTCAATATTCAATAAACAACACGTCACAGCAGTCAGTGACTTCAATCATGCGGTATGAATGCGGGATGCTCATTAGAGGGCCGTCTGCCCTATAATGCATGATGGTACCAAAATCCAGCTCGTAAATAGAGGCTTCCAACAAATCCACGCCAAGAGAGGCGATCCAACAATTCGGAGACAAGCTCCAGGGCCATCTGCCCTATATGTACATGGTATGCATGCGACACAATGATGCAACCCAGACAATCAACAACAAGATCATATCATAGCACAACAACGACACACGACTCAACATTGGCCATTGGCCTACAACATAAAATTCATCAACAGTTTGGGCCATACGGCGATACCCTCAACAAACAAGGTGGGCCATTCGGCAGTACCCACAACAAAACAATGTGGGCAATTCGGCGGTACCCACAACAAAATCAACAACGACATTTAACAACATAATCAACAACATGACAACAACGACAACAACATCAACAAAACAACAACATTCAGGCCAACGACTCAGCCACAACAATAGGCGCTAAGGTACCCACAACAAATAACAATTATAGGCGCTAAGGCGCCAACATGCAACGACAACAAAACGGGGACAGCAAGAATAGCAACAACGGCAACAGCAACCCTAGCAACAACGGCCACAGCAACACTGCAACAGCAGCAGCACAGCACCACAGCAACGCCGCAACAGCAGCACAGCAACAGCAACACAGCACAACAACAGCAGCACAGCAACAACAACACAAACAGCAAGACAGCCACAACAACAGCAACACAACACAGCAACAGCAGCAGCAACACAGCAACACAGCACAGCAACACAGCACAACAACAGCAGCAGCAACACAGCACACAGCACAGCAACAACAGCAACACAGCACAGCAACAGCAGCAGCAACACAGCACACAACAACACCGCACAGCAACAGCAGCAGCAACACAGAACAGCAACAGCAGCAGCAACACTAGGGTGTGGCGCCTAGGGACAGGGCGCCAACACCAGCAACACAGAAACAGGGTGTGGCGCCTAGGGACAGGGCGCCAACACCAGCAGCAACAAAGTAGAGCATGGCGCCTAGGGATAGGGTGCCATCATCCGCAAGCAACAAAACACCAAGCACAGGGCAAATTTCCATCAAACATACCTCTACTTCGGTGAATTAATTAACCTATCAAACGGTATCGAAACTTAGCAAAGGACCCCTCTATGGAAATATAAGAATATCTAGTTCCTGACTATAATTGTTATTTTGCAAAATAATGGTCCAATTTGTACAGTTTCAGTAAATAAACAACAAGGTTCAGAAAACATGACAGCCACCATGACCTAGCTTGTGACACCTCTAAAATTATCAAAACTCAATCAAATGACATGGGACTTGAGCCTAAACCGAAACAAATTGAGTGTAGTTTTCAATGAATTAAGAATCATTTAAAAAGGAGTTCAAATGAAAACGTTATACACGAAATACCGAACCTATATCCAGATTGTTTCCAGAATTTTAACCTAACTCGTGACACCTATAACTCGAGCTATACAACTCCAAATGCAACCCAACTAGTGCAAATTAACAAGCATTAAGTCTAGTTTCTGAAAAGATAAACCACATAATTTTTGGACCTCTAGATTATTCCCAGTTACTCTATAACCGAACCTATATCCAGATCGTTTCCAGAATTTTAACCTAACTTGTGAAACCTATAACTCAAGCTATACAACTCCAAATGCAACCCAACTAGTTCCAAATTAACAAGCATTAAGTCTAGTTTCTGAAAAGGTAAACCACATAATTTTTGGACCACTAGATTGTTCCCAGTTACTGTATAACCGAACCTATATCCAGATCGTTTCCCTTATGAACATGGCAAGCACAAATATAATTCTAGGGCTAATAACATAGAACACCAATCACACAACAATTGTTCAACAAGCAACATAAACATATGATCATACATGGTGACAACTTATCAAACCCTAACCCCTACATAAAGCCATTCATAGGACCCATTATAGAGCTAGAACCCCACCCTTACCTTAGCCTTAGAAGATCACGAACCCTAGCCTCCTCTCTCCTCTTGGCGTCGCTTCTCTCTCTCCTTCTCTCTTGGCCGTCGCTCTCTCCCTCTTCTCTTCTCTCTAATTCTATATTTTTTGTTCCTTCTAAATGAGCCAAACCCTAAAATACCTCTTATTTATACTTATTTAATTTTTATGGGCTTTTCTATAGCCTATGCGAATTACATCATGGGCCTCGCTTAACACTTCTCATATTACTACTCCCAACCCTAACAATAGGCCCACCTATACTAGCATTATTATTATTCTATTATTCTTCTACCAATTAAATTCCCAAACAATTCAATTAAATAATTAATTAAATTTTTGGGGCGTTACAGACTTCCTCCTCCAGAGGTCCATTGAGAAATGTTGACTTTACATCAAGTTGATGTAGGGGCCAGCCTCTGTGACTTGCCAATGCCACTACCAATCTTATTGTTTCGATTCTGGCTACAAGGGCAAAGACTTCATTGAAATCCAAACCAGGTTCTGTAGGAAACCTTTGGCTACTAACCTGGCCTTATACTTGGCCACTTCTCCATTAGGTTTGACTTTGGTCTTGTAGACCCATTTCACACCTATTGTCTTCTTCTGCTTTGGAAGTTCGACTAGCTTCCAAGTACCATTTTTCTCTATTGACTTCAACTCGTCAATCATGGCTTCCTTCCACTGTTTGTGATTCAAGGCTTGCTCCAGGTTCACTGTGTAACACCCCATTTTCATTTAAATGCTCATTTAATTATTTGTGTGATTTATTTGATTGGATTTATTTGGTAGATTTAATTAAATAGAAATTAAGTGGTAAAAATAATAAAATAAAAATCTATTAGAATATGTGGGCTATGTGGAGGGTTAGTGGTTGGCGATTTTAAAGTGTAATAATAAGGCTCATGATTGAGTGTCATAATCCAATTAGAAAGCCCGTTAAACCAACTAAGTATATATGGTTAGGATTTAGGGTTTTGCTCATTTAGAGCAAAACCAAGTGTGAGAGCGAGATAAGGAGAGTGAGGGCGCGGCTCCTAGAGGAAAAAGAAGAAGGAGAGGCGCGATTTCTTTCAAGGAGGAAGCCGTGTTCCGTTTCCTGTGTTCGTGAGTTCATGTTCGTGTCTCGTTCTTCATAATTTGGAGCTTACGTCAATAGAGGTAAGGGTGGGTTTTAACACTAATAATGGGTTATGATGAGGGTATATGGGTCGTTAGGGTTTGGTTGAATTATTTGCGATGTTGGATTGAAATTGATGATCGTGCGATGTTGCTATTGTTGTTATTTCGCATGATGTGTTGTTATTAAGTCTTCAATGGTGTTTGTCTTTATGTGATGATTGATTTTGATGATATATGATGTTGATGATGATTCTTGAAAATGGTGGGTGGGTTGTGGTTGTCGATCATATCGTGATGTGGATTCGTTAAAAACCTGGTTTCTAGTGGTTGTTGTGCAAAGAGGGAATTGATGTGCTGAAATTTCGTTTTGAAGCCGTTTTGGTAGGTGTCCAGTATTTCTGTGATTGTGACTTCATTATTGGCCCGAATTGCGTGGGGTTTGTTTCATTGGGAATTAGACACGATTTCCTTCACTTTAGGCACTGGTTTCGCTAAATTTGAGTCAGTATAACCGGAGAAAACATTTTTACAAAATGGGTAAAAGAATATGAAAAACTGCATGAAACCGTATGGGTATAGGTTCAATGTTTTGTTCATAACTCTTTCCACCGAACTCGGTTTCGGATGATTTTTATCTTATTGTAAACCAGACTCACGGGGCTTCAATTTAGACACGGATTTCGTTTCATTTGGTTGAGAATTCAAAGAGAAAACTGGGTTACAATTTAGCTAACAGAAGCTGTCGAACTTCTGTACCCTGAGAGGTATTTTGCAAAACTGTACTATTTGGATACCTAAACAAATAAATAAAAATTATTTCTAGAAACTAGACATCTCAAGCTTTCCAGAGGATATTCGTTTACAAAATTCCAACATCGTTTGATATGCTAAATTAATTGTCGGAGTTCGTGAACAGTTGCTGAGAAATACTGCTCCTTAGCTGTTTAGTAAAATGGTCGAACGAATAGGACGTTGTGCTGGTTATTGTCGCTGCCCTTGTGTCCTGTGTGTGGGCGCGCCTAGTGCGTAAGTTCAGGCATTGTCTAGTGGTGCTGTGCACCAATTTGTGGTGTTGCGTGTGTCTGTCGTGCTGGTGTTGTCGGGTGGTGCTGTGCGCCAATTTCTGTGCTGTGTGTGTTTTGGTTGTGCGCGCTGTTTGGCGTGATGTGTACAGGTGATATGTGGCAGCTGTGATGCTGTAAACAGGTGAGAGTTACGAGGTAGCTGTGATGCTACGACACGTGGTATTTCTGTGTGATAATAATTTTGGTGGTATGGTATTTATTAATTAAATGCTCCGAGTATGTGTAGCTATGCATGAATCATGAGTCGCATTGTCATATGCATCTTCGAGGTAGCTGTGATGCTACAACACGTGATTATTTTGGTGGTATGCCCGTCGTGGCCTTTTACGAGATCGGTACCGCATGCATATGCCCAGAGGGGTTGCATTCGTTCATGAGTCCATTTATAACGAGTGTTGGTATCTATTTACTAATGGAGTTTGTGCCTTGTGCCGTGATATGATGCATTGAATTCTATGTGCTTGCTGTGAGTTACCTGCTACTTATTTACTGCTGTCATTGCTTATTATTTCTGTTAATGCTCACCCCTTCTGCTTGGAATGTTGCTCTTACGTGGCAACGCTGCAGGTAACTGCGAGTGAAGGTCTCCAGCTTTCCTATCTTCTGTCGGGTCGTGTCGTCGCTCTGAAATGTAACACCGGGGGGCGTAAACGCTATTCATTTAGATATCAATATGTATTTGAGACTTCGAGTTGTGGTTTAAGACCCTTTAATGTGAAGACGTGTTTTGATGATTATTTTTCCGCTGCTATGAGATTTCAAAATTATCTGACGTTATTAATTGAGATCATTTTTGAGAGTAAAGTGTAACGCCTTTTTCAATATGGCGAAGTTAAATTGCGAAGAACTCTGATTTTATTTAAAATAAATGAGGTTTAGAAAAGAGTGTTACACACTGGTTCTGCTTCAGCCATCAGTGCGAAGTGTGTCAGGTCTCCCTCTACTATAATAGCAGAATCTGGGAACGTGTCGAATCCTTCTAGCCTTACTGATCTCTGCCTTTCCCTCTGTGACCTTCTGATAGGTTCGACAGCAATGGGTTCTTCAGGTTCTTCCGTTTCAGTGGCTTCATTCTGATCATCTAGATCCTGAACTTCGTCGAAGTCCATCACTGTAGGTTTTTCATAGCCTTCTTCCTAGTTCCAATTCTTCGACTCATCTACTATGACATCCCTGCTTCTCACCATTTTCTTCGACACAGGATCATACAGTTTGTATGCTCCTGTCGAGTGGTAGCCAACAAGGATCATTTGTTGTGCTCTATCATCTAGCTTGCTTCTTTGTTGCTCAGGGACATGTCTGTAACATAATGAGCCAATTATTCTGAGATGCTTGACACTTGGCCTTCTTCCTAGCCAAGCTTCTTCAGGTGTCCTCCCAATCAATCTCTTTGTGGGGCACTTATTCAGAATATACACTGCTGTGGCTACAAGTTCTCCCCATAGACTGTGAGAAAGCTTCTTTTCTTTCATCGTGCTTCTCACCATGTCGAGGATAGTTCTGTTTTTCCTCTCAGCAGTTCCATTATGCTGAGGTGTGTAAGGTGAAGTGACTTCATGTACAATTCCTTCATTTTCACAGATTTTTCAAATTCATGTGAGTTGTACTCACCACCTCCATCAGTTCTAAGGGTTTTGATTGCACATTCACTTTGCTTCTCAATCATTACCTTGAAGTTTCTGAACACTCCCAGTACTTCACTCTTCATTTTAATCAAGTACACCCATGTCATTCTAGTGTATTCGTCAATGAAGGTGACAAAGTACTTGTTCCCTCCTAATGAACTTACCTCAAATGGACCACAAACATCAGAAAATATCACCTCCAACTTCTTCTCTACTCTGCTTGGCACCTCTGACTTGAAGGAGTTTCTTGGTTGCTTCGACTTGCAGCAACACTCACATACTTCGACAGGTACCTTTACTGCAGGCAACCCATGAACCATCTTCTTTTCATGTAGTTGACTCAAGCTCTTAAAGTTTAGGTGGCCAAATCTTCTGTGCCACTTCCAGTGCTCCTCTACGACAGTGGTTTTGAGGCATTTCTCTTCGACTACTTGCAACTTGATCTTGAAGGTTCTGTTACACTGCATCGACACCTTCAGGATCATCTTCTTGTTTGGATCAAACAAGCTGAGACAGTTATTATCCATCTCGACAGAGAATTTCTTCTCAATCATCTGCCCAATACTTAGCAGATTGCTCTTCATCATTGGTACATAAAATACCTCTTGAATATAGCACCACTAACCATCTTTCGATAGGAACTTTATGGTGCCAATTCCTTCTGCAGTGACTCTGCTGTTGTCTGCAAATCTAATTCTTTTGCCTATCTGTTTTAATTCGACAAACCATTCCTTGTGGCAGCACATGTGGTTCAAACATCCTGTGTCGAAATACCATTCGACAGACTTCTCTTCAGTCGAATTTGTATCTGCCTTCAACAACAGTTATTCGGGGTCAGTAGCTGTCATGAGGGATAATTCTTCATCATCATTGCTGGCTATGTTGGAGGCATCACCAGTGTTACCACTGCCTTGCCACACACACATTGCACAAGTATTTTGAGCATCACAAGTGTTTCCACATTCACTAGTGTTCCCACTGTTTTTCTCGCTACTTTCAGCAATTTCTTCATTGAGATGAATGTCTTCTTCAATCTCATCTTCGACTGCCATTAGCATTAACCCTTCTAAGTCAGAGTCAGAATCTGTGTCTCCATCACTTGCAAATTTGGCTTCAGCATCTTTATCTCTAGGAACCTTCTTGTTCTTGCATTTGTTCCTATAATGCCCAAATTGCTGACAGTTATAACACTGCACTTTCGACAGATCTTGCTTCTTCTTGTCGAAAGATCCTTGTTCTTTCTTCTTGCTGCTTGATCCCTTTTCTTTACCCTTCTCTTTCTTGTTGTTTGCTTTCCAGTTTTTCTTAGAGGAGTATGATAACAAGGCTTGTTCAGTTTCTTTCTCTGAACTTCTCTGCCTTATTCTCAATTCATGAGCCTCTAAGGAACCTTGAAGTTCATATAACTTCAATTCATCTAGGTTCTTGGATTCTTCAATAGCAGTAACAACATAGTCGAATTCCTGGGTTAAGGATCTAAGCACCTTTTCGACTTTACTTGTTTCCGACACAGTTTTACCATTGCCTTTCATTTGATTAGTTAAAGCTACTAACCTCGTAATGAATTCTCCAATTGATTCTCCATCTTTCATCTTCAAGGCCTCGTACTGTTTTCTGAGCGACTGTAGGCGTATCTTCTTCAGTCTATCTGCTCCTCCATACGAGTTCTTGAGGACATCTCACGCTGCCTTTGTTGAATCGCAATCAATGATCAGGTTTAGGATGTTGGAATCAACACTTTGGTGAATCAAGAACAGCCCTTTTTCCATCTTTCTTTCTCAGCGAATGGTGGTTGTTCCTCACCGCTTCTGTGGCGTTTGCTGCCAATGGTGGAACACCATCATTCACGACATCAAGAACATCTTGATACCGAAACAGGACCTTCATCTGCGCGCACCACCGTTCGTAATCCTTTCCATCAAAGATGGGGAGGTTCCTTGGAATACCTCCACCAGAGGTATCACGCGTTGCCATGAGTCTTGAAGGATCTTTAAAGCTCTTGATACCAGTTTGTTGGGGAAAACGGCGGAAGGAGAGAGGGAAAGGGGCGAAAGCGCTAGAGAGAAGAGAAAGTTAGGGCAAGACAATGATGCAGTAAAACTGAATTATAAAACTGTATATTGTAAAATCGTTCTTCTCAAGAATATATAACTGTACATGCTACTACGTATATATATAGATAAGCCAGGCCCATGATTTAGACCAGGCCCACACTTTCGACTAGGCCCATAATAGGCTTACTTACTACACCTATCTGCATTACAAGCAATTGAATTACAAAGCATATCTCAATAGTATGTCGGGCTTAGGATCCATTTAGACTCAACATATAAATACTATTCCACTCATTGTAATTCCTTAGACATTGATGAATGTGGAATCATTCACTACATTTGCAAAAGAGAGGTGTGAGAGCTTGAGAGCAATGTAGAAGTGAGTTCATCATGTTCTCCTTGGTTCTTGGAATGGAACCTTGAGCACCTACCTTTGAGGCTTGGAGAGGCTCAAAGCAGTGCGTGGTCTTCATCTTCTTCCCAAGGAAGAAGTGGCAGACATCAGTCTCCGCTTCATCTCTATTATTTCCACATTTGATTATTTCTTCACTTTTGTGTTCTTCAAGTAAGTGTCATGATCTAATCTTGAGATTGTGTCCATGTTCATCATCATAACTTAGAGATTCATATAGATTTGTAATTTTCTAGATCCAAAATTTAGTGATGCATGTGTGGATCACGTTATCAACCTAAATAAATGTCTGCTTCCATTCACACCATTAGAGTGATCCATTATTGTATCACCATGATATTCTCCTATCAAGATTGCAACAAGCCCTTTATCACCCCCACCCCCAAACGAGCGAGCGAGCCTCCCATCACAAAATCCTTAAACCAACAACCCTCCATCACGAAAATACCTAACCCAACGGACCTTCTTCATCCACCACCATGGCAGCTCCATTCTCTAACACCTATGAAGCATTGAAACGGACATAGACATCGGACATGACACTAACACTGACACACAAATATCGATAATAGTTTGAATAATAGAAATAATTAAAGTGTTTGTGTCGGTGTCGGTATCCAACATGATACATGTCGAATACCAGACAAGTCTTCAACCTGAAGTGTCGATGTTATCAAGCCTAACACGGTTCTCATTCTCCCTATGTGCTTCATCTTTCTCGTGAGTAATATTTTCAAAAATGTGTTCAACTAACATATTAAATTCTCATGAATTTTTGGTTTGTAATATATTTTCAATCCAAAGCTTAACTCATTCACAATAGTGGTTTAGAGTATGCCTCTTTTTTCATACTATACTATTGAGCTTGAATCATTTTACGTCTATAAGTTAGGGAAATTTTGATTTTGTGAAGATCATAATAATTTTCAAAGAAACAGTTATCATTTTTAATTTTAGAAAATTGTATCTGTGAATAGTCTTGCTCCACCCGTATAAAAAGGTTTTAAAACTTTTTTTAAAGGATTTACTTAGTATGCACTAATAGTATAGAGATTTGTTCGCTATTAACCAATCTTAAATTGTCACCTTGTAAGTCACACATACTCTAAATTTAATTCTAATTTTTTTTTATAAGCAAAGATAATATTATATAAAAGGGGGTGCAAGCGGGCACCCCAACCGATACATATACAAGGGGCCTCATTACAACCTCCCTAGGCCAAAACCCCATGGAAAAAGACCCAAGGAGGAAAAAAAGTACCCCAGGAGAAGAGAGGCTGAAAGTCAATTAGACCGAGTTCATACAATTAGAAGGATTTCCCCACCAATCAGAAATCTTAAAAATTGAATTGCGACCTTCTATGCTTATGAACCAAGTCCATGTTATAGACTTAACATGGTTAACAATCACCTGCAGATTAAAAACTTGACCACAATCACCTGCAGATTAAAAACTTGACCTCTGAAGAGAATATGGTTCCGATGTAACCAAATACACCAAATGACAACCATCCATATTAAATACTTCAATCTACACGCCTTCTTCTATACCAATTGCAGTCCATGAGCTCGGAAATGCTCGACGCCTACTAGAGAATCTGAAATTGCCAAGCCCGGCCAATTCTGAATAGCAATCCAAACTAACCCGGAACACCTACACAAAAAAAAAAGATGTGGAATTGACTCATCCTGGTCAAAACAAACAAGGCAGCACGCCCCATGAGGGTCATTGATAATGCCCCTAGAAATAAGAGAATCACGAGTTGGGAGCTTTCCCAACAACAATCTCCAACCAAAAACTCCCACCTTAGTGGAAATAGATAACTGCGCACTCTGGATATCGCTATCCAACCTATCTTGCTGCATCAAATTCAACAAAAGCACATAACATGATTTAACAGAAAAAGAATGAAAATTTTCGAGCCTCCACCGCCACCGATCTTGCTCTGAATTGACAGGATTAAGCGGATGTAAAGTGGCCAAAAGCAAATCCTGATCAACACTCTCCTCCGCAGACAAGTCACGACTCCAATCAAGATTCCAACGCCAGATGTTATCAAGCCAATACCCGTGCTCCAAAATACTACCATGTTTAAGCTTTGTCACTTCAAAAAGACTAGGAAATAAATGCTTAAAAGTCTCATTGCTTGTCCACCTATGTCTCCAAAACGAGGTCAGATTCCCCTTTCCTATCATAGGCCTAAGCGCAGATTCAAAGGCACCCTGCCACAACGGATTTCCTTCTTCCAAAAGTAATAAGTCTCTCCACCATATAGAGTCCTTAGTACCACCTCTAAGCAAAAGAGCCCCTGTAATTAGTTGACTGTGTAAAGAAGTTCTAAACTGACGCATACCGATTAAACTCTTTTCAAAATTTAAAAGAAAGGTATTGATGCTAATTCAATGGCAAAATTTAAATTCGATAAAAAAACGGCAAAGTTTAAATCTTATAGATTACTTTGACGCATATCAATAAAACTCTTTAAAATTTACAAGAAAGGTATTGATGCTAATTAAGCCGCAAAATTTGAATCTTACAGATTACTTATACTTGTAGTAAATCATCCTCTCCACAAAATGTCAGCTTGCCATGTGCTTAATCCATGCAATAGACAAAGAATGTATTCTTTTCTCTTTTTTTTTTGATTTTTCAATCACAAGAACATGTTCTTGTCTAATTTTTCCGTTACAACATATTCTTTTTTTCTCAAAAAAGTTTCCAGTTCGTTTACTTTCTGTCATCGCATTATATTCACTTAATTAACTCAACGCCGGATTTAGTATATGTTACCTTTGCCAGAATACATTAATTAAAAATAAAATTATCAAAAAATAGAGTAATTAAACACATCATGTGCGCATAGCACAAACACAATCTTACAAAAGGAATCTCACTCAATAAAATTTTCAGATCACTAGAAGCATCTTGTACTTTACTAAGAAAACCACTATAAATAATGAAAGATTTCTACTAATTCAAGTGCCTATCTCTAACTCAGTAGCTTCTTCAAAGAGTTGAAAATATGATCAAAACACTACTTTTATGGTTCTTTTTGTTGATCTCCATCTTCACTTTTTCAGCTTTTGGAAGCACAGCCACACCAGAAATTAAAGGTTTAAGGACTTCAAAGCAACAAAAGGAGCCTAAAGGTAATCAACTTTGAGCTTTTTCTTTGCTAGCTAGATTCTTTTTTTCCTCCTAGTTTTCTTTGTCATCTGATTTCTTGTATCATAAATTCATAATCACATTTGATCATTAAATATATGCAGCCATGTATGATATGATGATGGAATCAAGCAAACAAAGGAGTCAAAGAATAAATGTAAGATTGCATGATGTTGAACATACAAAAAAGATGTCAAAGAAAGCAAGGACAGTTTATGGGGGAGGCAATAATGTTAAGAGTCCACATAAGAGTAAGAGTAGTGCAAACACCAATTCAATCAAATCTTCATCATTGTTCATTGCTGCAATACTTCTGGTTGGTTGCTTCTTTTGAATTCCTAGGCTTCAAGCTAGTGATGGTTACATGATTTGTCAGCAGTATAGTTTTGATCATTTGTATCATATACATTACATATAGCTACATCTGAAAATGATAGGTCGGTTATAATAATTATATAATTTTTCATATAATTTTTCTTCTTTTGCCAACTGATTGGCATAAGTGGTTGGAAATCCGTACTCAAGACTTTCACATCCCCACGGGTGAGAGTTCAAACCCTTTCGAAGCCTCTGAAAACTCCCTTGGTGCCTAGGGGCTAGTTGAGTAATTGCATCTAGGCAAGACTGTTTGCAGTATGGGCATGTGTAATAATCCTTTAGGTTGAACCTTTGATAGCAGGTGTCAAGGTATGTTTCTTTTTTTTGGGTTTCGTTTCTTCTTTTTATGAAGTTGCTCCTTTGCGCCAAACACTACAAAAAAACAGCGTATTAGCGACGGATTTTTCCCTCGCTAATGCCTGTTTTTCCCTCGCTAATGACTGTTAGCGACAGAATTAGCGACGGACCAATTCCGTCGCTAAAAAGCTGGTCGCTAATGGTTAGCGAGGGAATAAAATTCGTCGCTAAAATTAGCGACGGAAAATCCGTCGCTAAAAACACTGTGCCACTGACCGTTGCAGTTGATTTGACACTGACACTGACCAAAGTTAGCGACGGATTTCCGTCGCTAACCTCATTTTTTTTTTTAAAAAAAAAGCTATTCTCAGATAGAGAGAGAGAGAGAGAGAGAGAGAGAGAGAGAGAGAGAGAGAGAGAGATTAGGGGTTGGGGAGATAAGGGAAGAAAAAAAATGGTGTGGTGGTGGTGTGGTGTTGAAGGGAGAAGATAATGGTGGTGGTGGTAAGAAAAAATGAAAGAGGAAGAGGAAAATGGAGAAGGAAAAGAAATGAAAGAGGATGGTGTGGTGGTGATGGTGGTGGTGTGGTGTTGAAGGGAGAAGATGATGACGGTGGTGGTAAGAAGAAATGAAAGAGGAAGAGGAAAATGGAGAAGGAAAAGAAATGAAAGAGGAAGAGGAAGAAATGAAAGAGGATGGTGTGGTGGTGGTGGTGGTGGTGTGGTGTTGAAGGGAAAAGATGATGATGGTGGTGGCAAGAAGAAATGAAAGAGGAAGAGGAAAATGGAGAAGGAAAAGAAATGAAAGAGGAAGAGAAAGAAATGAAAGAGGATGGTGTGGTGGTGGTGGTGGTGGTGTGGTGTTGAAGGGAGAAGATGATGGTGGTGGTGGTAAGAAGAAATGAAAGAGGAAGAGGAAGAAATGAAAGAGGAAGAGGAAAAAAACGGAGAAGAGGAAGAAATGAAAGAGGAAGAGGAAGAAATGAAAGAGGAAAGAAAGAATTCGGGTTTATAAAAAAAAAAATTAACAGTTAGCGACGGATTTCCCTCGCTAACTCTGGTCACGTGTCAAATCAACTGCAACAGTCAGTGGCACAATTTTCCAAAGATTAGTGACGGATTTAGCGACGGATTTCCGTCGCTAATTCAATTTTTTTTTCAATTTTCGCGCCATGTTAATTAAATCCGTCGCTAATTTAGCCAATTTTCGTCGCTAAATACCTTGTTTTCAATCCGTCGCTAATTTTGTGCATTTCCGTCGCTAATTTTGATTTTAGGGACGGATTTCCAATCCGTCGCTAAAATCCGTCGCTAATTCATGTTTTTTTTTGTAGTGAAAGACTAGGAAATTGTAGGTGTAGCTGCTACTTTACTCTTAGAATGTTATAAAGCTACAAAAATGAGAGTTATTGTTCATATGAGAAGATGGATTTAATATCAACTCTTTCATGAAAGACACTGAAGGAGTATAAGAATGAGGTCGCTATAGCGATGACGCTCTCTCTCACCTAAACCCCTGTTTGTCACTCTCTTTCTCTCTCCATCCTTGACTTTACTCCCTCGGCCTCTAACCTCTCTCCTTCGTCCCTTGTTTGCTATGTGTTGAAACCATCAAACCCATGTAGCCAACAGTTTGTTTTGCGTGTCTGAAATTCCAAATTTTGGTTTGCTACTTGAAAATGCAAAGAAAGCAGAAAAGTGAACACACATACATGATTGGGAGGATCTGCTATGGAATCTTGGGTGACGTCAATCAAGAGGAAGGATGATGAAAGAATGAAAGGAACGGAGATTTAGGCACTAAATCAAAGCTGGCATCCGAGGTGGAACACGCGGCACGGCGACAGCAGTGGAGTGGCGGCAAAAAGAGCGGGAACTTTGGCGCGTTCATGGTTGGAGGATGACGTGGAGACACCCTCGGGATGTAAATTTATAGATATAAGAAATAGAATGCATGTTTTTGGCCAAAAATATAAAAATTTGATTTCGTATTTTGGAAGGAATATAATTTTATTTCATTAAAACTACATTTCTCACAATACCTTTCAACATATATTTTATTTTCAATTAATGTATATTTTAATAACAACCATTATTTCATAAAATAAATAACAAGTTAAGTGATGGAAAGCGCACTTGTTAATTAGTTCAAATTTTGTGTTAGAGTCTCCTAATTGATAACATAGAGTGGCTTGCTCTGAAGCCCCGATACTCCAAAAATGACCAAGTACCCGTATCTGACACGTATCTGATACCGATACGTGTCGGATACGTCCGGATACGTATCCGGGGAGTATCCTGGAATTTATATTTATTTTTAAATTAAAAAAAGATCGGATACTTACAGGATACGTGAGGGACACGTTGGGGATACGGCGCCATTAGCAGGATACGGGCGCGGGATACGGCGTAAACGCAGGATACTCAGCAGATACGTTTTGACACCTCAATAGCTCATTTTAATCCATTTTAAAGTCATTTTTCACTCAAACTATTATTTTAACACCTCAATAGCTCAAAATAACTTTTAAAGATCAATTATACTTTAAACACTAATATTTTATAAAATAAAATAAGCCACTCAAATAATATTATTTCAAATACAAATATAGTAAAGTGAAATATCTTTAGTTATATTTTATATATTTTTATTTTTAATTTAATTTTTTATTGAAGTATCCCCGCCGTATCGTATATTGGTTTTCAAAATTTTCCCGTATCCACGTATCCGTATCGTGTCGTATCCCGTATCGTATCCCGTATCCGGGCTACATAGGTGGCTTGTGAGGGCAAACTCGTTAGGGATAATAATATAATTATTGCCGTTGAGATTTTATGAGAAGTGGTCAAGGGTCTAAGCATGCACATGAAGACTCGTAGATTTATAAAAACGTATAAATTAAAGGTATAAATTAGTTCATGGTTACTCGTTGGATTGAGAGTAAAATATGGACAAATCAAGAGTGATCAGTAACAAATCTGTCCCCCTCAACATACAATGAGAAATCGGAACTAATCAAAGGATACAACACTAGGTTGATCCACGAAACTGTCTAAAACTACCTGCTAATTGGGTGAGAGCAAAAACGAGTGTCTTGACTTGGATTAGAGAAAGAGTCCTAAACACTGGATGGGTGGAAGGAAAGCCTATCGAACCATGTTCACTACAAGAAAATCGACGATTTCCGACGGCAATTTTCGTCGCAAATGCAGCGATTTTCGTCGGAAATTGACGTTTCCGACGGACTTTCCGACGGACAAAAAGTCGTCGCAAAATCGCTCGTCGGAAATCGTTTCCGACGAATTTTTTCGTCGCAAATGTCTCCGTCGGAAAGTCGTTGGAAACCCATCGCAAATATCCGTGGCAAAGTCGTCGCAAACGCTGACACGTTTTCGTCGCAAATCCGTCGGAAATCCTTCGGAAAATTTTAAAAAAATTAAAAAAAATTAAATCCAACAGTCGTGCTTATACCCTCACTGAACCAAACTTCTATTACAATTCCTTCTCTTATACACTAGTAATTATCATAAAATCAAAATCCTTTATGCAAACTTTTTTCAACCACAATGAACTATTAACTAAAAGCTCAATTGCTAAATAAGCATTTCATTGGATTAAAGGAATTATATACTAGCAGGCATCAAACTGAAGCAATTAAAGGAAGTCAACAGTAAAGAGAGAATTACAAAGACAATTATAGAATCGCTATTGATGATCAATTTTACAAATGAGTTTAACAACTAATAAAACCAGACTAATTTCAAGGCCTAATGGTGTGATATTTTGCATCAACTGCTCAATTCAAACAACTATAACAAGAGACAAATATAACAGATCAGTTGGTAATATAGTACATTCTTGGACTATAGCAAACATGAAACATGCTTTTGGTGGATATTGCATTTGCCACAGAAGAAAGGAAGTTTGGATAACAGTTATGGTTACCAACAATTGATTCAGGAAGACCATTTGTAGGTCTAACAGCTCTTCTGATTCCCAATCTCAGTTATCCATTTTCACCCTAAAAAGACATCAATAAACAGTAATGATTTGAAAACTACTAGAAATTTCTCCATACAAAACACTCACACAGATATAAAATATGTAGATGGAATAGATATTTACCTTAAAAAGAGCACTGCATCACCAGAAAAAAGATTCTTTTGGCTTACAAAAATACTCCAACCAGTAGTTAGTAGATACCTCCTTGGCTGACCTGATAAATTAGGACATCTATTTTGTGTACCAATTAGTCAACATATGAAATCAATTAGGACATCTAGTTAGTAGATGCCTTAACTCACAATATCTATAACCAATAGTTATGTTACTGCTATTTCCTACTTCCAAACAGACCTAAAATTGTCATAGACAAGCTACAGGCTTTATTCCCTGTTTCAATCCTTATAAATCAATTAAAAAATCACACATGTGTCTTGTAGTATTTAGAACTCCAAAAAACAATACCTTCCACGCCGAAAGATAAAAATGCAGGAAATCAAATGTGTTTAGCAAAGATAAACATCCAAAGATAATAAGGTGCATCCAAGTGCATTGAAACCCATCAACTAAACTAACATTATAAAAATGCATTAATGATTAGAGAATGATTCAAAGGATCCTTTAGCTGAGCATAACAGCTATTTACACAATTAGTAATTAGTTAACATAACAGGTATTAACTAACTAAGAGATTTGGTTGCAACAACTGTGAACCACCAATTGCGATTTGTGAGTGCTTAAAGAGCCTTGTACAAACAATATCTAACGAGACAAATCAGTCAAACACACCCCTCAAAACTTCATTTTCAACACCATTTTTGTTTCAGGGGCAGGGGAGGCTCTTTATGTTTTCTCATATCAGAGTAAACAACTAAACATGAAAAAATCCTTACTTATCTACGGACAAAATTGTACAAGTGAAACATTACATATTGTAACAAAAATAACATGCATGAGAAGTCACATACCTTGTTGACACTAGGAACCAGTTCCCGCAAAGCCCTGATTCTTTCAGCTATTCTTTCTTTGTGCAACAGTTATTTAATGGCAAGATGAAGAATAAAGAAACATTAGCTAATCCAGGAAGTTCCTGTTAAATGTTATCCTTGTTAAATGTTAAGCATCATAACAAGCAGAAATTCTGTATTCATGAAAATGAGTGACTGATTCATAGCATAAAGGGAATTTATAGCACACTATTACTAGGTAACCTTATGTCTGAAAAATTTATAAAATTCAATGGCCATCTTGTAGAATCCAAAGGTGACAAAACAAAGTAGAACAATACCCAACTCAAGAATTAGCAACAATATGTTCATTATCATTGTTTCATTTGTCAACTGCTAGCTCAAATCTACACACCTAAAGATCATATGCATGATAAATATGAATCTGAATACAAATATTACCTTGGAGTATGATCACAATGCAGAAGACGAAAGTGAAAACCAAGGCAAACATGCTGCTACTGGAACCGGAAGACTGCGAGGATTTATATGTGAAGAAACTTCTACTGATAAACACTTGCTGCTGTGTACTACTGAAGTATTCAGATCCAGCCATTCTGCCATATGATGACTCCCATCGACTAATTTTTATACCACCATATGCAAAATGAAATTCAGAGTTAAAGTTCGCAATTAAATCCACGTTAAAATCTACCAATGGATGACAGCTACACCAGATCATGGAGATCTGTAGCTCAGTAGCAAAGCAGAGAAAGACAAAGTCGGCTTATCAGTGAGAAATTAGCTCTACAGATAGCTACACAGACTCAGCTGTGAGTATAGATAAAAATATAGTTAATTACCAGACAATTTCTGTATAAACAATTTGGTTTATTCGCACCTGGACAATCCACGATATTTTGACAGTCCTCTTGAAAAACCACTGCTCTTCCTGCATAAAGCATCTCAGGTAAGCAGCAGTATGGTTACATGGTAGAAAGCATTTTGGTCAGAGATATACACACCGACGTAAAGATGCAAGGTATTCTTCTCTAGAAAGATTCTGCATTTCTTCAAGATCTCTTGTGTAATCAGTCACCTACAGCACACAGATCAAACTTATTATAAAAATTACTGTATTTCCAAGAAGATAATAGGCAATACCCTTTTTCTAATCAATGCGATATGCCAGGAGAAGGCATCTAACATACTAACAAAGATACTTAATAGTTAAAATGTAAAATTAGAGTTAACTTTAGAGTCTACTCGTAGGCCCACTAAGAAGTGATTGGTTAAATGACAAATTTGAGCCAATTCCTCACCATCTTTTGATGAAATACGAAGCATGAAATAAGTAGACACCGTGTTTTTATCTAGCAACAGAGGAAAACTAGACAGCATATTTGAACTTAAAACAACTCAGCTATTACTCCTCATAATAATGATATTACTGAACATAAAACAACTCAGCTAGGAAGGAACACTTTAAAGCACATAAAATATAAATATATACATATTCAAAACACATAAGTACTTGCTGCATCAAATAAATCACTCACTTTTTCTTCATCATTTTCAAGGGTGGCCTTGATAGCATCCACTTTTGATGCTAGTCTCAGCAAAGTACACCCACCACCAACTACAATACCTTCCTCAACAGCAATACCTTCCTCAACAGCAGCCTAAAAATGATGTAAACATTAGCTCACTGAACCATAAATATAATAAAAAAAACAAAGAACCTTTTGGTAAAGAAAAAAGCCACCTTTGTTGCATTAAGAGCATCTTCAACTCTCAATTTCTTTTCTTTGAGTTCTGTTTCAGTTTGTGCACCAACCTACACCCATATATAATAAAACTTTCACCAGTTAATATGACTTGCCGAGAAGACCAGCCTATAATTAAATAATTAATTATTATTTTACAATATATATATATATATATATATATATATATATGAATGGTTAACAGAAGTTGCTTCATTGCAGACCACAATTCAGTGGGGTCATTCTACAAAACATCCTAAAATCTGGTATGTTATCATATTTCACTTAGGCCATTACCTGAAAAAATTACAGCCACACCGCCAGACAGTTTTGCAATCCTTTCATTCAACTTCTCTTTTTCATAATCTTGCTCTGCAACCTGTATAATATATAAAGATATTGTTAGAGCTGCAGGATGAATGTGCATCTCTCATTGTCTTTCATATAAACTCTGATTTATAAAGTATATCATTAGTTATTCTTTATGTAAAATTGTCTCCAAAAAACCTTGTACATGCCATGCATATATTTTTGCTAGGGAGGAGGGAGGGAAGGAGGGAAACCTCAATTTGGTTCTTAATCTGTGAAACTCTCTTGCTAACTGCTTCTTGGGACGTACTTCCATCACCGACAATTGTAGTTGTATCCTTGGTTAGCACCACCTTGGAGGCATTACCTAGAACCTCTTTCCCAGCTTTGTCCAAAGTAAGGCCAACCTCCTCCCTAATTACAGTACCTGTAAGCAAATCGGAAAGATACATGTTATCAACATCTGCACAAACCAAAAAAATAAAGAAGAACTATCAACTCCCAAATTGAACAGAACAATTAGAGACATGAAAAATCTAAATTTAAAAACCTCCTGTCAAAATGGCAATATCATCAAGGTACTGGCTCTTGCGTTCTCCAAATCCAGGGGCCTTGAGTGCTGCAATCTTCAGTGACCCTCTAAGGGAATCCACTTCTAATTGCATCTTCCAGTATGTTAATAAGATCCCTTGCATTGGTTATCTTTTTATCAACCAATAGCAACTGCATAACACACCGACCAGATAAAAGTTTAAATAAATATACAATACAATGTTAAAACAAATTATAAGATTAGAAGTTACAGAAAAAACTAATATTGCACCTTGCAGTTCTCAAATTCAACAGACATTTTCTCACTGTCGGTAACAAAGTAGGGTGAAATATAACCACGATCAAATTGCATGCCCTCAACAACATATAGAAAGTACTCAGCACTCTTTCCCTCCTCAAGTGTCACGACACCCTTTCTACCAACCTTACTCAATGCCTCAGCTATCATACTTCCCACCTCATAATTGTTTCCCGCACTGACTGCTGCCACATCTGCCAATTCACTATCTTCAACCTGCAATCCACACGATAACAACTCTTTTAAGTCTAAACAAAAAAATGAGTAAAATAGTTATTAATCAATGAACACACTAAAGTATGCAAATGCAATGCATTGGGAGTTTTAAATACCAAGTGAGATAAACATGCTTAAATAGAGATGCACAACACAACAAAAGGAAAAACGGTCACCTCTTTTGACATCAGTTTAAGTTCAGCCACAAGAGCTTTAGTTGTCTTCTCAATTCCACGTGTGATGAGCACAGGGTTCGCACCAGCTGCAACAACCTGTAAAATTTAACATAAAAATGAGCCACCAATTGTGTGACAACAAGCATAACAAAACCAAACCAAAACAAGCAGCTATTAGTTACTTATTCTACAACTCCAAGCAAAGAAACAATCTACCTTGACACCTTCTGCAATAAGACCCTGGGCTAGAACAACAGAGGTGGTGGTTCCATCACCAGCCAAGTCGTTTGTCTTAGCAGCTGCATGTCTCACCAACTTAGCGCCAATATTCTCAACAGGGTCCTCCAACTCAACCTTTTCAACCCAAAATACAAACAAACCATCAAAATAAACACCCACATAAAACAAGTTATTGGTTACACAAAAGACTGCCTTCTAATTGCAAGACCAACTACATCAGAACCTAAAACTGCAAATACAAACATATTTTCTATAGTAAAAAACATACAATCAAGCAAAAACGCAAAAACGCAAAAACATACAATCCGGAGAACAACATTAGATTTTCAAATCCTAAGTTAATAACAATCAGTAGGGTTCCAAAACACAAAAACGCAAAAGATGAGCACAGTTCGAGTATACAATCAGTAGACAAGCACTAAAATCACTCAAAATGTTGAAGAAAAAAGGTTAGGGTTCCAATTAGGTTACCTCAGAAGATGAAAACGGGATCGCGCAATTGAGAACTGAGAAGATGAGAAACTGAGAAGACGAGCACGGAAATGAGGAACGATCGGTTCGATTGTTGATTTCTAGGTTTGAAGGTGAGTACGGAAATGAGGAACGAGGAACGAGGAACGATTGTTGATTTCTCGATTTGTTGAAGAACACGAAGGTTCACATGGTGATGGAAGCTTTAGCTCCTTCGGATCCATCTCCTCGCCACCGTCCTTCGTGAGGGAGAGGAAAGGGTGATTGTGAGGGAGAGGAAAGGGTGATGGTGAGGGAGAGGAAACGGAGGGAAGAAACGCGACGGTGAGGGAGAGGAAAGGGTGAGGGTGAGCGTGAGGGCGAGGGAGAGGGAGGGGGCAGCGTGAGGTAGGAGAGTGAAAGGTGAGAGGGAGAGGGCAGCGTGAGGTAGGAGAGGGAGAGGGCGACTGAGAGGTTCGTGGGAATCCTAAATTAAAATGCGTGAAATGAGGTTCGTGAGAAGAGGTTACTTTAATTTAGGATGTGTTACTTTGCGACGACATTTTAGACGTTTCCGACGAAAATATCCGTCGGAAATATGCGACGAAACACGTTTTCGTCGGAAACGTAAGCGGGAAATTAAGCGCCTTTTTTCCTGAACATTTGCGACGACTTTTTCGTCGGAAATCCGTCGGAAATTGCGACGAATAAGAGTTCGTCGGAAAAAATGGCAGGAAAAAGCAATTATTCTTGTAGTGGTTGGAAATGAGATTTTAATTAAGATTCTTATACAAATGATTTCCTTTTCTGCCATGTTAATAGTTGGGTTCACAAGAATGCATTGGAAAAATTAGAAATACTAAACCATTTCCAAACGAGAGGGAGACTTATGATTTAAATATTTTGCCTTGACGAATTTCTGTCTGCTAGCTAAACGAGCTTCTTGTCTACTTGTTACGTCCTCCTTACTTAAGGTCTCCTATTGACATTATTTCTCTTGTAGTTGAGGATCTCCTTGATGGTGACCGTTCTTGATGGGGTATGGGCTTATTTTGTAACCTATACAATAATGTCGGGGTGTGACCTTTTAGCCATCTATCAACATTGAATTTATAGTAGGTCGTTACTCATCCCGGACCTATGGCCAAAGTCAATATAAGAATATAAAGGAATGGTCTCATTCTACTTTTGCATTAGGGTGACAAAATTGCTTTCACAATACCCACGTTAATTAACATACCTCATATAATTCAATTCTAGGCACCTTCAACGAATTAGGCCATTGCTTCATCGCATCTCGACAATCACACCTTGTACCTTTCACACATGAACATCTATCCACTCAATCGAGAAAACCCTATAATTTCTCCTCTATCCTTAGAGGATCCCGAGTCACCATCAACACCATATGCTCTCCGGATCCATCGTGTCTTCACGCCATCACTTTCTTAAACCTCAACTTAAATAACTCTCTGCTCTCGTTCTCACCACTAGAGTGATCCATTGTTGTATCACCATGATATTCCCCCGTCAAGATTGAAACAACCCGTTTATCACAACCAAACGAGGGAGCGAGCCTCCCATCACAAAATCCTTAAACCAGCAACCCATCACGAAAATCCCTAACCCAATGGACCTTTTTCATCCACCACCACGGCAGCTCAATTCTCTAACACTTATGAAACACTAACACAGGCATAGACGTTAGACACAACACTAACACTAACACACAAGTGCCGAGAATGGTTTTAAAAATAGAAGTAATTGAAGTATCTCTGCCGGTGTCGGTTGCTGACACGACACATGTCAGATACCAGACACGTCTTTAATCCAAAGTGTCAATGCTACCTAGTCTAGCATAGTCCTCCTTCTCCCTGTCTAGCACAATCCTCAAAAACATGTTCAAGTGACATATTAAATTCTCATGAGTTTTTGGTTTGTAACATATATTTTCAATTCACAATAGTGGTTTAGAGTACGCCTTTTTTTCATACTACTGAGCTTTGAATCATTTTTCATCTATAAGTTAGGGAAATTTTGATTTTGTAAAGATCATAATAATTTTCAAAGAAAAAGTTATCATTCTTCTTTTTAGAAAATTGTATCTCTTTTTAATACCGTTATTGTTATCCAAGTGAAAAGTCTTGCTACGCCGCAAAAAAAGTTTTAAAACTTTTTTAAAAGGATTTAATTAGTATGCACTGATAATGTAAATATTTGTTCGCTATTAACCAATCTTAAATTGTCACATAATAAAAATATTTGATCTCTACACTATTCATCCGGTAAGTCACACGTACCCTAAATTTTTTCTAATTAGTTGACCGTGTAAAGAAGTTCTACACTATCGCAAACCAATTAAACTCTTTTAAAATTTAAAAGAAAGGTATCGATGCTAATTGAACGGCAAAATTTAAATCTTACAGATTACTTTGACGCATACCAATTAAACTCTTTGAAATTTAAAAGAAAGGTATTGATTCTTTCGGCGGCAAAATTTGAATCTTACAGATTACTTATACTTGTAGTAAATCATCCTCCCCAAATGTCGCTTGCCATGTGCCTAGTCCATGCAATAGACAAAGAATGTATTCTTTCCTCATTTTTGATTTTTCTATTACAAGAATATGTTCTTGTCTAATTTTTCCGTTACAACATATTCCTTTTTTCTCCAGTTCGCATACTTTCCGTCATCGCAGTTTATTCACTCAAAGTACACAAAACAGGGCATTTTGGTAAATTTTTAGATCACTAGAAGCATCTTGTACTCTAGTAAGAAAACATCTATAAATAATGAAAGATTTCTAATTCAAGTGCCTATCTCTAACTCAATAGCTACTTCAAAGAGTTGAAAATATGATCAAAACACTAGTTTTGTGGTTCTTTTTGTTGATCTCCATCTTCACTTTTTCAGCTTATGGAAGCACGGCTACACCAGAAATTAAAGGTTTAAGGACTTTAAAGCAACAAAAGGAGCCTAAATGTAATCAATTTTGAGCTTTTTCTTTGCTAAATTCTTTTCTTGTCCTTCCTACTTTTCTTTTTATTTGATTTATTGTATTAAATATGCAGCTATGTACGGTATGATGTTGGAATCAAGCAAAGGATTGCATGATGTTGAACAAATAAAAAAGATGTCAAAGAAAGCAAGGACAGTTTATGGGGGAGGCAATAATGTTAAGAGTCCACATAAGAGTAAGAGTAGTGCAAACACCAATTCAATCAAATCTTTATCATTGTTCATTGCTGCAATGCTTCTGCTTGGTTGCTTCTTCTGAATTCCTAGGCTTCAAGCTAGTGATATAGTTACATGATCTGTATGTAGCAGTATAGTTTTGATTTGTATCATATACATATAACTACATCTGAAAGCTGGGTTTATAATAATTAACATTTCATTTTGGTTAAAAAATTTCCTTTTTGAAACCCTTGGGGTTAGCTTTATTTAGTTAGTTTGTTTTATAGGGTTTGTGGCATTTCTTTCTAGCCCATTAATTAATAGATGTTGTTTGTTAATGCTTGATGCTATTGTGGGAAATTAAAGCAAATAAAGTTGTACTTGCACCTTGCCATCAAAACCTTGTTATTTTCTAATGCTTGATGTTATTTAGAAAATTTAAAGATTCCATGTAAGAATAAGAGCTAAGAACCTTGCCAATCCTATGATATGAGACTCTTAAGATGATATGTTTAGAATGCAATAATTTTCTGTCGCTTGACACTTAGCTAGATCAATAAGCTATGATGCAAAGATACGATACGAGTATCGAATACGATACAAATCCGATAAGGCGATACAAACTTCCCTAAGAAAAACATAGGATACAAACTTCCTTAGAATGTTATAGATCTACAAAAATGAGAGTTATTATTGTTCATATGAGAAGATGGATTTAATATCAACTCTCTCATGAGAGATACCAAAGGAGTATAAGAAAAGGTCAATGGTTCAAACCCTGAAAACTAACATTTCCCCTACCCTTTTAACAACTAACTAACATTACCTATAAAAAAAAACTCTTTCATGAGGGCAACTATAAAATGGCCCAAACTAGTAAATGTAAGACTTAGTTGATTCTTTTAAAATTTAACTTGCTTATCTGGATACATGGGAAACCCTAAACGACAACCCAACATACTATCGTTATAAATCAACAACCAAACAACTGAATTTCAACATAATTTAACAAAGGGACAAACGTTTCCCCTATTAGTAAATGTTAAGAGATTTAGTTGAGTATTAATAATTCTTGAAGACCAAATTGGGCATCAAGATTTTTATTGGGACAAAATTGAGTATTCACTCTAAATTTTTTGCATATGTTTTAATAGAGAATCCAATCAAAATTTGTAAACATGCAAAGTTCTATATACTTGCTCATCACTAATCCTCTTTTCAAGAAAAGGAAACCACAAATGTATCTGAAAGATGTGACGAAAAATGTGAGAAATTTTAACCATCCACAGCAAATGACTCCAGGAAACCAAATATCTTACTCAAAGATATAATAACCAAGCAAATAAATCTACTATATTTAAAATGGAAGAAGAAAAAAAGAGGTGGCTCTACAACCGAAAGGCGAAAATTATCAACTAAATACTTGAGCTTCAAGTATCATCTACTTGTGAATGGAATACAAAGCTTGGAAATGTTGTGGTGATGTCCCTGCTCAAACACATCAAAATCAATATCAGAAAAAGGGCTAGTCAAAGACAATGCAAAAAAATACAAGAAAAGATGGTATTCTTTCCCTATAAAGAGATTATTCTAATTCATTCAGTCTCTGTAGATTAACTTATACCAGTGCCAAATTCGATTTTAATGCATAGAGCATATCACATCTCTCATCCATTTCTTAATAAAGATTTATGAAGGCAATGTTATTTGGTTCTCTCCATTTTGGATAAAGAGTAATCACAAAAATATATTAGAAAAATGTGGATTAAAAATTACTTGAGATATTGAAGGGTCATGTTCTTCAAAAGAGACGGATGCCGCAAAACAAGGTTTCTCCACTCCTCCTTGTCAATCTTCCCATCATGCTTTGTATCTGCTTCCTCAAAAGTCTGAAGCAATCCAAAATTTAATGTTGAAACGGTCTAAGTGAATTTTCAAAAAGAGAACAAATAATGCTTGCACACAATTAGAAATACAAGGGTCAGAAGAATGGGGCGGCACCTTATCGATTATGCTTTCTATAACATCGTCTGATAGATTCATACCCGATTCCGCAAGTGTAGCAACTACCATTTGCTTCACCTGTATAACAAACCAGAGAAAAATCAGGTTTGTTTCGAATGAGAAGCAGAAAATTTAAAAGAGTGGGTTATAAGAAGACGATGTACCTCTTGCCTTTCGATAAAACCCTGCTGCTTGAGATCATAGAGTTGAAAGGAAACTGAAATATGATAATTCATAATACACTGGTTTAGATGAAGTATTTTTTTTAAAGACAGGTAGTTGCCACGTAAAAACCTTCTGATGCAAACTCTCCTTCGGGAAAAACAATCATGGTTTAGATGAAGTACTGAAAATTCATCCTAAATTTTTTAAGAAAACCATAAACATACATTCAATCTTATCATCAATAGGGGCATTTGGATGAAAGACGGAGAGGGCGCGAGCAAACTCTTCAAAACCTAGTATCCCATTGTGCTTTGTGTCAAATAAATCAAATACCTGACAGAGATAGAGACAAGCTCAAATGAGATAAGAAGAAGAAATATGAACCAGTCTTTGCACAGAAACAGAATAAAATAAAAGGAAAGGAAAGCAATACCCGATCAGCAAACAAACTTTCTTTTTTATTTGTCTTAAACAATGCCAATTGAAACTCTTCCTGCAAAGGAACTATAAAATTGAATACAACATCCGAGATATCTTGAAAACTAGACCCTTCTAATATAAGAAAACAATGAAATAAAATAACAAAAAAAAATATAAGATATAGAAATAGAACGGTGGATAAAACACCAAACGTGAAACGTTTTCTTTCGTTAACAGAAGACGCTCAATTAATGGAAAATAATATACCAGAAAACGTTTTCCAGTGACAAAGAAGACAAACCTTATTAATCAGCCCATCATCGATTACAGCACTGCTGATCTTTTTGAAGAGCTCATACAGTGCTTCTATTTCACTAACACTGACTGCATACATGTGCAAAATAAATAGCTACTGTCAATACAAATATTACTTATTTATTTCCAAAAAGCAGTGTGAAAGGTAATGGAATCAGCAACACAAACAAGGTTAATATCTTCTATACTGATCCTTTTCTGCTATTGTTCTGAAGCACAGACTCCGACACAGACAGACACGCCGACACTGCTATTTCAGAAAGTATAGGACACTGACACCGATACATATATAATTATTTATTTATTATAATTAAATAAAATGTGAACATTATCTATAAAATATCTAAATTGAACAATTTATTTCATAACAAAAAAGTTCTTAAACAAAATATGATAGATTTTCACATTCATTTTCTCCATCTAATATGCCTAAAAGCTAAAAATGATGTAATCAGATTTGATGTTTTCAACTCCTTCATTGATAATCACTACTTCAGCACATATTTAACCTCTGCAGAAGTGTCTCAGAAGTGTCCAAGTAGTGTCTAAGATGTGTCGAAGCAAAGAAAAAAGATTTTTTTTGGGACACTTGTTTGAGTTGTTGGACATGTGTTGTACGGATGTCGGACACTGGGGAACGCCTAATCTTAGAGGTGTCTGTGCTTCAGAATTCAACGGAATAACTGGACTTTAGAAGCACATATTCTCAATCATCCGACACAGGCTGACAAACTGAAATTCATTTGTAATCTAACTTTCTAAAAAATATAAGCAGCGGTAAATGAATCAAAAGAATGAATATCGTTAGTGGCATACACACGGTCTCCCTTGCAAGAATTTCAGGATCTTCAAGGCCTCTTGACTGGTTATATATGTCAATGTCACAACAACGCAATAGGGAAGCAAGTAAAGGCTTAAACCCCTCTAAGCACTGCAACATGATATCTCTTGCGAATCAGAACGCTCCATAACTGTTCCAAAAATAAATTAGTCAGATATTCCATTTAATTCATCCCTCACAAAGTCATAATAAGTGGGTTCATGGAATGCAAACCTTTTAACCATTTCCAACTTCTGGTAACCAATCCCAAATAGCAAGATCTGCAAAATTTAAAAAGCAACAATGTGAACTAAATATGGATGAAAAATTAAAATAAAATATGTCAGAGTCAGAGCATCGCATTCTGATATTAAAAAGTACTAAAATTCAAAACACAACCGCATGACAAGTTACATATTTCAACCATGAAATTAATTTGCATCTACTAATTACATCATACTAAGACCATGAATTGTACATTGGTCTCTTCCCTTTTCTTTGAAAAACATGACACTGCATAAATTTGTATCTAAATGAACTTCTCACATCTATGTTATACACATCTATCAGACACTCCTTAAAATTAATTCAAGATGTTTGTTGTAGTAATTTGATACATGGAACCTTGAGATATTCAAGGAACTCATAAGGAACTCCAAATAGAACCATACATACATAAACACAGCAGCAGTAAAAGCAAACAAACCTTATGTTTGGATTGTTCAAAATAAGATGAAATGGAATAGAAAACAACGAAATATATTCCATCCAATACCCCCATTTTTCCCACATACTTAGAAAAAGGGGGTTATTGTCATTAAAATATCCATCTCATGTTTTCATTCAATTCCCTTCCACCATCTATCAAATATCCAAAATAATTCCAAAAAGAAAATTTTGAATAAATCCATAATCATATAGACCACAACAATCACATCTCTCCTTAAAGCAACACGGATCCACGATCTCACACCAAGCTTCACACATAATCACCTTAAAGCAACACGTGATTCAAAATTCAATATACCTGGACCGAAAGGATTCCTAATTCAAGGTATTTCAAAGTTCACATACTCATTAACTCATGCATGAAGAAAAAAAACATCGATCTATATGAACCAGAAATAAATCAACAAGAGCAAACACAAAAAGAATCGAAATTTACAGAAAAATCAACAACCCCACATCGAAATATAAGACAAAATCATGTATAGCAGTGTCATCTAAAATTAACGAGCAATTAGCTGAAGTGGGTAGGGGGAAAATCAAACCTTGAAGGGAGAGGATCAGGAGAGTAGAAGCTGAAGGAAATTGAGCTTTGAATGGTTGGGTCTCTGGTTAGGATTTTGAGGCTTCACAGCAAAGGAAGTAAGGATGATTGATTGGAACGAATCTCTCTCTTCTCTCTCACTCTCTCTCTCTCTCAATGTGAGAAGAAGAAGGTGACGAAAGTGATGTGGTAGATGACAGATAGATACAACCCATACGGACATTTGACAACAAACAAATAATTCTTCATTTAAACATTATTCTCTCTTTTAGACCAATTTAATTAAGTATTTATTTTTTGAGTTTAATTGTTAGGCTAAACATTTTTACCACCGCTCATGTTTTTAACCATTTATTTGTTTCACATGTTGCAGGTACAATTTTGACCACCCCTCTTTTTTATGCCGTCAGTACGGATCGTCATGTCGGGTGGCTTGAACATTCTGGGATGTATAGTGTTCGTAGTGTTTACCGTCTACATATGGAGAGTGTCCTAGATACTACATATTTGCATGCTACTGGAGACTAGAGAGTGCTTTGGGAGTTGAAGATCCCACCCAAAGTCAAACATTTTCTTTGGTTGCCTTTGTAGAGATGTTTTACCCACTCGTGCTAACTTGGTCCGACGTCATGTTCCTATAGATGATGTTTGCCCATGGTGTGCTGATTCCTCAGAGACGTCGAATCACTTGTTTTTCTCTTGCACCAAATCAAATGCGTGCTGGGATATCTTGGGTCTTAACACTGTGGTTAAAATGATCATGCAGTTGTGAATGATAATACAAGTGCTATCTTCTTCTCTGTTCTTGCTGTTCTTAGTGAGAAAGACAAGATTGCTTGGTGTGTGACCTTATGGAGTATTTGGCAGGGCAGGAACAATCGCATTTGGGAGAATGCTAATGTGGATGCTAGATCTCTTGTTTGGGCAGGTAGCAAAAAAAATTCGGAGTGGAGTGCAGCCCGTGCTCCAACAGATTTGCCAGGTAATGTATCAAGTCTACCCGGTGCGTCTCAGGATGATATTAGTTGGCACAAACCACTATCGGGGCTGGTGAAGTGTAATGTAGATGCCTCCTTCTCCTTGAGTTCAAACAAGGTTGGGATTGGCATGTGTTTGCGAGATGATCGAGGGTCCTTTATACGTGCTAGGACTCAATGGTTTTCACCTATTACTGATGTGTATGTTGGAGAGACCATGGGTTTATTGGAAGCTATTAAGTGGGTTCGAGATCTGGGTTATAAGGATGTTATATTTGAACTTGATGCCAAGTGGGTGGTCGATGCTTTCAATTCCAATAAGATTGTAATTTCTGAATTTGGTGTTTTGCTTGGTTTTTGTAAGAGTCCTTTCTCTTTTTTTAATTACAACTCTCATGTTGAGTTTGCTAGGAGGAATGATAATAAGGTTGCTCACTCTTTAGCTGGGGTGGCCTTATTGTCAGCTAGTCCTGAGGATTACTTTGAGATTCCTACATGTATTTCCACTTTAATTATTAATGAAATGCACTAAGTGCCTATTCTAAAAAAAACATTTTTACCACCGCAACCGATTATAACTTATGGTATGGTTGATATATAAGATGGATACTAATTGACCAACTTCTTTTTAAGAATGTGTCAATTTGTAATAAGTAGATAATGTAAAATATTTATACACCTATTGTAAATACAGATTAAATCCTTTTTTTTTTTACGACAATTGGTTAGTATTATCTCCTTAAATGCATATGCAATCTATGTAAAAAAAATATCTTTATAATTAATTACAATTCATGATTAAGGTAATTATTAGTTAAATAACTTCTTTTTGGTGGCATGATAATTTATAATTGGTCGTTAAGTAAAATAGTTATATACTAATTGTGTATATAAATTAAATTCATATTATATTAGTATTATTTTTAGTTTTTGATATATATTTCTTTAATCATTACTTCCCACTCATTTTTTTTTACTTTTCGGTCCATGTCATGTTGTTTTTTAGAAGCCAAATCACCCACGTTACATTCTTAATTTTTTACAAGTTATTTATTGAATATTTTTTACTAGTCATTTATAAATTTTTATTTGAATATATATTAATAATTATGTTTTCTATTTATTTTATAACATTTTTTTACTATTTATTATAATAATAAGTTTTTAATTGGTTATTTTGTATCAATAATTTTTTACTAGTTTTTTTTGACTTGTTATTAAATTTTTTAAGTAACTTTTAGTTAGATTCGAATTATTTATTACCAAAAAATAGAAATTTCAAGTCATTAAAAAAGCAACTAGTGCATGTCTATGTGCAATGCACGGGTGATTGCAAAATATTGTAATTATTTTTATTACAAATTTAATTTAAAATATTGTGAATTTTTATTAGTTTGTTGAAATGAAACTTGTCAGAAAGAAATTGTTGTTTTAATCTATTGGAATGAACATATATTCAAAACATTGAAAGGAAGAACAATTTTTTAAGCAAATAGAAGGAACGAAGCCTTGTTAAAATCTTGTGATATAGAGCAACATCAAGAAGGAAAAGAAATCTGCAAATCAAATATGCAGAAGGGGGTGGTTTTAGGTCAGTTTTTCAATTTTCTCTAAACCCTAACCGTTTCTCAATTTTCTTTCTACTCTTCTCTTCTTTCTTGTTCACCTACTAGAAGGGGGTGGTTTTAGGTCAGTTTTCGGCCTAGAATCACCCCTCTAAATTGTTTGTTTTCCGTCTTTTTATTTAAATAAGTGTTACCACATAGATCTACCTTTTATTTCGTATTGTTTTGATTCGCCGTCTTAGTGCGGCGTTGTTATTGTCCGTCGTCTTGGTGCGGCGTGTTTGATTGCCCGTCTTATTGCGGTGTTCGTTTGGATTTCCTGTCTTGTTGTTGTGTTCGTTTGATTCAGATCGAGAGATCAACTTCGATCAATTTCAGATTCAACCAATGACAAGGGCCTCAAAGTTACAGATCCGGAAGCATAGGTACCATAGTGACTTTTATTTTGTCACATTTGTAGGCATTAAGTCGTTTTACGCTATTAACTTGGGTGTTGTGAGTTTGTTCACAGATTCATCCTTTATGTTTTTAGCAATGTTGAATTTGTATTATCATCGATGTAATCTCTCAATTTGAATTAATGAATATCATTTGTTTAGTCAAAAAAAATCAAATATGTAGAAGACCACAATAAAAAACGAAAACCCAACAAAAACAATCTTTTGTAAAGAAGGGGCAAACAAAGAAGACAAAGCCACCGCATACAAAATAATGCATTAAAAATTATAGAACTGACACTTTAAATAGTAAACATGAGATGCAAAATAACACATGTGACAACAAACAAAGCCACATAACACCTGTTGTGTACCTTGTCTCGGTATCTGGGATCCGGAATCTGCGGTCGGTATCTTGTGTCTAGGGAGAGTCTTCTCCTCGCCCAAGGTCGGGCGAATACTTCAAGAGTCGGAATCTTCCGAGGTTGTTGTCGTCAACGCCGTCTCATTCCGAGGATGAACTCGGGGGGCCGGGTACCTGCAGACACTCCGATGCCAAAGTCAGCAATCAGAAGTCAGTGAGAGATACAAGTGAGTGTCTTACCCTAATTTTGTCTGAGAGACTAATGCAAACCGTTTTAATTCGCACGTGGGTCGCTTCTAATCGTGCACGCATATTTGTTCTCGATGTGCCACGTGTTATCTTTAATCATGCGCGCATCTTTGCTCTCATCACGAAAGTGCGTTCGCGTCTCGTCGTATATGAACATTTATCTCGGTGCTCATTATTTATTGATATTATGATTATTGTTATTTAGTTTAATTTGTTTGTTATTATTGTTTTATATAAAAAAATCTAATAAAAATCAATTTCGGAATTATTGCTTTTTATTATTATAAACAGTTTTTTTTTACAAAATAATGGTACAACACAAAGTCAACTTTGGTATACATGTAGACAAAAAAAATTAAATACAAAAAAAAACAAAAAATTAAAAACAAAATAAAAAAATAGGGCAGGAGCGCCCCTGCTGGCCAGTGCACTGTTGCTGGCAGCAACATTTGAAGAATGGAGCCAATTGCTCCTTCTCCTTGCTCCCTTGTTTTTTTTCCAAATAAACCCCAACCAAGCCACTTTTGAGTACACCCTTGCCACCACCTCTAGGATGTTTGTTTGTTCTTCAGAATTTGTCCCCAAAAGTTTTTGATTCCCTGCTTAAACACCCACACCTACACTACAACATTTTGACTATAAATACAATAGGCAGTGTTGCGCCCGAAAAAGTCCCCGAGGGAGAACCTTCCTCGTTCACAACTTTTCCTAAGACAATGAAGCCGCCACCAATATTTATTAAGGAAAATATTAGGAAAACCTTTTTTGGAAAGCGATCGGTCTTGCGAAACTAGAGAATAGGGTTCGGGGGTCGGTTACGCGCAGGGAAGGTTTTAGCACCCCACGCGTCCTCTCTACTGAGAGGGAACCTTTAATTAAATGTGTGGTTTTAGTGTGTTGACTTGAAAATACTTAATTTTGCCTCTCTACTTCCTATTGAAAAATTCTTAATGAAAATCTTTATTTATTATGAAAAAGAAAAGGGGGAAGAATGGGTTTTTAGAAAAAAAAACGCTTGACGGGACAAGGCCCGTTCCTACGTATCTCCCGGTGCGATGGAGAACTCAAAGCTACGTAGTTCTTCATTATCCTGAAAAAGGTTTTTGTCTTTTATCTTTTTAGTGAGTTTTCGAAATAGGACGAGCATTTAGTGAATGATTAAACTAATCAAGGTTATGGGTAATCATTGCTAAGTACTCTTGAAAATGAGAGTCACTACCACCAGTCAGACGAACAAAGGTTCTGATTGACTATTAGTAGCAACCCGTTTTTTATTTGCCTTTTTGAAAGTGGTTTTCGAAAGAGATTGATTGACACGAATGATCAGACTAACAAAGGTTATGAGTGATCATCGCTTGTTGTTCTTTGGGGAAAAAGACATCGCCACCAATGGCTAGACGAACAAAGGTTCTGATTAACCACTAGCGACGATGGGTTGAAAATGATTTTAGAAAGGAAAAGGTTTTTGTTCTGAAAAGGATCTTGGTTTGCGAAAGTGATTATTTTTTGTTACGAAAGTAACTTTTCTCTTTTCGTTATGCAAATGCTAAACTTTTTATGGTTGCGCTTGACGAGAATGTGACTCGCTCCTACGTATCCCAAATGGGAATCAAAGCGACGTAGTTCTAACGAGCCTTGAAAAGGAAAGTCTTTTTGCTTTGGCTTTGAAAAGTGAAGGGCGTTCATAATGATTAAACTAACAAGGGTTATGGGTGATCATTACTAAAACCCACTTAAGTGCATGTAAAAATCTCCTTTTGAAAAAATGAAAGCCTTCATGATGACCAAACTAACAAAGGCTATGGGTGGCCATCACTAGCACTCCATTGTTAATAATCATGCAAGCAAAGGCTTCGCAAGACCACTAACAAAGTTTTTGATTTAATGAGTTTTCGCAATTGGGTTGATTCTTATTTAGGGAAAAGAAAATCTGTTATTTGGGAAAAAAGATTTTGTGAAAAAAAAAATTTATTTAGGGGAAAGAAGCAAAATTTAAAAAGAGAAGCAGGGGGTGCAGTAGTAAAATGGGGTGCAAATAATAGGAGGGCTATATTATTAAAACTGGGGTGTAAATAGTGAGCCCAGCTTGTTTTTGTAAGCTGGGCTGCGCTTCAAAAAAAAAAAGAAATCGTGGGCTTGCGAGGGGGGGTGCGAAGTAAACCCTGGGGGTGTAAATAGAGATCTGAAAAATAAAAATTGTGAAAAACCGAAAATGCCCTTGCACCCCTACTATAAAAATAAAAGCCCAAATTTAGAAACCCTAATTTCTTCTCCTTCCCATGGCGCCTCCACCCTAAAATGTCAAAACCTGATTTTTCTCTCCCTCTCCCTCTCTCCTTGCTCCGTGCGAACCCCCCTCTCTCCTTACAAACAGCTCCGTTCGCTCTCTCCTCCACCTCACTCCGATCTCGCCCCTCTCTCCCTTGCGCCGTCGTGACCTCAACTCCCCTCTCTTGTTCGCCGTTTCACACCTCCTAACCATGGCAAACCGAATCCATTCGCGTTTTTTCTCTTTCTCTCCACCACCAAATCGCAACCTCTTTCCCCTGGTCTTGTTCTATCCTCCTCTTACCAAACGCAAAATTTCTTTCAATGGGACGGAGGCGAGAGGGGCGCGGAGAAAGAAAGCAAGAAAACGAGAGAGAGAGTTCACGGCGTGGCCTTTTTCGTTCGATCCGGTCTCGCTCCGTGACGGTGTTGCCGATTTGTGACTGTGGTGCGATTTGTGGCTGTGGTGCGATTTATGGCTGTGGTGGTTGATGGTGTTTGGGGTTGGCTGCGGAGGTGAGGTGGTGTAAGGGAGGTTATGGTGGTCTTAGGTGGCTGACTTGTGATGTGGTGGTTTGGGGCCTACACGGTGGTTCTGTGGGTGGTTGACGGTGAGGCTACGGCGGCGGTCTACGGCCAACGGTGGTGGCCACCGCAAGCGGTGGCCGGAGGTAAAATATTTCCACTCTCTCTTATTCTACTGTTCTGGTTTACTGTTTTGGTTCATAAAAAAAACCTTCTCTTTTTTTGTTTCGAAAAATTTTTCCTCTGCTCATAAGAAATTTCTGTGTTTGATTTATTAGTCTATTTACAGCTCTGTTTCCTCAAAAATAATAGTGTATGTATACATGTATGCATATATATATATATATATATATATATATATATATATATATATATATACTTTGAGAAGAGAAAAACTTTATTGCAGCATGATACAGGAACCGGAATCTAAGCTAAACACATCAGTGAAATTCTTTAAAACTATACTATATCATCTATATAACATGAGTAGAGAACAAGTAAATTGGGGGACACGAAAATGACTGAATAAATTTGGGAACTAACCTAGCTCCAAAAAAAGACTGCTTCTTTCTTTTGAACCAAGTCTTTGGTCCTCTGTCTCTTTAGAATATGATTTCTCCCAATTATTTTGTGTGCTTCAGTTACTGTGTGTGTATCTGGCTGTGTGTATGTTGCTATGTTTGCTGTGTGTCTCCTCTCCTTCAGTCACTGTTTGTTCATTGTATTTATAGGCAGGAAATTATGGTGTATGTGTGGGTGAGATGCAGGAAATCAAAACTCACAGGAGACCACTACTGAGGCAGCAGCAAGGGAGGAACAGGGCTGCTGCCACTGCAGCAATGTTTTTGCTGAAAATGGATGCCAAACAAAAGAGGCAAAAAGAAAGAAACTTGGGCTTTTAGCTCGAGCAAGCATGATGTCTTGATTTTGCTTTATTATATTTTTTGTACTCTTTTTCTTGCTTTTAATTAATTTTGTACCATTTGTATTTAATTTTTTTTGTCTATATGTGTAACAAAAGTTGACTTAGGTTGTACTTTTATTTTGTAAAAAAAAAAACTGTTTATAAAAAAATATTAATTCAGAAATTGATTTTTATTGGATTTTTTCATAACAATAATTAAACTAATAGCAATGACTTTGATAGCGGTAAAAATAACGAGTACCAAAAATAAATACTCGTACGCAACGAGAAACAAACACGCTCACGCAATGAGAGCAACGACACGCGTACAATAAAAAAATGAAACGTGGCATAGCCAGAACAACAATGCGTGCACAATTAAAAGCGACTCGCATACGCTAGGTGCGAATTGAGACCGTCAGCACTAATCTGACGGACAAAATTGGGGTATGACAGCTGCCCCTCTTTATTTGGATTTTATCAAGAAATATGAATTGGCCGAGACATATTTCGAAGATAAAATATGAATAAAGAATTCAGAAATTATACCAATTTTGTCTACTTGGAGAAGCCCGAATTTTCTTTTTCTGTTTCTTTTTTTCTTTTCTCTTTTTTTGAATCAACACTTGGAGAGTTGATGAGGAAACGATAAACGAAATGGTTAACAACATGCACACTAACTGCGAAAGGCAAGGAAAGCGCTAAATGAAGAAAGCGATAAGCAAAGCGGTAAAATGCCAGGCTGCCTAAAACCTGTAAACGAACCCTTGCGGATCCGAGTTTGCACGTGGCTTTGAGGAGCACGCATCCTGAGAATCTCTGGTCATTCGAGCGACCGGGGGGATCGTTATCAGCTCCGGAACTGATATACTGATCAATGCACGGCGTCCACTGTATCTTAGGCTGATACAACTATTCCGTTGAACCTCACATGGGGCTGCGGTCCATCGCGTTGCTCGTACACGATGTGAGACCTGGGCAAAAGGGAGCGATGATCTCTCTGGGCTCCAATCCGCAATGCGCGCCTAAGGGCTCTCTTTTCTTTTCTCTTTTTTTTTCTTTTCTTTTTTTTTTGTTTCTCTCTTTTCTTTTTTTTTCTGAACTCCCAACTTGGGGGAGCATTTTCTGGAATCTGAAGGCGAGCATTAACACCGCGGTGTTTATCCTCTGTCACTTGTCTGCAGCTGAAAAATGAGCCCATACATGCAATGCAAATGCCAAGATTGCCATTTTCTTTTTCTTTTTCTTATGATGAATGTAATGTAAATGCCTGAATTTCTCTTTTCTTTACTTTATTATTATTATTATTATTTTCTATGTCTGATGAGTGCATGATTTTATGCTTGGTGAATGTAATGCATGACTTTGTTCGTTTATTGCTCTTTTGCTTTTTCAACCTTTTCTTTTCTCTTCCCTCTTTTTTTTTTGGCTTTTCCTTTGCTGGTCCGACCAACTCGCGGGACTTGTGTTATGAGACACCATGATTATCTATGATACTTATTCGGGAGCCGAGCTTCGTCCTCTTGTTTTAATGCAATCAGCGCTTCTTATTTGATTTTTGTGAGCTTACTTGACTGAAAGATTATCTTTTTTGTTATCATTTTCAAAAATTTCGCAATGATCTTAATGCTATGACTTATGCACATTTCCGTGATTTATTTATCATCTACCATAAAACGTAGTTTAAAATCAGAAATGAAAAGAAAGCAATGATAAGACAGCAAACTGATAGAGTGAAAAATTTGGACTTTTATTCATACGGGAGTCAGACGCGCAGAATGTCACGCTGACTTAAAAGGGTACATTGGAAATTTTCCTGAAACTAAGAAAAAAGAAAAAGGAGAATGGACGCAGCAGATCTTATGAATATTCTTTGTCTCTGGAGCGTTCGATGCCAACCGCTCATACTTGTAGCCTTAATCACCCTTTTATCCAAGCTTTTGGAAGCACTGCTTGCCCCTTTTCTTTTTACGTCCAACTTTTCTGACCCTAATTTTTGCCTGGATCGCCCTTTTGGGTTTTCAATCCATCGGGTCGCTCAATTTTGCCTAGGCTGCCCTTTCGGGTTTTCAACCTAGCGAGCTAATTCTTGCTTGGCTCATCTTTCTCTTTTTCTTTTATTTTTCTCAGGCGTAATATTTCTTGACTGAATCTGAATTGACCGGGTTTGGGATTTCATCTCCATCCATGTTTGCAAGAATCAACGCTCCTCCGGAGAATGCCTTCTTCACCACATAAGGTCCTTCGTACTTGGGAGCCCACTTGCCCCTGGGATCTGTCTGGATCGGCAAGATCTGCTTGAGTACGAGGTCTCCTTCTTGGAATTCTCTGGGCCGGATTTTCTTGTCGAAAGCCCCCATCATCCTCTGTTGATACAGCTGTCCATGGCACATAGCAGCTACCCTCTTCTCGTCAATGAGATTCAGTTGGTCAAAACGGGATCGAACCCACTCTGCTTCTTCTAATTTGGTCTCCATCAATACCCGCAACGAGGGTATTTCCACTTCAATGGGGAGTACAGCTTCTGTCCCATAAACCAGTGAGTAGGGGGTTGCCCCTGTAGATGTACGCACTGAGGTCCTGTACCCATGCAAGGCGAAGGGGAGCATCTCATGCCAGTCCTTGTAAGTCACTACCATCTTGTGCACTATTCTCTTAATGTTTTTGTTAGCTTCTTCAACTGCCCCATTCATCTTCGGGCGGTAGGTAGAAGAGTTGTGATGCTGGATTTTGAAGTCCTTACATAAGTCCTTCATCATTCTGCTGTTCAAATTACTGCCGTTGTCTGTAATTATCTTGTTTGGCAGACCATAACGACAGATTAGATCTTTCCTGATGAATTTTGGAATCACTGAACTCGTCACATTGGGATATGAAGCAGCCTCCACCCACTTAGTGAAGTAGTCGATAGCAACAAGGATGAAACTGTGACCATTTGAAGCTTTGGGTTCAATGGGGACCAATGATGTCCATGCCCCACATAGAGAATGGCCAAGGCGCACTCAAGACGTTCAGAGAAGTCGGCGGTACATGGATGTGATCTGCATAAATTTGGCACTTATGGCATTTTCTGACAAAACTGTAACAATCAGACTCCATCTGCAGCCAATAATATCCAGCTCTCAGGATCTTTCTAGCCATTGTGTGCCCACTGGCATGAACTCCGAATGAACCCTCATGAACATCTTGCATTATCTTTACTGATTCCTCTTTTGTTACACATCTGAGGAGGACCAAGTCATGATTCCTCTTGTAAAGCACCTCGCCACTCAAGAAGAAATTCATTGTCAGTCTTCTAAGTGTTCTTTTATCATTTTCCGATGCCCCTAGAGGATACTCTCTGTTCAGGATATACTGCTTGATGTCATGATACCAAGGTTTATCATCTCCGTTATCTTCAATTGCTGCGCAGAAGGAGGAGTGTGCCGGCAAACCTCGATGCTGGATTCTGATCTGGGTCAAGTTCTTATCACAATTGATATTAAACATTGAAGCTAAAGTTGCCAGTGCCTCAGCCAACTGATTCTCTCTGCGAGGAAGATGTTGAAATGTGATTTCTTCGAAGGACTCAACCAATTCTCGGATGTAGTCTCTATACAGTATCAACTCGGGATCTCTGGCTTCCCAATCTCCGTTCACTTGATGGATAACTAGGGCCGAGTCTCCACACACATCTAATCTTTTAACTTTCCAGTCTAGAGCTTCCTGAATACCCAGAATACATGCCTCGTACTCCGCAATATTATTTGTGACATAGAAGCTCAATCTAGTAGTGAATGGTATGAAGCGATTGTCAGGGGACACCAGCACTGCCCCAGCCCCGTGCCCATAGCTGTTGGAAGCACCGTCGAACACTACTCTCCACCTTTCATTCTCTGGGGACCTTCCTTCTTCAACTAAAGCCATAATGTCCTCATCTGGGAAATCACACTGCATCGACTGGTAATCTTCATTAGGCTGATGTGCCAGGTACTCAGCTAGCACACTACCTTTGATGGCCTTTTGAGTGACATAAAGAAGATCATATTCTGACAACTGCATCTGCCATCTGGCAATTCTTCCTGTAAGCGCGGGCTTCTCGAAGATATATTTGATAGGATCCATCTTTGACACCAACCAAGTGGTGTGACTTAACATGTATTGCCTCAAGCGATGAGCAGCCCAAGCCAAGGCGCAACAAGTCTTTTCTAGTAACGAATACCTCGTCTCACAATCGGTGAACTTCTTGCTCAGATAATAAATTGCGTGCTCTTTCTTGCCAGTTTCGTCATGTTGTCCTAACACACAACCCATTGAATTTTCTAGCGCGGTCAGGTACAGGATCAAAGGTCTGCCATGCACCGGAGGCATTAAAATAGGCGGATCTTGCAGGTACTTCTTAATCTTCTCAAAAGCTTCTTGGCAATCATCATTCCACTTAGTCTCTTGATTCTTGCACAGCAATTTGAAAATCGGCTCACATGTAGCAGTTAGCTGGAAGATAAACCTGGAATTGTAGTTCAGTCTTCCGAGAAAACCCCGAATTTCTTTTTGTCTTAGGAGCAGGCATCTCGAGAATTGCACGCACTTTGTCTGGGTCAACCTCTATCCCCTTTTGACTGACAATAAACCCCAATAGTTTTCCTGATCTCACCCCAAAGGTGCATTTAGCTGCATTTAACCTGAGCTTGAACTTTCTCAACCGTTCAAAGAGCTTCCGCAAATTAACAACGTGCTCTTCATCTGTTCTGGACTTTGCGATCATATCGTCCACGTACACCTCGATCTCTTTGTGCATCATATCGTGGAACAACGTGACCATAGCTCTTTGGTAAGTAGCGCCGGCATTCTTCAACCCAAACGGCATGACCTGATAGCAGAACGTTCCCCAGAGAGTTGTGAAAGTAGTCTTCTCCATATCCTCAGGAGCCATTTTAATCTGATTATACCCTGAATACCCGTCCATGAAGGAGAAAAGGGAGTGCTGTGCTGTGCTGTCTACTAGGACATCAATATGGGGCAAGGGAAAATCGTCTTTGGGACTGGCACGATTCAGATCTCTGTAATCGACACACATTCTAACTTTTCCATCCTTTTTGGGCACTGGCACAATGTTAGCCACCCACTGTGGATACTTGGCTACGGCTAGGAAACCAGCGTCAAATTGTTTCTTCACTTCGTCTCTGATCTTTAAAGACATCTCAGGCTTCATCCTCCTTAGCTTCTGTTTAACCGGAGGACACTCAGGCTTGACTGGCAGCTTGTGCACCACTATATCAGTATCTAACCCGGGCATATCTTCATACGACCATGCAAAGACATCAATGTAGTCACGCAGGAGTTGAACCAACTTCTCATGCTCACTCTTTTTCATTGAAGTGCCAACCTTGACTTCTTTATTTTCGCCCTCTGTGCCTAGATTGATGATCTCAATAGTTTCCCCATGTGGCTGAATAACCTTTTCTTCTTGCTCAACCATTCTCATCAATTTCGGAGGAGTTTCCCAGTCATCCTCGGCATCCTTCTCAGCTTGATTAACGGGGTAATAAAAATTAACATATGGACCGCTGGCATCATTATTTTCAGAGGTATTCATTTTAGATCTGCATTTGCGGGAATAGAAAAGCAATGAACAAGCAAAAATAGAGACACAAAATGAAGACGCAAAAAGGCTATTTTTATTCATTTGAGAATTCAAAACTACATTTTGTCGATAGATGATATCTAAAAGAAAACATGCATGCCCTTATGAAACTGTCCTAAGGCCTTGGGCAGAGCCAAATGATTTGCATTACAAAGATCATTACTTTGAAATGAAAACAACAGGGAAATCGACGATCTTCCAGTTGCCAATTTCTTCTCCTACAACACTGCGACGAACCAGGCCCCGACCCTCGCCTTCTTCAACTAACTCTTCCTCGATGACAGCTATCTGATTAGGGATCAGCATGCCAGCACTCCTGAAATTCCGCTTGAGGTCATCTATGGGGACCATCATCAATCTGGGTTCTCTCCCCTGAAGCCTAGCCAATCTCTTCTCACGCTTTTCCTCAGCCATTCTTCTCTTATCAGCTGGAGTGGGCCCATAGCCTAACCCACGTCTGTCCTTGTATTCCTGCCGATGTACGGGTGACAGAATTCCTTGCTCAGATCTTCCTAGACCCTTCCCAATCTGATAGCCACTCTTCAGCATAACTTTTGCTACCATAACATCAGCATTGGACCACTTGGGTACAGGTACTGGGGATTCTCCACTTACGAACACAGCATTCGCAATTTCTAAGGATTGAAAGGCGGATTCGAGGGATTCCTCTGCAGCTTCAATATAATGAGAGGGGACAGGTTTGCTGATTGTGAACTCTTCCTCCCCACAGACAACTACAAGCTTATCGTCGACTATAAACTTGAGTTTTTGGTGAAGTGTTGAAGGGACAGCGCCTGCTGCATGGATCCAAGGTCTCCCCAAGAGACAGCTGTATGAGGATTCAACATCCATAATTTGAAAAGTCACATAGAACACCTCAGGCCCTATTTGCATTGGGAACTCCATTTCCCCTATGACTTCTTTCTTAGACCCATCAAAGGCTCTGACCAGGGTTGAGCTGGGTTTCATGTAGGAACAATCCACCTCTAACTTGTTCATCGTTGATCTGGGCATAACATTCAATGAGGATCCATTGTCAATGAGAACCCTGGAGAGTGTATATTCACCGCACTTCACTGAGATATGCAACGCCTTATTATGCCCCTTCCCCTCTGGGGTGAGCTCATCATCAGTGAAAGTAATGTAATTAGATGCAACGATGTCCCCAACTATACCATCGAACTGATTGACGGTAATATCTTGGGCGACATGGGCCTCATTCAGTACTTTAATCAAGGCGTCACGGTGGGCTTCTGAGTTTAGTAGTAGGGACATGATGGAAATTTTGGCTGGGGTGTGGTGTAGCTGATCCACCACTTTGTAGTCACTCTGCCGCATTATCTTCAAGAATTCAGCAACCTCTGGGTCTGACACCTTCCTATTTATCATAGGCTCCGGCTCTACATTCTTTCCTTTTCGGATTCTCTCTTCTGTTGCCTTAGAAGGACCCTCTTCCTGAGCTTGGGGACCATACACACGCCCACTTCTAGTTACCCCACTACTTCCTGCAATATTGGTGATGTTAAGAGCAGCTTGAGATTTCGGAGCTGGAATTGGCACACTGTAGCTCCATGGGACATCAGTGTTCTTCTGGCTAGGAGCTGGAACTGGGATCACAATAGTCTTTGGTCTTGCCACAGCCGAATTCTGACTGTATGGCACCTCGATAGGTCTCTGCACACCTCTACTCCCATCTGATTGGAAGGTCAGAACATCCTCTTCTTTCCCCTGTATACCCATCTGGATGATATGGCAATCGATCAGATCCTGTAACACCACCTTGAATGCTTCACATACTCCCACGCAGCTGACGTTAGTACAAACTCCTTTCTGAACACAACCCATTCTAATGATCCCGAATTTGCATAATTCTGCATGAATGATTTCTAGGGGAGTCTGGATATCTTCTACTGATCTGATTAGGGACTGCTCCTTCATATCCATGATTGCATTAGCAGCATGCCTCCCGTGACCAGGCAATGGGTTGGTCATGATACTTGGATCCTCCTGTTTGAACGTTATGCCATTTGCGTCTATCAAGTCTTGCACCACTATCTTGAAGGCTTTGCAATCCTCTACAACATGCCCAACTGCTCCTTCGTGGAAGGCACATGTACTATTGGGGTTGTATCCTCTGAAGTAAGGTGGTTGAACAGGTTTCATGGGTCTTGTATTGATGAGCTTATTGGTGATGAGGTAGTTGAATAGGTCTGTGTATGACATGGGAATTGGGTCAAAGGTTGTTCTGTTTTGATAGGTCATTTGGTGGTTGCTTTGATTATTGTTTTGGGATGGACGGACTGTTTGTGCGGGAGTGCGAACTGGGATGTTGGGTGGCTGGTATGGTGGGCTGATAGTGATGGTATTGGTTTCCCCCTCTTTCTTTTTGGGAAAGCCGGAGAATGGCTTCTTTTGGGAACTTGTGTTACTTGTGGACCCCTGTGCAATCTTTCCACTTCTCAATCCGTTCTCCAATCTCTCTCCCACAATCACCACATCTGAAAAATTGGATGATGCACTGCTGATCAGACGATCATAATATAGCGGTGGTAAGGTTTCCATGAACATAGAAACCAATTCTTTGTCTAAAAGAGGAGGTGTGACTTGTGCGGCCAAAGCCCTCCATCGCTGGGCGTACTCCTTGAATGATTCATTTTCTTTCTTGCTCATATTTTGCAGCTGTGTTCGGTCTGGCGCCATGTCCGTATTGTATTGATATTGCTTGAGGAATGCATCTGCTAAATCCTTCCAACAGCGGACTTGGGATGGCTCTAACTTCATATACCAATTAAGGGATGCCCCGGCAAGGCTATCTTGGAAGCAATGGATTAGCAAATTGTCATCACGGGAGTAGGTAGACATCTTCCTACAATACATCGTCAAGTGACTCTTTGGGCAGGTCGCACCTCTGTACTTGTCAAAATCGGGGACCTTGAATTTTGGCGGCAACACCACATCAGGAATAAGGCATAGGTCTCTGGCCTCCCTAGCCCTGGAGCCAAAGCCTTCAATCATTCTTAGTCTTTCTTCTAACATCTGGAACTGCTCTTTGGTCTGTTGGTGCTCAGTGGAATAGACTTGAGGGGAATGACTTACACCATAAGGAGGTGGAGGCATTGAGTGCTGAACCTGAGGGTAAACGGAGTTTTCGGATACGAAGCCTTGAGTCTGTGGAAAGGCAGCTGGCTGTGGACCGAGGTTCTGAGGATTAGGCTGAGGTATAACAATTGGATGCGAGATCTGAACCTCGGGTTCACCGGTCATTCCTTCTAACCCGACAGACGTTGGTTGTACATTCTCAACTATTGCCACGGGACCAGCTCCTGGGTTAGCCCCTTGATTTGGAGGACTATAGCCCAAAGGAAGGCCATAAGGAGGCCACTGAGCAGCTTGAAAGTCATTTCCATTCTTCAAGGACAACAGGAGTCTCATCATCTCGCTCATCTGTGCCTTCATGGCATTCATTTCATTTCTCAACTCAGAATCACCTTGACTAGAGCTACCAGGAGCTAAATGGTTCTGATTCTGTACCTCGGGGCCTTGGCCTGTTCCATTTCCATTCTCTGAGCCTGAAGCTGGAGGATTCTGATTCTCTGGTTGAGGTTGATCGGGGTCACTTAAGATTGCCATTCCTCTGGCCTGTGAACGTGTCCAATACGGATGTGGTCGCACCAGCTTGCCTTATCTTCTGTTTGAGTTGAAAACATTTTTATAAGCAAAGGAGCAAATTAATGAATGCAATGTAATGCACATGATTTTTTTTATGTTATTTGTTGTTTATTGCCGGGAATCACAGTGCAACTCGCTTTTGTCGTAGGTGTATATTCAAATATTTTCAAGAACATAACGCGGCTGGGATCAACAAGTGAGATAAACGTACTTCATTCAAGCATCATATCTTTAATCATTCCAAGAACAAGATACAATATCCTTAAATGTGCAATACAACGCTTTGAAAAGAAAAACACAACATTCTTTAAGAAAAGAAAAATTACAATTTCCTAGTGAACATTCTAAAAAAGGGAAAATTTAAATCTAAAAACCTATTGTCTTCATCTTCTCTTGGCTCTCCTTCTTTTTGCTAGCTGCAGCAGCTTCTCTTGCCTTTTCCATGAGTTCCTCAGTCAGAGACCTGCAGTACTCCACGAATTCATATACTCGCACCGGAGTGTTGTAAGGCAGCATCTTAGCTTCTGCCTTTCTCAACCTCTTGGGAACATCCCTCACCGCCTGGTTAGCCAACCATGCCAATTTGGAGAACTTGTTCTTCCACTGTTGAATTTCTGCCCTCATCTCAACTATGATCTCTTGCTTTTCAGTCCTACCCATTAGCTCGAGAAGACGGTATTCCCAGTACTGACTCTCCTCTCTTACCTGTCGGTAAGCATCACAGATGTGCCTCAGATTCCTTCTTAGCTCATCTGAATTCTCTTGCTCCATCCTTAAAGCCTGTTGATACTCTCTAAGGATGTTCTCAATTGCATCTCTATCTTGTCTGATGCACCCTATTTGACGTTCAAGCTCACACGTCACAGACTGGGACTTTTTCTTGAATTCCTCTAGTGATTTCTTTGCAGCTCCCTCACTTTGCACGGACTCCTTGAACAGCTTCCTCCATTCATTTGCTCTAACCATGACCTCACCCACATTGGCATTCGATTTTTCCAACTCATATTTGGCACCTTTCAGATATTTCTTCAATTCTTGATTACTTTCCTCTTCTTTCTTAAGTTTCTTGCTGCTTTCTTTGAGAGCTTCGGCCCTGCGCTCGTTCTCGTTCTCTAACTTTCTCTTCTCAGAAATTACTTTCCCCAACTTATCTTGTAAGGCTTTCTTTTCTTCTTCTACCTTGAACAAAGCAGACTTGACCTCACTTAGTTCTTTGAGACTTGGAACGTGAAGCTCTGGGACTTCTTTCCCAACTGACGATGAATTCTGACGAGGCGGGCCAACATTTTGAATTCTTTGGTGAAGCCATTGGTAGAAAGTAACATCACCCATTTTCTTTGTGATCTTCACTTTATCCTTGTAAACTACACCCTCCCAAGCCTTTGAAATTTTCTGAAGCAAGCCTTGGTTCTTTGGATCTTCTTTATCGAGAAAGATTGGGGCCAACATGTCTTTAGTGGGTGCATTCTTCATAGGATACCCAAGCTGTCTGATGGTGAGAGAATGATTGTAATTGATGCAGCCTTGGGTTCCCATTAAGGGCACATTCTGGAAATTGCCACACCGAAACAGTATTGAAGGCCTATCTTTCCAACACGGATGATTGAACCAACAAACTTTGAGAGCACTGAGATTCTCTAAAGTGTGCACCCATTCTCGTGCACTTCTGGCTTCTACATCACAACACAGGGCATATTCTACTAAGTCCGCAGCTTTCGTCTTATGAGTGACAACATGGTTGAGGAACCAGGTGTAGAGAACATGGAAAGAGCAAGCATCCTTCTTCTTTCCTAACACACGGTGGTGATGAGTGAAGGAATAGTAGACATCTGCAAGGATTGCTGGTACAGGGTTAATCGGATTTTCTTTACTTATGAATGCTAGAAAAAGCCCAATAGCGGTCTCATCAATGAACCTCTCGACCTGAGGGAAAAGGACGATCCCGAAGATAGTTAGGGCTAACAGCTGGTTGAAAGGACCCCACTTCTTATTCTGGGCATAAAACTTCAATAAACCTTCGAAATAACTCAGCGGGAAACCCCTGATACGGTTCTTCTTTTCCTTATGAAGCTCTAATTCCTTCACACTGACTTGCAACAACAAAGAGAGTCTCTGGTCTGAATACCGATGTTTCTGATATTGGTAATGTGCTAACTCTGACTTTGAGAACCCCAGAATCTGTTCATACTCCTCGAGAGTTGGTGATAACTGAAAGTCTTTGAAGAGGAAGCATCGAATGTCCGGATCATAGAATCGGCTCAGGGCCATAATAGCACTCTCTTGGACATCTAATTGTAACAATCTGAGGAGGTTACCATAAGCCTTCCCGAATAGATCCCTATCTTCTGACTCCATCAAGGAAACAAACTCTTTCAAACCCTCTACATCTCTTCTCCTGACAACCGGGAACCTTGAATTAAGTACAATCTCGCTTCTTGATCCCATGTTGCTTTATCTTTCCCGCCTAAGACAAGATTCCAAGCTACTTTACAATCCCGGCAAATAGCTTAGATGCGTGACGAATGATTTTCAAAATTGGGTTTTATTTAATGCAGATGATGCAAATGACGTAATGATGCAATGATGCCATGATGCATGATGCAATGATGCTTCTTTTCGTGTTTTTGCAGAAAGAGGATATTTACAGGTGGTGATTTGAAAATTTTCGCACTATATGCCACCTCATATAGGCGTTTATTGAAAAGGAAAAGCACATCTTTTTTGATTTTCGAAAATTCTGAAGGAAAAATTGATTGAACTGAATGCAACGATGCATCACACAATTTGGAAAGCCCTTGTGACCTAAAAGGGGGTAGAACCTATGATCTAAGACACTTTGGGGATAATCTTCTCATGTAGCTCTATTCACACCCTCACAAAGGCCATCAGAGCCACAGTCCCTCTCATGAAAATCCCCGTAAATGCAGCAAACTGCTAGATATGAAGCATCATAAAAGAGCACAACTCTGATTGAAACTTTCGCGAGTAGCCAAACGGACAAAGGTCCTGATGGGCTCCCACTACTCGAATCCACTCATCCTATGGTATCCTAATAGACCTGGGTTATGGTGTCTTTCTCTAATCATATAGCCTCAAGGTACAAGTGTGTGTGTGTGTGTGTGCGAAGGGCATTTCCTTAAAAACTACCCCACCTGCAAATGAAAATCCAGAACAGTCCAGACAATAGAAAGCAATAACATGTCGTCTACCCTAGGGTTCAATACCAACCAAATACAACTAATCTAGGGTGCCGACAACAATGCACTGATCTAGGGTGCCGACAACAATAGAAGTAACTGTCTATTATATTAAACAAGAGCAAACATAGAAGAAGAATGCATATGGATGCAACTTGCTTATGAAAAAGAGGAAGAATAGAGGCAAAGCAAGATGTTCAAATCAATCCCACAAACCAACACACTTAATTAATTAGGCTTGACCCACTTTTGAAAAAAATGTTTTTTAGTCCCCAGTGAAGTCGCCAGCTGTTGCGCCCGAAAAAGTCCCCGAGGGAGAACCTTCCTCGTTCACAACTTTTCCTAAGACAATGAAGCCGCCACCAATATTTATTAAGGAAAATATTAGGAAAACCTTTTTTGGAAAGCGATCGGTCTTACGAAACTAGAGAATAGGGTTCGGGGGTCGGTTACGCGCAGAGAAGGTGTTAGCACCCCACGCGTCCTCTCTACTGAGAGGGAACCTTTAATTAAATGTGTGGTTTTAGTGTGTTGACTTGAAAATACTTAATTTTGCCTCTCTACTTCCTATTGAAAAATTTTTAATGAAAATTTTTATTTATTATGAAAAAGAAAAGGGGGAAGAATGGGTTTTTAGAAAAAAACGCTTGACGGGACAAGGCCCGTTCCTACGTATCTCCCGGTGCGATGGAGAACTCAAAGCTACGTAGTTCTTCATTATCCTGAAAAAGGTTTTTGTCTTTTATCTTTTTAGTGAGTTTTCGAAATAGGACGAGCATTTAGTGAATGATTAAACTAACCAAGGTTATGTGTAATCATTACTAAGTACTCTTGAAAATGAGAGTCACTACCACCAGTCAGACGAACAAAGGTTCTGATTGACTATTAGTAGCAACCCGTTTTTTATTTGCCTTTTTGAAAGTGGTTTTCGAAAGAGATTGATTGGCACGAATGATCAGACTAACAAAGGTTATGAGTGATCATCGCTTGTTGTTCTTTGGGGAAAAAGACATCGCCACCAATGGCTAGACGAACAAAGGTTCTGATTAACCACTAGCGACGATGGGTTGAAAATGATTTTAGAAAGGAAAAGGTTTTTGTTTTGAAAATGATCTTGGTTTGCGAAAGTGATTCTTTTTTGTTACGAAAGTAACTTTTCTCTTTTCGTTATGCAAATGCTAAACTTTTTATGATTGCGCTTGACGAGAATGTGACTCGCTCCTACGTATCCCAAATGGGAATCAAAGCGACGTAGTTCTAACGAGACTTGAAAAGGAAAGTCTTTTTGCTTTGGCTTTGAAAAGTGAAGGGCGTTCATAATGATCAAACTAACAAGGGTTATGGGTGATCATTACTAAAACCCACTTAAGTGCATGTAAAAATCTCCTTTTGAAAAAATGAAAGCCTTCATGATGACCAAACTAACAAAGGCTATGGGTGGCCATCACTAGCACTCCATTGTTAATAATCATGCAAGCAAAGGCTTCGCAAGACCACTAACAAAGTTTTTGATTTAATGAGTTTTCGCAATTGGGTTGATTCTTATTTAGGGAAAAGAAAATCTGTTATTTGGGAAAAAAGATTTTGTGAAAAAAAAAATTTATTTAGGGGAAAGAAGCAAAATTTAAAAAGAGAAACAGGGGGGTGCAGTAGTAAAATGGGGTGCAAATAATAGGAGGGCTGTATTATTAAAACTGGGGTGTAAACAGTGAGCCCAGCTTGTTTTTGTAAGTTGGGCTGCGCTTCAAAAAAAAAAGAAATCGTGGGCTTGCGAGGGGGGGGGGGGCGCGAAGTAAACCGTGGGGGTGTAAATAGAGATCTGAAAAATAAAAATTGTGAAAAACCGAAAATGCCCTTGCACCCCTACTATAAAAATAAAAGCCCAAATTTAGAAACCCTAATTTCTTCTCCTTCTTCCCACGGTGCCTCCACCCTAAAATGTCAAAACCTGATTTTTCTCTCCCTCTCCTTCTCTCCTTGCTCCGTGCGAACCCCCCCTCTCTCCTTACAAATAGCTCCGTTCGCTCTCTCCTCCACCTCACTCCGATCTCGCCCCTCTCTCCCTTGCGCCGTCGTGACCTCAACTCCCCTCTCTTGTTCGCCGTTTCACGCCTCCTAACCATGGCAAACCGAATCAATTCGCGTTTTTTCTCTTTCTCTCCACCACCAAATCGCAACGTCTTTCCCCTGGTCTTGTTCTATCCTCCTCTCACCAAACGCAAAATTTCTTTCAATGGGACGGAGGCGAGAGGGGCGCGGAGAAAGGAAGCAAGAAAACGAGAGAGAGTTCATGGCGTGGCCTTTTTCGTTCGATCCGGTCTCGCTCCGTGACGGTGTTGCCGATTTGTGACTGTGGTGCGATTTGTGGCTGTGGTGCGATTTACGACTGTGGTGGTTGATGGTGTTTGGGGTTGGCTGCGGAGGTGAGGTGGTGTAAGGGAGGTTATGGTGGTCTTAGGTGGCTGACTTGTATGTGGTGGTTTGGGGCCTACACGGTGGTTCTGTGGGTGGTTGACGGTGAGGCTACGGCGGCGGTCTACGGCCAATGGTGGTGGCCACCGCAAGCGGTGGCCGGAGGTAAAATATTTCCACTCTCTCTTATTCTACTGTTCTGGTTTACTGTTTTGGTTCATAAAAAAAACCTTCTCTTTTTTTGTTTCGAAAAAATTTTCCTCTGCTCATAAGAAATTTCTGTGTTTGATTTATTAGTCTATTTACAGCTCTGTTTCCTCAAAAATAATAGTGTATGTATACATGTATGCATATATATATATATATATATATATATATATATATATATATATATATATATACTTTGAGAAGAGAAAAACTTTATTGCAGCATGATACAGGAACCGGAATCTAAGCTAAACACATCAGTGAAATTCTTTAAAACTATACTATATCATCTATATAACATGAGTAGAGAACAAGTAAATTGGGGGACACGAAAATGACTGAATAAATTTGGGAACTAACCTAGCTCCAAAAAAAGACTGCTTCTTTCTTTTGAACCAAGTCTTTGGTCCTCTGTCTCTTTAGAATATGATTTCTCCCAATTATTTTGTGTGCTTCAGTTACTGTGTGTGTATCTGGCTGTGTGTATGTTGCTATGTTTGCTGTGTGTCTCCTCTCCTTCAGTCACTGTTTGTTCATTGTATTTATAGGCAGGAAATTATGGTGTATGTGTGGGTGAGATGCAGGAAATCAAAACTCACAGGAGACCACTACTGAGGCAGCAGCAAGGGAGGAACAGGGCTGCTGCCACTGCAGCAATGTTTTTGTTGAAAATGGATGCCAAACAAAAGAGACAAGAAGAAAGAAACTTGGACTTTTAGCTCCAGCAAGCATGCTGTCTTGATTTTGCTTTATTATATTTTTTGTACTCTTTTTCTTGCTTTTAATTAATTTTGTACCATTTGTATTTAATTTTTTCTGTCTATATGTGTAACAAAAGTTGACTTAGGTTGTACTTTTATTTTGTAAAAAAAAACTGTTTATAAAAAAATATTAATTCAGAAATTGATTTTTATTGGATTTTTTCATAACAATAATTAAACTAATAGCAATGACTTTGTTAGCGGTAAAAATAACGAGTACCAAAAATAAATACTCGCACGCAACGAGAAACAAACACGCTCACGCAATGAGAGCAACGACACGCGTACAATAAAAAAAATGAAATGTGGCATAGCCGGAACAACAATGCGTGCACAATTAAAAGCGACTCGCATACGCTAGGTGCGAATTGAGACCGTTAGCGCTAATCTGACGGACAAAATTGGGGTATGACAGGCAGCAACAGTAACAGAACAAACACTGAGATACACAAAAAATCAGGAAAAACACTAAGGGATTAAGTTTTCACACCAAAACCATAGTCAACTAAACACCCGAAGATTCTGAAACAAAGGAGAGGAACACAGTAGCAGTGAAACGAAAAACGAAGCAGCAAAACCAAACAAGCACGTATTTGAGAAGTCCAGATTTAAGGTTGGTTAGCTAGTTCTTTATTTCTAAGAGCTGAATCTATTTTTAGGGAATTAAAAAACTGTATTTTTACTTGTATCAATTTCATAGCACGTTGGAAAAATAGGATCAAGACTGAAACACTCATTTTTAGTTAAAACCGAATGTTCATAACATGGTAGTTATAATACACTGTTAATAAGTTAGGTAAATCACCAGGAAATTTAGAAAAAATAAATAACAAATTTGGGGAAGGGTTTAGGATTAAAACAAAATGAGCATAAAAAAGGGTAATAAGTAAAACAAAAAAACAATAACTGGAACGCATTTTTGTGAGTACTAGGAACAAATCAAACAAGTATGGTATTTTTCTAAAATGTAGATGAAGAAGTGGGGAAATTAATAGTGGTAAAAAATGAAAGAAATAAAACTTGAAACTCCAACCACCGTTAGCGGTGGCCACCGCCGCAAGCTCCGCCAACGTTCCCTTTGTTCTCCCCAAGCTCGTCGCTGTCATGAGGCTATTGCTCTCACGGTCACCGTTCTAGTCTCAACCTCAGACCGCCTCCGTGCTCCCGCTCTCCTCCCCACGCTTGCTCTCCCATCGCGTCGTCGTTGTCATCGCGCAACACCGGAGCTAGTCCGGCGCGTTTATCTTCCCGTCGTGGTCACCGCCGAAGTCGCCACGGTACCCGCCGTGGTTGGCTCCTTCGGCGTCGCTGACTGACGTCCTCTCTTTTCCCCCACCTTCGTCTCTCTCCCTTTTTCCCACAATGGCGCACCAACGCCGTTAGCCAGGTCGTCGTAACCTCCGGCGAGCGTCACATCACCCCCGTCCCCCTTCTTTCCCCTTCGTTCATCATCCTCTCTCCCTTCATCTTTCTCTATCCTTTCTCTGTTTCTCTCTCCGAAAAGCTCTCTCTCTCTCTCCATGAAATTTTCTCTCTCCCTTTTAGACATGTGTTCGGTGATGTGAGAAGAGGAAAGAATGGAAAATTAGGGTTTGTTGGTAATAAGTTACCTTAAATAGTCTTGGCCTTTTATTTTAATCCCAAATTATTATCAGATTATTAATTACACTCTTTGTTTTAAGTCATACACCCCCTGGAAAGCCCACATTTTGCGGGTTAGTAAGTCTGAAACTGAAACTGGGCTTTGCTGTGCGCACCCCTTTTGTTTTCTAATACAACCCCCTACTGCTAAGCACACCACATGCTTTTATTTAATACAACACCCCTGTTAATTGCACCTACCTTTTTATTAAAATCCATTGCGTTTTTTATTACACCGTAATGCTTTCAAACTATTTTTTTTTCAAACAATCCCACACACAAAAAAATAGGTTGTTACTAACGGTCACTCTGAGTTTAACTTGTTTGATCGTTAATAACGACTGTTGTTTTCAAACGGGCTATTCGCAGTGACCACTCTGAGTTTACTTGTTTGGTCATTACAAACACCCATCCAAAATTCAAAAATACTTAATAATAAAAAACACCAACACACAAATATTTTATACCCAAGAACTACGTAGCTTTGATTTCTCCATCGCACCTGGAGATACGTAGGAGCGGGGGCACACTCCCGTCAAGCACCAAAAATAAATAATTTTATTAAGTCTTTCTTTTAATTCATAATAAAAGGGTAAAATAAATATTTTCAAAATTAACATTCTTTTATACAACTAATTAGCAGGTAACCTTCCTTAGGAAGGATGTCGTGGGGTGCTAACACCTTCCCCATGCATAACCGACCCCCGAACTCTAATCTGGTCTCAAGGACCCTTATCTATTTCAAAGGGATTTATCAACGTTTGCCCTTTAAAATTAAACTTTGGTGGCGGCTTCGTTTTTGAACCTTCAAAGAATCCGCACCCAGATTTTTCGGTCGCTACAGCTGACGACTTCACTGAGGACAATTTAAGAGGGCCAAGCCTAATTTAATTAAATGTGTAGATTATTGTTAATTTAGTACTTTATTTTACCCTTAATTAGTAATATTTGCATGCTTATTTTATTCATAAAACATGTTCCTTGCTTTATTGAACCTTAGGGTAGAAGACCTTTTGTACTATTATATCTGTATTTCTTTTGCGGCTTGGGTAGTCTAGGTATTATGCCCATATCACACACATCACTTTCACGTGTTTACTCACACACTTCCGAGTGGGGCCTTATACCCGGGTCTGAAAGCAACCTAGGACGAGTGGAGATTGTTAGTGATAGTCATTCTGGGTTTCCGTCTGACTATTGCGAGAATCTCAGCCAGAGTACGCTCTTTTATGGTATCCCACACCTGGTAGCCAGCTATCGTTGTGGATCTTATCATGAAGGGGATTTTAGCTCTAGAGACCTTTGTGGGGAAGTGAATAGAGCCACCTGAAAGATTGATCACATAAGTGGCCCTAGACCATAACATATATGTAAGACATAACCTGTTTAGGACACAAGGGCATTTCACCTATTCGCTGCATCATTACAGATAATTTTTTTTCTCTCAAAAATCAAATCATCAAAACCATTTGTTTCTTTCCTTTTTTACATGTATATGAGGTGACATATAGTTAATGCTTTCTCAAAATTGAATCACCAAAAACCTTCTTTTACTTTTCATTTTTTTATCACGTGTAACATCATTCTTTCATTCATCATACAAAATCATCATTTCACAAAAAATGATAAAAATCCTTACATGCATTTTATTCATCTCATTTAGGTTTGCCGGGAGTTGTAAGAGACTGAAAATTTTGTCATAAGCAAGGCAATATGGGATCAACCAGCGAAAGAATTCAAACTTTGAACTACCCTATAGTAAAGCAGCCTAATCTGACGAGTCTGAGGTTATGTGCGGGTTGGTTGCCGCCCATCGAGCGCAGGTCTTTTGATAGAACTTATGAGAAAATTATTATGTTACTACAGTTGGAAGTCACTCAAATGTCATTGCTGCTTTGAGCCAATTCTATGACTCTTCCTTGAGATGCTTCACCTTCAAAAAAATTCAAATGTCACCTACTCTGGAAGAATATACACAAATCCTTGGTTTTCCTCAGCAAGACATTAGGCCCTACCAGTATCAGGGGCACTACTACACAGATGAGAAACTTGCCTCAATGTTACAAGTCAGCACTGAAGATTTGAAGCTCCAAAAAAGAAATCGAAATCAAATTGCAGGGTTCCCACAAGAATATCTGGAAAATCGAATGAAGTTCTTCGCTGACGCTAGGAATTGGGGTCCTTTTAAACAAGTGTTAGCTTTGACCATCTTTGGCATTGTTCTTTTTCCGCGCATCGAAAAATATGTAGACACAACAGCTATTGGTGTCTTCCCGTCCTTAAAAGATGAGAAAAAACCATCCAGCCCAGTCCCAGCCATTCTTGCAGACACTTACTGTACTTTCACTCATTACAGTGAGCTAAAGGGAAGGATGATATCTTGCTGCCTACACGCCTTGTATGTTTGGCTTCTCACCCATGCTTTTGTTAATAAAGTTAAAGCAGAAGACCCAATTGAAGACGCTAAGGGGTGTGATGCGAAGACGATGAACACTTGTGAATGGTTGCAAGTGCTAAGAAACCTCCATGAGTACAAGATTCGTTGGTACCCATCATGGTGGAAAGATAGGCCTGAAGTGGTTTTTCAATGTGGAAGCTTTCAAAATGTCCCGCTCATGGGGACAAGAGGATGCATAAAATATAACCCCTCTCTAACTCTAAGACAGCTTGGGTACCCCATGCGAAATCCGCCCACCGAAGACATGTTAATCCCTTTTTACCTTCACGAGGGAAGCCCAAAAGAGGTTGACATGCTCCGGAGAATCTCTCAAGCGTGGGATAAGGTTGTCCGCAAAAGACAAGAGCTTACTAAGAAGAGCAGCGGTAAAAAACCCACCTTTCGTCAATGGCTCCAAAAAAGGATTCGAGATACCTGATTGCCTTACCAAAGCACGCTACGGGTTGAGAAAGAAGTACTTGAGCCCACCCTTCCCACTGTTGAAGAGTTAGATGAGCTCAAAGCGGCATTATCAAAAGCTGAAGAAGAAAAGAAAGACTTGCGGGCAGAATTAGAGAAGATGCTTCTAAAAAACCAGAAATTGGAGGAGGAGAATGCAATTAAGTCGTTGGCCATTGAAGATAGCAGCAAGCGGCTTAAGATTGAAGAAAAGAGCAAACAAGATGTTCAAAAATACCTGAGGGTGCTAAGGAAGAGCTAAAGCGATGCAACTTAAAAATGAACCAGGCCATTGATGATGCGCACAAGTGGAGGGAGTTATGGGAAGAATCAATGATCACTGAAAAAACCACACAGCCTGCTGGTGAAATCAAAGAGAGAGTCTCGGATATTGATAGCTAAATTTGAAGATCAAGTGAAAAGTATTAGGCGGGATAAAGAGACAATTGAAGAGATACTCCGAGAATACCAACAAGCCTTAAGGGGGGAGCAAGAAAGATCTGATGAGCTGAAAAACCATATCAGATATCAAGAGGAAGTTTACCACCAGTTGAAGACTGAAAGCATCTATTGGGAGAGTCGCTTTGTAGAGTTGGTCAGCAGGATAGAAAACCATGAAGCCTTCATAGAGTGGAAGAATCAAAGCGTGTACTGGAAGGACAGATTCTCAAAGTTGGCATGGCTGGCCAACCAAGCTATCATAGGTGTCCCAGAACGTCTAAAGAAGGTTGACGCGGCGATGCACCCGTTAAACACCCCGGTCAAAGTTTTCGAGTTTGTGGAATTTTGCAAAATCCTGATTGTAGAACTTAGGGAGAAAGCTGGTTACACTACTAGTAAAAAAAGAGAGAGGAGTGGAAAAATGAAAGCCATACGTACTTTAATGAAATTTAAAAGAGCATTGTACTTTTCCTTTTGAAGTTTTTTATTTAAAAAAGATGTTGTACTTACCCCATTAATGAAGTTTGTTTGTTTCACCTATTGATCCTCCTCTCTTGAAAATGCTTGAAACATTAATTTCTGTACTTATGACAAATCAGGATGCACTTACGATTCTCGGCCTAAAACTATAAGACCCATGCACACATGCATTACTCATCTTTTCATCCATTCATATACTCATATCATGTATCCCATCAACAGAGTAAAGGACAAGCTGGTGCGTCAACATCGTTACTGGACTCGTTCTCAGGCTAGAAATATGGAAGTAAATCAGGACAATCCACATCAAGATAACCCAAATCAGGACAATCCACATCAGGATAACCCAAATCAGGGCAATCAGAACCTAGACAATCAAGAGCTTAGGGCGGAAATAGATGGGATGAAAGAACAGATGGCTGAAATCTTAAAGGTTTTACAAGCTTTAAAAAATGGAAATGTAGACGAAGATGCCTCCGCTGGGAACACAGAAAATCAAGCTACCAACCCTCCTTCTTCTCTTCCCAATGGACCTGGGATCCCACACCCCGTGTGTAGCGACCGAAAAATCCGGATGAGGATTCTTCAAAGTTCAAAAATGAAGCCGCCACCAATGTTTAATTATAAGGGCAAACATTAGTAAATCCCTTTTGGAATGGATAAGGGTCATTGAGACCAAATTTGGGTTCGAGAGTCAGTTATGTGTGGGGAAGGTATTAGCACCCCACGACATCCTTCCTAAGGAAGGTTACCTTGTAATTAGTTGTATGAAAATGATGTTAATGTTGAAAATGTTTATTTTTCCCTTTTATTGTGAATTAAAAAAGAAAAAAAAGACTTAATAAAAAGATTTATTTTTTGTGCTTGACGGGAGTGGGCCCCCGCTCCTACGTATCTCCAGGTGCGATGGAGAAATCAAAGCTACGTAAGTAGTTCTTGGTAGAAAAAGTTTGTTTTTTGTGTTTTTTAATTTAGGGATTTTAGGACTTTTGAGCCGTACGGTTCATTTATCCTAAAACGATGACTAACCCGGCCGTACGGCCGACTTAATCTCCTGTTATTTGAAAATAAATTTTTTATTTTTTTGGAGAATAATGGTTTGTGTATGAAGTGATTTGATTTGAATAGGTATTTTAGAACTCTTGAGCCGTACGGTTCATTCATCCTAAAATGATGACTAACCCGGCCGTACGGCCGACTTAATCCCCGATTTTGAAGACTTGATTTTTTTGAAAAGAAAGAGAAAAATGATTTGTATATTTGTATTTTTTTAAATTTAGAGATTATTTGTTTTGAATAGGGATTTTAGGACCTGATCCGTACGGTTCATTTGTGGTCCTAAAAAGTGGACTAACCCGAATGTACAATCGACTTAATCCCCTATTTATATTTTTGAAGAAAGAAAATAATTTGTGTATTTTAAAAATTAATGACAAAATTAACAATTAATAACGAGTAAAGTAATAGTAAATAAATAAATAAAAAACTATACACATAAATAAATAAATAAATAAATAAATAATAAATGCCTACATAAATAAATAAATCATAAAAATAAATAAATAAATGAATAAATAATAAATATTTATATACATAGATAAATAAACAATATAAATAATAAATAAATATGCACATACATAAATAAATAAACAAAATAAATATGTACATAAATACATAAATGAATAATAAATAAATACGTACATAAATTAATAATAAATGAATAAATACAAAACTAACCTAAAGTCGATCAACGCGATCAACGCCGAACTGGACCGAGCAGTCTGACCAGGTCAACCGCGAACCAGACTCCTATCAAGTCCATTTTGACCCGAAAACCGCCAAGTAATGGACCATAAAGGCTATCCCAAAAATAACCAAAGACAGTCTTTTAGTCTAATGGACCGCAAAAGCTAGCCCAAAAGAACTAAAGACAGGCTTTTAATCAAATGGACTGCAAAGGCTAGCCCAAAAGAATTAAAGACGGGCTTTTATCTAATGGACTGCAAAGGCCAGCCCAGAAGATCACTTACCACGTCAATGGCCCATGTCCATAGTATTTGCATCTCAACCTCTTTTATAGCCAAAGGCTAGGTAGTTCTTGCTTCTCCCAAGCAATGTGGGACTAAAACAAGATAGGGGAAGCAATTCCCGTTTTTCTCAAATCAGACCCCGTAAAAGTGCGATTTCGGATTCGTTAACCGTTGGATCGTCTTCGTTTTTTGACAGCCGGTTCATGAGACATATATCTTCACTTTTACCGTTTGGATCATCGAAAAGAGGTCTGAGAAGACAGAAATTGAGTTCGCAAAGTAACTGAAAACAAATCCTAATTTTTCTCAAACCAGCCACCTTGAAAGTGCGATTCTGAATTCGTTAACCGTTGGATCGTCTTTGTATTTTGACGGCAGGTTCGTGAGAGATATATCTTCACTTTCACCGTTAGGATCGTCGAAACGAAATCTGAGAAGAGAGAAATGGCATTCACAAAGTAGCTGAAAACAACTCCCATTTTTTCTCACACCAGCCACCTTGACAGTGCGATTTCGGATTCGTTAACCGCTGGATCGTCTTCGTCTTTTGACGGCAGGTTCGTGAGAAATATATCTTCACTTTCACCGTTAGAATCGTCGAAACGAGATCAGAGAAGAGAGAAATGGCATTCGCAAAGTAGCTGAAAACAACTCCCGTTTTTTTCTCAAACCAGCCACCTTGACAGTGCGATTCCGGATTCGTTAACCGTTGGATCGTCTTCGTATTTTAACGGAAGGTTCGTGAGACATATATCTTCACTTTCACTGTTAGGATCCTTAAGACGAGGTCTGGGAAGAGAGAAATTGCAGGGTGGCAGGCGAAAGATTTTGTTTCAACCCATAGTGTTTGGTGTTGCCCCAACTATGACAAGGGCAAGGTTGCCCTGACTAGGGTTTGTGAAAGACTGCGTTTAGGATGCTGGGTTGAGAAATTTCCCCGGTATGGTCTTATGGATGTGAATATATGACAAGGGGATGAGATGGGTGTAGGGCGGATTTCCCCGATTTTAGGTGGAGTGAATGGCGACGGAAGTGCCCCACTTTGGAATGGTATTTCAAATGGTTGCTTTTAGTGAGGTTGTGAAAGGTGACTGAGTTAGGGTCGTGGGTTTTTGGAATTGGTCGTATGGCTATATGGATTGGATGTGGTATATATGGGATGGACGCTGAAAAATTTCCCCAAGTTCGAGAAGCATGAAAGGTGAAGGGACTGCCCCACTTTGGGATCTAGGTTATGGTCCTAGTCTAAAATTTTGGTTCTTTTAAGGTGACTCCCACAGATTATGATAGTCCTGGATTTTGATACGATGAAAATTTCAACTTGGTGATCACTAAATCTTGTGTTGATATCAGTGTAACTTGAATGAATCTTGGGTGCAAGCCTTTTGAGTTTTTTTTTTGTTTTTTTAAGCAAATATATTGTAAATGAATAAACTTACTTGTCCTAAAATTAAAACTTGAGAAAACGAAAGCAATCAGCCATTGATCAGAATGGACTTGGTTAGGGTTGTAATGTGGCCAATTGTTAGAGGTTTATGAAAGAAAGTGTTTGAGGGTTTATTGAGACAAGGATATCTTACGTGTTTCATGGTATAATGTATCAGCTCACAATTTCTACTGCTTTTACTTTTTTCCTTTTCCAGGATCTTTTCAATCCTCCTTTTTTGAATTTCACTTTCCTTTTTTGTGATTTTCACTTTCTCCTTTTTTTGAGCTGAGTGAGCTGATAAAAGTGATACACCATCTTTGATGTGAAATTGATCCTTGTCAAGGGTGACTAAAAGATTTTTTGATTTTTTTTTTGAATTTTTCTAGCTCGAAGTGGGTAGCAAAGAGTAGTTCTTTTTGGATGTTTTTTTTGAGGATATAGAAGGCTAGCCAAACAACATTTCAAATCATGATGCTTGTTTTCTCAAAAATTAATTCTAAGACAACAATTTACTTATCTTCACATATCTGCTCTTTTTTTTATATGCCCTAATTTTCACTTTGGCTGCTCTCGCGAGTTTTCAACCTAACGGGTCTTTTTTTGATTTTTTTTTTCTTCTCTTTTTTTTGTAAAGAACTTTCACCAAGGGAATACAATGTTAACAAGATATCTAGTGATCACAAATTTGCCCCAGCATGAGGGCCTAAAGTGTTAGTTTGTGAAATTTCATCATTAGGAACCAACCAAGTAGTCGACTAGGTACTTGTGTGGAGAATATGCACCTTATGGACATGAACAAGGGATGATGATAGGAAAGATATAGACACTAACTGACTCAAACAAGAGTAAATGCACATTGCACATTGCTTCACAGAGAGTTAACATAGTTAGCGACATGATAGAAGAAATTTTTGATAACACATTAGTTAACAAAATGGACCATTTGGATCATTTATCATGGGACTGATGAGATGCATCATTTTGCTGAAGAAAATTGAACAGTGAATAACTTCTTTTTTGAAAATTGAGTGTCTGAAAACACCTCGAGTTTGTAGCTAAGCTAAACTTTTCCAAAGAAGAAATAATCAACTTCACCTCATCTCTCATCAATCTTTTGAAAAAAATGTGCTCATGTTTTTTTTTTATGTATGGATGAACACATGATAATATATATATATATATATATATATATATATACATGATGAAAATGCAAATGTGTGAAATGCATGAATGAATGATCACTTGGAGAGGTTAACTATCCAAAATGATTTTTTGGGGGCAATGCAACATGCTATATATTTTTGGAAGATGGATGGTGCAAGAAAGTGGCACTATTTTTCTTTTATTTGTAAATGATGCGTGCTGGATGATAATGCGTTTGAGGTCGATAAGAATGAAAAACTTTTGTTTTTGTTTTTTTTTATGATGCATGAAGAGGAGTAATGAACATAACTTTTTTATAATATCAAGGTAATATATATATTTTCTATATGGATATGCAAGATGATGCAATTTAGACAAATACAAAAAAAAATTTGTTATTTTCTGGATGATGAGATGTATAGTAGTGCAATGATAATGGGCTGCATGTGAAAAGAATGGTTTTATTATGAATGTGCGGTGATTTTTTTTATTTCCTAGCAACATATAATGCCCATGATGACGGATATGAAAATGCATGTATGCATGAAGAAATAAATGTTTGATCCTAAATGCAATTATTTTTATTTTTTAAGAGGTAGTGCGACATGTATGCAAACTCTCATTTTTTATTTATGGGATGATGAATGATACAATTATAATAAAATAATTTTTTTGTTTTATTTGGAAAATGATACATGAATATGGAATTGATGCATTTAAACTAGGATGGCAACATGAGGGAAATGATGTATGAATGTTATGTGTTTTTTTGAAATGTAATTCAAGACTTTACAAATGATGTGATACCTACACTGTGTGATAATGATTTTGAATGATTATGAATGAATGTCGGTGCATGTTAAATATGATGCTAATGTTTTTTTGATCAAATGATATGCTAATGTTATATGGGTAAAAATTGTTTTGTTTGTGTGCGAGGAAACAAAATGCATGACACTCGCAGCGATTTTTTTTAATGCATGGAAATGAAAGAATGATGCTTGACATGATTTACAATATTGTGTTTGTTTTTTTTGGAAAAGGGAAGACAGATGCATGAGCGTTGGCGAATCAACTTGCCTATTTGGTCAGATTTATTGGAAATACGAATGAACGCATAAATGTGCATGAAATGCAGATGTATGGTTTTATTCATCTTGTCGGGGAATTGCAAGTTTTTTTTTTTAAAAAAATGATCCTGGTGGTCTGACTTTCAAATGTTTTTTTTACTTTCATCCACCACTCTGTAAGTGTAAAAAAAATTTGTAATTCCCCGGCGGTCATGCAAAATGGGATGTTTTTATATTTATTTATGTGATATGCAAAGAAGAAAAAAATAAGAATGCATGCTATAGGTTTTAAGAAAAGAAAAGGCTAAAGTGCTCCCGGAGTCCCTTATCTTTATTTAAAGTAACGAATTAGTCCTTTATGTTTTTTTTGTCCCAAATAAGTTCTTTATCTTTCAAATTTTTGACACATAAATCCTTTTCCGTTAACAGTGCTGATTTCTGTGTCAAAAAAAAGGATTTGTGTAACAAATATTTGAAACATAAAGGACTAATTTGGGACAGAAAATGATTTATGTGTCAAAAATTTAAAACATAAAGGACTGATTTGGGACAAAAAAAAGATAAAGGACCAAATCGTTACTTTAAATAAAGATAAGGGACCCCGGGAGCACTTTAACCAAAAGAAAATAGCTAGAACAAATGAAATATGATTTTTTGGTTTTTTTTCTAAAAAATGGGAAGGAAATGTATCTGTGTTTGTTTGAATGCAAAGGGAAGAAGCTCATTTGTGTCCTAGAAGGGTTCCTTTGAGAAAAGATCTAAGGTTTTTTCTATTGAGTGGACCTTTCATATGGTCGCTCTACAACGTCCTGAAAATGTTCCTAGAGCCAACGACCCCAGTTAAGAACGCTAATCGCGATAATAGGCAAGCTATTAAAAGTGATAGCACCCTCAAAAGGGATCAAACTCTAGGTGAGACTTTCGTGACCACCCAACAAGACGTACATCCAGTAGGCCATCACTACGCGGTCTCGTTCTAACTTAGGTTATGCTCCAGTCTGGGTATAGGACTATTCTCACGTGTGTGATGACGTGTAAATTTGAAGTGTGTGTAGGAGCAAAACGTCAAGTATACCCCCAAGCTGCAAAACAAACAAACACATATACACAAATGGGCTTCTATCCTAAGGTTCACATATCATATAAAATATAACATGCAACAAGAATAAAAGATTTGACTCTCTTCAAATAAAACATTTAATTAACAAACAAATTTTACAACTAACCAGATTAGGCTTGACTCTCTTAATAAGTACCCAGTGAAGTCGCCAGCTGTAGCGACAGAAAAATCCGAATGAGGATTCTTCGAAGTTCAAAAATAAAGCCGCCACCAATGTTTAATTATAAGGGCAAACATTAGTAAATCCCTTTTGGAATGGATAAGGGTCCTTGAGACCAAATTTGGGTTCGGGAGTCAGTTATGCAGGGGAAGGTATTAGCACCCCCACGACATCCTTCCTAAGGAAGGTTACCTTCTAATTAGTTGTATGAAAATTATGTTATCTTTTAAAATGTTTATTTTACCATTTTATTGTGAATTAAAAAAAAGACTTAATAAAAAGATTTATTTTTTGTGCTTGACGGGAGTGGGCCTCCGCTCCTACGTATCTCCAGGTGCGATGGAGAAATCAAAGCTACGTACGTAGTTCTTGGTAGAAAAAGTTTGTTTGTTTGTGTTTTTTAATTTAGGGATTTTAGGACTTTTGAGCCGTACGGTTCATTTATCCTTAAACGATGACTAAACCGGCTGTACGGCCGACTTAATCCCCTGTTTTTTGAAAATAACATTTTTATTTTTTTGGAGAATAATGGTTTGTGTATGAAGTGATTCGATTTGAATAGGTATTTTAGAACTCTTGAGCCGTACGGTTCATTCATCCTAAAACGATGACTAACCCGGCCGTATGGCCGACTTAATCCCCGATTTTGAAGACTTGATTTTTTTGAAAAGAAAGAGAAAAATGATTTGTATATTTGTATTTTTTTAAATTTAGAGATTATTTGTTTTGAATAGGGATTTTAGGGCCTGATCCGTACGGTTCATTCGTGGTCCTAAAAAGCGAACTAACCCGAATGTACAATCGACTTAATCCCCTATTTATATTTTTGAATAAAGAAAATAATTTGTGTATTTTAAAAATTAATGACAAAACTAACAATTAATAAAGAGTAAAGTAATAGTAAATAAATAAAGAAAAAACTATACACAAAAATAAATAAATAAATAATAAATATCTACATAAATAAATAAATCATAAAAATAAATAAATAAATGAATAAATAATAAATAATAAATAATTATATACATAGACAAATAAACAATATAAATAATAAATAAATATGCATATACATAAATAAATAAACAAATAAATAAATATGTACATAAATACATAAATGAATAATAAAAAAATACTTACATAAATAAATAATAAATGAATAAATACAAAACTAACCTCAAGCTGATCAACGCGATCAACGCCGAACCGGACCGAGCAGTCTGACCAGGTCAACCGCGAATCAGACTCCTATCAGGTCCATTTTGACCCGAAAACCGCCAAGTAATGGACCACAAAGGCTATTCCAAAAATAACCAAAGACAGACTTTTAGTCTAATGGACCGCAAAAGCTAGCCTAAAAGAATTAAAGACAGAGTTTTAATCAAATGGACTGCAAATGCTAGCCCAAAAGAATTAAAGACAGGCTTATAATCTAATGGACTGCAAAGGCCAACCCAGAAGATCACTTACCCCGTCAATGGCCCATGTCCATAGTATTTGCATCTCAACCTCTTTTATAGCCAAAGGCTAGGTAGTTCTTGCTTCTCCCAAGCAATGTGGGACTAAAACAAGATAGAGGAAGCAATTACCGTTTTTCTAAAATCAGACCCCATAAAAGTGCGATTCCGGATTGGTTAACCGTTGGATCGTCTTCGGTTTTTGACAGCCGGTTCGTGAGACATGTATCTTCACTTTTACCGCTCGGATCGTCGAAAAGAGGTCTGAGAAGAGAGAAATTGAGTTCGCAAAGTAACTGAAAACAAATCCCATTTTTTCTCAAACCAGCCACATTGACAGTGCGATTCCGGATTCGTTAACCAATGGATCGTCTTCGTATTTTGACGGCAGGTTCGTGAGACATATATCTTCACTTTCACCGTTAGGATTGTCGAAACGAAATCTGAGAAGAGAGAAATGGCATTCACAAAGTAGCTGAAAACAACTCCCATTTTTTCTCAAACCAGTCACCTTGACAGTGTGATTCCGGATTCGTTAACCGTTGGATCGTCTTCGTCTTTTGACGGCAGCTTCGTGAGACATATATCTTCACTTTCACCGTTAGGATCGTCGAAACGAGATCTGAGAAGAGAGAAATGGCATTCGCTAAGTAGCTGCAGTTTTGGGTATTTTGGTCTATTTTTATATTTTTTTGTAACTTTGGCATTTTTGGGCCAAGTCATGTACATGGACATTTTTGTAATAATTTTAATTTTTGTTTAACCACTAAAAGAAGAGATAATGACCCAAAATCGGTAAATGAGGGCGAAACGACCTAGTCGAGGGACTAGGAATCGAATATACGCGAAAAAACATATTTTTGTTATTTTTTCTAAAAAGTGAAAAACACCGGTTAAAATTGGGTATCCACAACAGCAAAAGTTTTGATATTGTTTTTTCCTTTATTTGAAATTATCCGGACAAAATTAGGGTATAACACCGTGTACCCTACTAGAGCTAACGGTCAAAACTACCAAGTTGTGAAATGACCTCCCTACGGACTTCCGCAAGGTTACACACCTCCGGCAGCCGATGCCAACTCAGAAAATGGTCCCTCAGGAGTCGTGGGCCAAAAACAGTCTGCACCGATAGGTCACGATGGTAATACGGGGGTGCCACAGATTTGAATCCCGAGCCCTGTCGTCGCGCCACAAAGATTCCCACTTTGCTACACTCCACCACTGACAGTTGATCCTCAAGCTCATGGATCCAATCTCGGGAACCCTACTCATTCTCATATCCCAAATGTGAACCCAGCCATAGTTTCGATGATTCATCCTTACTATAGTATGAGTGGGCTCCCTCGAAGTTACCCTATGGAGAACCCTCAAGCCAAGGACAAGTTACAAATGCTTGAGGAACGGTTGAGAGCAGTTGAAGGATCCAATGTTGGGGCGAGAGATGCTTACGACCTATGTCTCGTCCCTAATGTGGTCATCCCTCCTAAATTCAAGGTGCCAGACTTTGACAAATACAGAGGGTCAACCTTCCCCGTGAACCATTTAACTATGTATTGCAGGAAGATGGATGTGTTTGCTCACGACGACAAACTGCTCATTCACTACTTCCAAGACAGTCTAGCTTGGGCAGCTTCAAGCTGGTATATGAAACTAGAGCTTGCTCATATCAGGTGCTGGAAAGATCTAGCTTATGCTTTTTTAAGGCATTATAAATACAACATTGATATGGCTCATGACAGAACGCAGTTGCAAAGTATGGCGAAAAGGGATAGCGAGTCCTTCAAGGAATATGCCCAACACTGGAGAGGGTTGGCAGTGCAGGTAGTACCACCTTTGCTAGAAAAGGAGATGGTATCCATGTTCATGGATACTCTTCAATCACCTTTCTACGACAGGTTAGTCGAGAGCGTGTCTTTGAGCTTCTCGGATATTATTATCATAGGGGAAAGATTAGAGAATGGATTGAGAAATGGGAAGATTGCCCATAACTTCGCTGGAACCAGTAATCAGAAAAAGCCCTTCTCCGGATTTCCTAAGAAGAAAGAAGGAGAAGCCAACGCCATCTCCGGATCCGGAAAGCCTCCCTGTAACAATCCCCGACAAACATTCCAAATCCCTACTCAAACACCACTGGCCCCACCTCACCAAGTCAACCCAAACTATAGACCACAAAACTACCTAGAAAGAAAACCTATCAATTTCGACCCAATACCCTATGTCATACACAGACCTGTTCAACCACCTCATCAGTCACAACCTGATCACTCCCAGTCCAATGAGACCCCTTCAACCTCCTTTCCCTAGGGGTTACGACTCGGATGCTACCTGTGGATTCCACACTGGGGTAGTTGGCCATTCAACAGAAAATTACAAGGCATTGAAATATGTGGTGCAAGGCTTGATTGAGTCTAAATGGTTAAATTTCGAAGAAGATCGTCCGAATGTTGCCTCTAACCCTCTACTGGGGCACGAGAAACCCTCTGTTAATGCCATTGGAGATTTTGAGGGGCAATTCTTGATCGGAATGGTGGAGGACATCATCACAACTCTAGACCTCATCCATGCTGGCTTGTGTCACTTTGGAATTATTATGAAGGGATGCGCCAGAAAATATTCGTGTGTTGACCCCCACTGTGTCGGGGCACGTGAAGCATTCAAGCTAGTCCTTGAAGACTTACTAGACCGACACGTAATACAAGTGGGTCTTCAAAAAAATTAGGAGGACGTGTTGACTCTCCAGTCAAACATTGACCAGAGCAAGGATATCCGGAAGCCACTGGAAATCCACTACAAAAAGGACACGAAGCTGACTCTGGCTATGCTTAAACCGATCACTATTCAAGTGCCAACTCCTTTCCCCTTTAAGGACACCAATGCAGTCCCGTGGAATTACAATGTGAAGGTTCAGACCACTCCTGATGTCATTAACATCTCAAGGACAAGTGGGATGACTCGAAGTGGGCGTATCTATACCCCTGAAAGACTCAGTGGAGAGCGAACAAAAGATTGGGAAGAAAGAGCCCGTAAAGGCAAAAGCATAGAACAAGAACCGACTGATAAGAATGTGGGTAAAAGGACGCTATCTGAACAAGAAGCTTCTGATCAGTTTCAGCTCCAAAGCCCATCGTGCAGCATTGATGAAAGTATTGAATGAGGCCCATGTCACTCATGACATCTCAGTTGGCCAGTTTGATGGGATCGTTGGAAACCTTGTTGCAAGTAATTACCTCACATTTACCGATGATGAGATTCCGACTGAAGGGAGGGGACACAACAAAGCCTTACACATATCTGTGAAATGTGGAGATTACTCACTTGCTCGGGTGCTTATTGACAACGGATCATCCTTGAATGTGTTACCCAGATCAACCATGGAAAAATTAGACGTGGATTGTTCATACATGAGACCTAGCTCTACATTGGTCAGGGCCTTTGATGGATCGAAAAGGGAGGTCATCGGAGAAATGGAGTTACCTGTACAGGTAGGTCCGGAACTCTTCGTAGTGACATTCCAGGTAATGGATATCGCCCCATCTTACAGTTGTCTTCTGGGAAGGCCGTGGATCCACTCTGCAGGGGCAGTTCCCTCTTCTTTATATCAGAAGCTCAAGTTCATAGTAAAGAACAAACTGGTGGTTGTTTTCGGTGAAGAAGAAACGCTGGTAAACAGGTCATCTCCCACTCGTTACATCGAGCCTGCCGAGGAGTCTTTTGAGACTGCCTTCCAAGCGTTAGAGATTGCCAATGCGTCCAGTGTTGGGGAGGGAATCCCAATGCTGAAGTCTAAGCTGTCCAAGACTGCCATGATGGTTGCTAAGGTCATGGTAGGCAAAGGTTACCAAGCCGGAAGGGGCTTGGGAAAGACCGAGCAGGGGATCCTGACACCGATACAACTGCAAGAGAACAAAGATAGACGCGGGATAGGGTATTGGCATGATCGAACTAACAAGAGAAGAATTGCGGAAGAAAAAAAAGAGCGGAGGTTGGCCAAGCTTGAGGGAAGAGGGCCAAATACGAAGAAGATTGTCATCTGCGACATCAAGCAGAGTTTTCAGAGTGCGGGAATGCTGAACCCTAACCAGATTGCTGCAGTTGAAGATGATCTAAATGCTGAAAATGGCGTCATCAGTCTTGTACGCCCTTGTCCTGCAAATGAAAGGCTCAAGAATTGGGAGATCGTCGATTTTCCTGTAGTTTTTAGTTCAAAGTAATGTTTCTGTAATGCAATCTTATGGCTCTGCCCAAGGCCTTAGGGTATTTCATTCAGGCACGCATGTTTCCTTTTAGTATCAGTATCAATAAAATGTTATTTCAGATTCTCCAATGAATTTCAATTTTCCTTTTCCTTTCGCATTCGCTTTTTATTTTCTTTTATTCGTTTTTCATTTCGTCAATTTATACTAACGCAGATCTGAAAAAAACATCTTTGAAAATAACAACGTCAATAATTCATACCGTAACTCTGATCACCCCATTAATCAAACTGAGGAAGATGTCGAAGATAACTGGGAAACTCCTCCAGAGTTAATGAGAATGATGGAACAAGAGGGAAAAGTGATTCAACCCCACGAGGAATCTACTAAAACAATAAACTTGGGCACAGAGGAAGATAAAAAAAGGTTAAAATTGGCATCACAATGAAAGACAGTGAGCGAGAGAAATTGGTTAGGCTTTTGTTTAACTATGTTGACGTCTTCGCATGGACATACCAAGACATGCCTGGACTGGACCCCAACATAATCGAGCATAAGTTACTAGTAAAGCCCGAATGCCTGCCGGTAAAACAGAAGCTAAGAAGGTTGAAGCCAGACATGTCACTGAAAATTAGAGATGAGGTCAAGAAGCAATTCGATGCTGGGTTTTTAGCAGTAGCAAAATACCCTCAGTGGGTAGCCAATATTGTGCCAGTTCCAAAGAAAGATGGGAAGGTTCAGATGTGTGTAGACTATCGGGATCTGAATAAATCCAGCCCTAAAGATGACTTTCCCTGCCAAATGCACTTTCGGTGTAAGATCAGGAAAGTTGTTGGGGTTCATAGTCAGTCAAAAGGGAATAGAAGTGAATCCAGCCAAAGTGCGAGCGATATTAGAAATGCCAGCGCCTAAAACTGAAAGAGAAGTTCGTGGGTTCCTGGGAAGATTGAACTACATCTCCAGATTCATATCCCAATTAACATCGACTTGTTAGCCTATCTTCAAATTGCTGTGCATGAACCAAGAAACAAAGTGGAATGATGATTGCCAAAAAGCCTTTGAGAAGATCAAGAGGTACCTCCAAAATCCACCGATTATGATGCCACCTGTATAGGGCAGACCCCTCATCCTGTACTTAACAGTGCTAGACAAATCAATGGGTTGTGTATTGGGGCAACATGATGAATCCGGAAAGAAAGAACATGTCATCTACTATCTAAGCAAGAAGTTCACCGAGTGCGAGACAAGATACTCATTGTTGGAAAGAACGTGTTTTGCTTTGGCCTGGGCTGCACATCGTCTGAGGCAGTACATGCTAAGTCACACGACCTGGTTGGTATCTAAAATGGATCTGATCAAGTACACCTTCGAAAAACCCGCACTCACAGGGAGAATCGCTCGCTGGAAAATGTTGCTATCTGAATATGACCTCTTATATGTCAATCAAAAAGCAATCAAAGGTAGTGCGTTGGCCGAATACTTGGCACACCAGCCTATTGAGGATTACCAATCAATGCAGTGTGATTTCCCAGATGAAGATATAATGGCTTTGTTCGAGGACGGAAAATTTCTAGACAATGAAAAGAGGAGAATGTCATTCGATGGCGCTTCCAATTTGTACTGGCATGGGGTCGGAGCTGTATTGATTTTTCCAGATAACCGCTTCATACCATTTACTGCTAGATTGAGCTTCTATTGCTCCAACAACCTCGCAGAATATGAAGCGTGTATCCTAGGAATCAAGGCGGCCCTTGAATGGAAAGTCAAAAGACTCGATGTATATGGGGACTCAGGCTTAATCATCCATCAAATAAAAGGTGACTGGGAAACCAGAGACTCCAAATTGATCCCTTATCGTGATCACATCCAAAAGATGATTGAACAGTTTGAGGAGATCACTTTCCATCACCTCCCTCGTGAAGAAAATCAGTTGGCTGACGCCTTAGCGACTTTGTCATCAATGTTCAATATCAATGACAACAAGAGTCTGACATTCATCCTGAATTCAACATCAAGACCTACCGACACATCATTGTGTGGCAATCGAAGAAGAGCCTGATAGTAAACATTGGTATTACGATATCAAGCACTATATCACAAGCATAGAGTAACCCTTGGTGCCACCGAGAATGATAAGAGGACACTTAGGAGGTTGTCAATGGGATTCTTCCTAAATGGGGAAGTGCTTTACAAAAGAAATCACGATATGGTCCTCCTCAGATGTGTAGCAAAAGAAGAAGCAGAAAGAATTATGAAACATGTCCATGAAGGCTCGTTCGGAACTCATTCTAATGGGCACACCATGGCAAGAAAAATCTTGAGGGTCGGCTACTATTGGTTGTCAATGGAGACCGACTGCTTTAACTACGTGAGGAAATGCCACAAGTGCCAAGTCTATGCTGATAATATCCATGTGCCACCCGCTTCTTTGAACGTCTTATCAGCTCCATGGCCGTTCTCAATGTGGGGAATGGATGTCATCAGTCCCATCGAACCTAAGGCATCAAATGGGCATCACTTCATTCTTGTCGCTATTGATTATTTCACCAAATGGGTTGAAGCCACTTGTTACGCCAGCGTAACAAAATCTGTGGTTGTCAAGTTCATAAAAAGAGATTTGGTCTACCGCTACGGCCTTCCAAGTAAGATCATCATGGATAATGGGACTAACCTGAATAACAAGATGATGAAAAAATTGTGTGACGACTTCAAAATCCAACACCATAATTCCTCCCCGTATCGTCCAAAGATGAATGAGGCAGTCGAAGCGGCAAATAAGGATATAAAGCAGATTGTGCAAAAAATGGTAGTGACCTTCAAAGACTAGCACGAAATGCTTCCTTTCCCCTTACATGGGTATCGGACTTCAGTCTACACGTCAATAGGGGAAACACCGTTCTCACTAGTATATGGGATGGAAGCAGTTCTTCCCATTGAAGTTGAAATACCCTCTCTACGAGTGCTAATGGAAACGGTATTAGAAGAGGCAGAATGGTTTCAAGCTCGTCTAGATCAGTTGAACCTCATAGAGGAAAAGAGAGTGGTTGCTTTGTGCCATGAGAAGTTGTACCAGCAAATAATGAAGAAGACTTATGATAAGAAAGTTCGCCCCCGCCAGTTTCAAGAAGGAGATCTCGTGCTCAAGAAAATTTTTCCTATCCAAAAGGATTCCCGTGGGAAATGGACCCCTAACTATGAATGGGTAAAGAAAACATTCTCTGGAGGAGCCTTAATTCTCACAAAAATGGACGGTGAAGACCTCCCACTCCCAGTGAACTCAGATGCAGTTAAGAAGTACTATGCCTAGAGAAATATATGAAAAAAAGAGAAAGATGAGCCAAGAAAAAATGATCTCGCTAGGTTGAAAACCCGAAAGGGTGGGCTAGGCAAAAATTAGAGCGACCCGGTGGATTGAAAACTCTAAAGAGCAGTCCAGGAAAAAATTAGGGTCAAAAAGTTGGACTTTGAACGGATACAAAGGCAATCAATACCTCCGAAAGTTGGATGATGAATGCTCAAGGTCATGTGAATGGGTGATTGTCATTGTTACTTCAAAGATACAAACAATCAAAAGATCTTTTCTTTCCTTTTCTTTGTAGTTTAAACTCTCAATGTAATTTTCAGCCAGTGTGACCTTCTGCGCACTTGGTTTCCATTTGAATATTAAACACTTTCTTTATTATCACATTTCCCTATTTGCTTTAAAATGGTGTTTTATGGTAAATTATACTGAATTGTGGAACATGTGGATGATCAAAAGCATTACAATCATTACGAAATTTCTAAAAATCACAACAAGCAGATGATCCCTCATAAAATTGCAAAGAGGAAAAATGCATGATCACTTCAAACAATAAATCACAATAACCCGCACTTCAGTACCACTACTTTAGGCAACCCCCATATCTCACGCCGAAAGTCCCGCGAGTTGATGGGATCAGCAAAAAGAGTCAAGAAAGAGCAAAAGAGCAAAAGAGTCAAAAAGAGCAAAAGAGCAAAGCAAAAGAGTCAAGAAAGAGTAAAAGAACAAAAAGAGTCAAAAAAGAAAAGAACTAAAAACAAAAAGAAAAAAGTCATTCCACATTTCATTCATCATACCACCAGATACCAATCATTGTACATGTTTACACTACATGCACGCATACACCATTCATTGCATCCTTAGACGCGTTGAAATATAGATAGTATTTATCTGCCAAGATAGATTCAAATTATAATGTTAGCACTGAGTCTAGCACCCGTCCCTTGCACCCCCAGCGGTCCCTCAGAGCCCTAGCGCTCCTTCAGACCTCCATCGGTCCATCAATCCAGATAGCACGTCGCGTTATCGAGCAACCGACAGATCATCCGACCCCAAGTCCTTCAGACTAGCTGTGTCAGCCTAAGCATAGTGGACGTCCTTCGTGGTCAACATATCAATTCTAGACCAGATCTTGACCCTAATGATGATCGAAAAAGGCTACCCCCAAGTAGACCGTTTTACTAGTTCCATTGCTAGTTGGCGCTCCATCAGACCATCTTGATCCTTCAAGGCCCAGGCAGCCCCTCAGACACCGTCGGTCCTTCAGTTTAACTCCAATCAATCCGTCAAGCATCAATTGTGAATTAGACCTTCAGAGCCCCATTGCTCCTTCAGATCCCCAATGATCCCTATTTACCGTGTTTTAAGACAAAATTAGTGTTCTTTATCTTTATTTCTATTTTGCTTTGAAAATTAGAAAAAACCTTCAAAATTTCGAGCAAAATATAAATAAAGAGGGGCAGCTGTCATACCCTAATTTTGTCCGACAGACTAATGCAAACCGTTTTAATTCGCACGAGGGTCGCTTCTAATCGTGCACGCATTTTTGTTCTTGTTGTGCCACGTGTTGTCTTTAATCATGCGCACATCTTTGCTCTCATCACGGAAGTGCGTTTGCGTCTCGTCGTATACGAACGTTTATCTCGGTGCTCATTATTTATTGATATTATGATTATTGTTATTTAGTTTAATTTGTTTGTTATTATTGTTATATATAAAAAAAACTAATAAAAATCAATTTATGAATTGTTGCTTTTTATTATTATAAACAGTTTTGTTACAAAATAATGGTACAACTCAAAGTCTACTTTGGTATACATGTAGACAAAAAAATTAAATACAAAAAAGTACAAAAAATTAAAAACAAAAAAAAAACACGGTAGGAGCGCGCCAGTGCACTGTTGCTGGCAGCAACATTTGAAGAATGAAGCCAATTGCTCCTTCTCCTTGCTCCCTTGTTTTTTTCCAAATAAACCCCAACCAAGCCACTTTTGAGTACACCCTTGCCACCACCTCTGGGCTGTTTGTTTGTTCTTCAGAATTTGTCCCCAAGAGTTTTTGATTCCCTGCTTCAACACCCACACCTACACCACAGCATTTTGACTATAAATACAATAGGCGGCAACAGTAACAAAACACACACAGAGATACACAGAAAAAAATTAGGAAAAACACTAAGTTATTAAGTTTTCACACCAAAACCCTAGTCAACTAAACACCTGAAGATTCTGAAACAAAGGAGAGGAACACAGTAGCAGTGAAACGAAAAACGAAGCAGCAAAAGGGAGCAGCAATACCAAACAAGCACGTATTTGAGAAGTCCAGATTTAAGGTTGGTTAGCTATTTATTTATTTCTAAGAGATATGTTCTGAATATGTTTTTAGGGAATTAAAAAACTGTATTTTTATTTGTATCAATTTCATAGGACGTTGGAAAAATAGAATCAAGACTGAAACACTCATTTTTAGTTAAAACCGAATGTTCATAACATGGTAGTTATAATACATTGTTAATAAGTTAGGCAAATCACCAGGAAATTTAGAAAAAATAAATAACGAATTTGGGGAAGGGTTTAGGATTAAAACAAAATGAGCATAAAAAGGGTAATAAGTAAAACAAAAAAACAATAACTGGAACGCATTTTTGTGAGTACTAGGAACAGATCAAACAAGTATGGTCTTTTTATAAGATGCAGATGAAAAAGTGGGGAAATTAATAGTGGTAAAAAATGAAAGAAATAAAACCTGAAACTCCGACCACCGTTAGTAGTGGCCGCCGCCGTAAGCTCCGCCAACGTTCCCTTTGTTCTCCCCAAGCCCATTGCTGTCATGAGGCCGTTGCTCTCACGGTCACCGTTCCAGTCTTAACCTCAGACCGCCGTCGTGCTCCCGCTCTCCTCCCCGCGCTTGCTCTCTCATCGCGCAGTCGTTGTCGCGCAACACCGGAGCTAGTCCAACGCGTTTATCTTCCCACCGTAGTCACCGCCGAAGTCGCCACGGTACCCGCCGTGGTTGGCTCCTTTGGCGTCGCTGACTGACGTCCTCTCTTTTCCCCCACCTTCGTCTCTCTCCCTTTTTTCCACAATGGCGCACCAACGCCGTTAGCCAAGTCATGGTAACCTCCGGCGAGCGTCACATCACCACTGTCCCCCTTCTTTCTCCTTCGTTTATCATCCTCTCTCCCTTCATCTTTCTCTATCCTTTCTCTGTTTCTCTCTCCGAAAAGGTCTCTCTCTTTCCATGAAATTTTCTCTCTCCCTTTTAGACATGTGTGCGGCGCTGTGAGAAGAGGAAAGAATGGAAAATTAGGGTTTGTTGGTAATAAGTTACCTTAAATAGTCTTGGCGTTTTATTTTAATCCTGAATTATTTTTTTATCAGATTACTAATTACACTCTTTGTTTTAAGTCATACAGCCCCTGGAAAGCCCACATTTTGTGGGTTAGTAAGTCTGAAACTGAAACTGGGCTCTGCTATACGCACCGCTTCTGTTTTCTAATACAACCCCCTGCTGCTAAGCACACCACCTGCTTTTATTTAATACAACACCCCTGTTAATTGCACCTACCTTTTTATTATAACCCATTGCGTTTTTTATTACACCATAATGCTTTCAAACTAATATTTTTTTTCAAACAATCCCACACACAAAAAAATAGGTTGTTACTAAAGGTCACTCTGAGTTTAACTTGTTTGATCGTTAAGAACGACTGTTGTTTTCAAACGGGCTATTAACGGTGACTACTCTGAGTTTACTTGTTTGGTCATTACGAACACCCATCCAAATTTCAAAAATACTTAACAATAAAAAACACCAACACACAAATATTTTATACCCAAGAACTACGTAGCTTTGATTTCTTCATCGCACCTGGAGATACGTAGGAGCAGGGGCACACTCCCGTCAAGCACAAAAAATAAATAATTTTATTAAGTCTTTCTTTTTTCTTATAATTCATAATAAAAGGGTAAAATAAATATTTTCACAATTAACATTCTTTTATACAACTAATTAGCAGGTAACCTTCCTTAGGAAGGATGTCGTGGGTGCTAACACCTTCCCCATGCATAACCGACCCTCGAACCCTAATCCGGTCTCAAGGACCCTTATCCATTTCAAAGGGATTTTAACAACGTTTGCCCTTTATAATTAAACTTTGGTAGCAGCTTCATTTTGAACCTTCGAATAATCCTCACCCGGATTTTTCGGTCGCTACAGTGAGCCAAAGCGTACCTGGGTACAGTGGGTAGACCCGTATTTATAGACGCGTGCCAAGGAACTCCGAGGGTCTTATCCGATTCGGAGCCGTTGGATCGGGGCACTGTAATTGGATCCGTCGATCTTGATTCCGTGTGATGGCTCGTTTGTTGGGCCGGATCCATTGTCGAACTGGGCCGTTCCTAATGCGGATTAGGCCTCTTGGGCCGATCCGGAACAATTGCCCCCCAAGTCGAGGTCGGTCACAGAAGTGCGGCCTCGACTTGAATGACGAGTGTCTTGTTCAAAATGTTGTTTTCAGGGACGGAAACAGTCTCTGAGGTCGGGAAATCCCTGGTTTGACTTGGATGCCTCGGGGTGCCACGTGTCACTGTGTCAGGGAGATGTGATGTTTGAGTGAAATTAAATGTCCTGTCATAATGATTGCATAGATTCTTGTGCCCGAACGTTAATTACCTCGGGATAGGTAGTGTCGTTTCATCTACCGGGTTCGAACCCCTATAAATAGATGTTTAAAGCCATACCCCAAGTGCCTTATCATTTCTCTACCCTTGAATTCTCCCGAGTTTAGTGAATCCTAAACGAGTTTATTTTCCGACAAACCGACGTTGAGCTCCTGGTTTCCGACGTTGATAATTTGCGGCAATTTCATTTTCAATTCTCCCGACGTTGAGCCTCTGGTGGTGGTTTTCCGAGCGTTGTTTTCCGAGTTCAAGTCTAGATTTCCGGGACCCATTTATTTTTTCTTCTTGATTTGGATCTTAAATGGCGAACACGAGAGATCCTGAAAGAACAAGCGTGGTTTCCCCCGGCAAGTCGCCGTTGAAGAAGTCTGCCGAGGGTCGTGCGGTTATTGACGAGTAGAGATCGACTTCAGGGAGATTATCAGATAGAGCTGAGGCCAGTGGTTCAACTTTAATGCCGCCGCCGGCGGTGTCTCCGACCACTAAGACTATGGGACGAGCTACTACTTCTGACAATGCAGTACGAAATTTCCATCTTCCTGCACAATGCTGGGAGCCGGTGGGGCAGATGCTTGATGAATCCCCATCACATGATGTTTTTCACTGCGAAAAAGGGGAATTTTACTTGATAATTTGATGAATGAATGGAAATTGTTAGGAGAAAATTATTGAGTTGTTCTATTTGAGATTTAATTGCTTTGCAGTGTTTATGCTGGGTTTTGTGGTGTTTTTGTGCCCAGGGACTAGGTGAAGAGAGGAACGAAGAAATGCAAGCAAGCAGACTCAAAAATACAAGGAAGTGAGCATTGCGCTGCAATTGCGCTGCAGTTGCGCACGGAGCGCAAACGGAGCGCAGAATCACAGGAGTTCCTGCCAAATTGTGCTGCAGTTGCGCGTGAGGCGCAACTGAGGCGCAAAAACTGCACTGTAGCGTCCTCCATCTGCGCGTAAGTGGCGCTGGAAGCGCGAGTGCAGCGCAAAATACTGGAAACACGTTAAAACAAGGGACAGACGCGTTTTTTGGGGACTTTTTTGGACGTTTGGGAAACCCTAGCACGCGAAGAGAGCTCCTTCCAGCTGACGGCAAGTGAAGAATCAAGACTTGGGAACAAGAATTGAGGATTCTAATGCATTCATCTTCACCTTCAACTTGTAATTCTCCATTTTTCTCTCCTTTTATCATGTGTAACTAAACCTCAATGTTAGGGATGGATAAATTTTAATGTAGTGCTATTGTTGCTGATTTAAATTGATGTTCTTCATGTTCTTTCATCATTTGTGAATTGATTTTCTGGGCTTAAACATTTCTATGATTGGAAAGTTGTAGAACTTATCTTTATTCAATGATCAAATGGGAATTTTGTCGTTAGAATGTTTGAATTTCAATTCCTTCAATTTGTAGCTTAGGAATAATCTATGAATTGATGTATGTTGCGAATCCTCGTTGTTATTGCTTGTTGTTAGTAGATGTGCTTAAGGAATTAGGACTTTTATTAATTAACAAAGGACTATTCACATAAGGGATTAGGGCTTGGTTAGGATTGTGGATTCAATAGCAAATGAGAGTGAGATTATCTTTTGGAATTAAATCAGTGACAATAGCATGAAATTGAAAGGCATTCATCCATAGCATCTTCTCATCATATTCTCCCCCAAACGTTCCGTCTCTCGTAATAAAAACCCAAAAATATTTAATTGCTTTACCTTCGAGCTTCATAGCTCAACAATTATCAAACAAACCCCTTTTAATTTGGTTTCTATTAGCTGTTGTTAACGTCTTAGTAAATTAACTTCGATCCTTGAGGACGATATCCGGTTCTTACCGATTTTATTACTTGAACGATTTGGTACACTTGCCAATATCTTACCAAGTTTTTGGCGCCGTTGCCGGGGAATCGAAGTTACATTTACTAGTAATTCGACGGCAACAACTATTTGAACCCGTGCATACTTTAGTTTGCTTTTAGTTTTCTTGTTCTTTCGTAGTTACTTAAATTTGTTGATTCATAGGTGCACATATATTCTTTTTAGTCTTTTGTTAAATTTTTATTTATTATTTTAGTTGTTTAATTCTTAGTAGTTAATTTTATGTTTTGTTGATTACTGTTTATTTTATTTCATTGAGAATGTTGAGTTTAATTTCTCTGTCTAGATACTTAGTTTTTGTGTTGGACTTGTTGACGGTGTGTTTAAGTGTTGCAGAGAAGTTGTTTACGCGGGGGAAAAATTCGCAAGAATTGTTGTTTGACCCCGTGATTGAGAAAACAGAAAAGGCAAACCGGAAGAAAGCTAGACTAGCAAGGCAACAAGCCAAAGGAGGGTCCCAGGTACACTCAGCTGCAACCTCCATTCCGGAAGATGAACCAAGGCAAGAGGAAGTTATGGCCGGAATCCCTCTCACAAGACGCACTCTCAATGACTTTGGGAGGAGAAATCAGGGCGTTCAGGCTTACACATTCCGACCAGCATGGGCTGCTACTTTTGACATTAAGTCTTCTGTTCTCACTGCACTAAAATCAGAGCAGTTTGCAGGGTCAGACGCTGAAGACCCCATCCAACACCTCTCCCAGTTTTATGAGATTTGTGAAACCACCTATCCTGAAGGGGTTGATGAAAACTCCAAGAAGGTGCGCCTGTTTCCATTCACTCTAACAGGCCGGGCAAAAGATTGGCTGAACACTATCCCTCCAGGAACTGTCAATGCTTGGAGTGATCTTGAAAACAAGTACCTAGAACGATTCTTCCCTATCTCCAAATTCATCAAGAAGAGAGCTGAAATCTTCAACTTTTCACAAGGGGATTCCGAGTCATTGTATGATTCCTGGGAAAGATTCAAGTTGTCACTTCAGAAATGTCCTGGGCATGGTATCGAAGATTTTCTGCAGATGCAAACCTTCTATTATGGATTGCACCCTCAAACCCGGATGATGTTAGATGCCTCGGCAGGAGGCTCTTTGGGTACTAAAACTTGGGAGGAAGCCAAACAGCTGGTGGAGGACATGACTTCAAATGAGTACAACATGCAAAATGACAGTGGAGCTGTAATTACAAAGGGTAAGTTGGAGTTGGACATTAATAGTGCAATTGTGGCTCAACAAGAGCTAATGTCGCTTCAAATTGAATCTCTCACCCAACAAGTGACTGCCGCTTTGGAAGTGAGGTCTCAAACTCCAGCAACTGCTCAAGCCATGCAAGTTCATGACCAAGGAACTTATTTGGATGGTGCTCCGACACAGTGCATGCAATTGACCAAGAACACCTTCCAATCTCAAGAGCAAGCTATGAAGGATATGGAAGAAAAACATGAAACTGCTATGAGAAACTTAGAGGGGCAAGTTGGGGAATTGTCTAAGAAACTTACAGAAGCATATAACAAGCTCTCTTCCGCTAGTACTAGACACAACTTCCAACACGAAAGTTGTAATGCTACTTCATTGAGAAATAGTAGAGAGCTGAACCTTGCTGAAGGAAGCAGTGAAGCCGAGGTGTTGAGGGAGGAGCTGACAAAGAAAATTGAAAGAGTTGAAAATGAGTTGAGAAGAAAAAATGAGGGAGGTGTGGAGTTTAACCAAAAAGGAAATGTGTTTAATCAAAATTTGCAGGCAGACGAGAAGCCCAAGGAAATTCCTTCATACATAAGGTTGCCATACCCTCAAATGAGCAAGAAGAATCAGAAAAATGAGCAGTTCTCCAAGTTCATTGATGTGTTCAAAAGCCTTCAAATCAACATACCTTTTGCACAGACGCTTGAGCAAATGCCGGTTTATGCCCAGTTCATGAAGGAGTTGTTGACAAAGAAAAGGAAGTTCAAGGGAGATGAGACAGTGGCCTTAACAGCAGAGTGTAGTGCCATCATTCAAGGAAAACTTCCTCCTAAGTTGAAGGATCCCGGGAGCGTCACCATGCCTTGTTCAATTGGTGGTGTAACCATAGACAAGGCTCTTTGTGACTTAGGGGCAAGCATTAATCTGATGCCCTTGGCTATGTGGGAAAAACTTGGCGGAGGGGAGTTGAAACCAACCAACATGACTTTGCAACTTGTTGATCGGTCCATAAGGTACCCTTGGGGGGTTGTAGAAGATGTCCTAGTAAAGGTTGAAAAATTCCTCTTCCCAGTGGATTTTGTGGTTCTTGACATGGATGAAGACAATGACACCCCTTTGGTGTTGGGAAGACCCTTCCTAGCAACTAGTAGAGCTGTAATTGACACGGCAGATGGAACTTTGACCTTGCGAGTCCAAGATGAAGCTGTAACTTTTAATGAGCTAAAGTCCATATGCCAAGATAAGGAGCAGGAAGGGTGTTATGGTATCGAGGCGCCTGATTCCATTGTTGCCAACAGAATTCGCCTCCACTCATCTCTTGCGAACCCCCTTGTGGTGTCGAAAGACTCCAAAGAAGTTGTGGGTATGTCTGTGGATCCTTTGCTACATTCCTCTCATGCATCAGCTAGGGAGAGGAACGACGACCTTAAGGGAAAGTGTACCCAAGGAGAATTGAAGGAGGTACCGGAGAAGAAGAGCCTTCCACCTGAACCTAATTGATCCATCTTCTAACCGTCAAGCTAGTGACGTTAAAGAAGCGCTTCTTGGGAGGCAACCCAAGTTTCTCAACCCTTATCTTTTAAATTTTTGCATTATTTTTCATTGATTAGTGCTTTAGGGTGCATCTAGGACACAATCACACACTTTTTGGAAAGTTGAAACAACTTATGTGCATGATTAGAGCAGCTGACCAGAGGACTGGGATGCGAGCTATTTACAGCGCTATCTGTGCATCCCAGCATGGAGTGCTGTTGGATCCCAATGTTCATATCTTCCAGGCACAGTCTCAGTGGTCCGATCCCCACCTGAACCTAATTGATCCATCTTCTAACCGTCAAGCTAGTGACGTTAAAGAAGCGCTTCTTGGGAGGCAACCCAAGTTTCTCAACTCTTATCTTTTAAATTTTTGCATTATTTTTCATTGATTAGTGCTTTAGGGTGCATCTAGGACACAATCACACACTTTTTGGAAAGTTGAAACAACTTATGTGCATGATTAGAGCAGCTGACCAGAGGACTGGGATGCGAGCTATTTACAGCGCTATCTGTGCATCCCAGCATGGAGTGCTGTTGGATCCCAATGTTCATATCTTCCAGGCACAGTCTCAGTGGTCCGATCCTCATGGACAGGGGCAGTAGTACCCCAGATGCAGGTTGTGCAGTTGAGTGAGCTACTCACCGCCAGGTTACTTTTTATCTTTCCCTTCTCTTTTGCTTTATTTGATTGTGCACCTTGTGTTTCCTTTAGTAGTTGTAGTTTCGTAGGTTTATTTTTAATTTTATTTTTGTTGTAGTCTTAGTCTTTGTAAATAGGTCTTCCCCTAAATTAATCAGTGAGGACACTGCTATGTTTAAGTGGGGGGGGGGGGGAGGACCTATTGTCAGTGTTAGTATCAGGAAAAAATGCAGTCATGTGGTGAATTTCCTGCTTAAAAAAAAAAGAAAAGAGACAGTTGAGCAAACTTAGTGATGATTCGGGAGAACTGAGCGAATAATACCCCTGTGGTGATCAAATTAGTACAATCTTGCTTCCACACTTAAAACACTAACCAGTGGAACTTAATGATCCTAGAGATGTAGGCAGCTAAGCTAGTGTGGTGGACCATGGGAGTCGCCAAATTTTTACTAAAAATTTAGGGTAGTTGTAGAAGCTAAATTGGGGGTGCATCAGTTGTACTAAGGCTGGGCATGAGGATTGTAGGATGATCAGTGCATTGGGTGCGTGTGTGCAGCACTGTAACGTCTACCCGTAACGCTGTAGTGTATGCCGTGAGTGTGTTAATGTGTGTGTGCAGCACTGTGGCGTCTACCCGTAACGCTATAGTGTATGCCGTGTGTGTCGGGGTGCGTGTGTGCAGCACTGTAGCGTCTACCCATAACGCTAAAGTGTATGCCGTGTTGTGTTGTTTAAACTGATAATTGCTGCAATGTCCCAAAGCAAATGTTGATCAAATCCAAACACCAATGTAATGAAAGGGGTTGCAGCCCAAAAACAAATGTGCGTAGTTGTGTTGCGTGTGTTCAACGCCGTAGCGTCTGAAATGTGTGTGTGGTATTAGTTAGTGCACTGGTCTAATCTGAAATACCTATTTAAGACCCTTTGTTGTGCTTGAAGCCCCTTGATCCTTATGTGGAAACGTTAATCTACCCTATATTTTGAACCATCTTTGGCATTCTCGGAAGGAAACCCTCTAGTTTTAGGTGAATACATTTTGAAACTAGCTCTGGTCCAACTGAGTTAAGTGTCACACACGCACTATTGAGCAAGATTATGCTAGTAAGAATACCATGTGTGGGTTGGACATTGAGTGACCAGTCTGAAAGTTGCTGCTCAACTTGTCTTTTGGTTGTTCGTGATTGTCTTGTTTAGAAAGGGATTCACCATTGATTGCATGTTATCCGATGTTGATATTGTCTTGTCTTGTCTTTGCTTGAGGACAAGCAAATGTCCAAGTTGGGGGTTGTGATGAATCCCCATCACATGATGTTTTTCACTGCGAAAAAGGGGAATTTTACTTGATAATTTGATGAATGAATGGAAATTGTTAGGAGAAAATTAATGAGTTGTTCTATTTGAGATTTAATTGCTTTGCAGTGTTTATGCTGGGTTTTGTGGTGTTTTTGTGCCCAGGGACTAGGTGAAGAGAGGAACGAAGAAATGCAAGCAAGCAGACTCAAAAATACAAGGAAGTGAGCATTGCGCTGCAGTTGCGCACGGAGCGCAAACGGAGCGCAGAATCACAGGAGTTCCTGCCAAATTGCGCTGCAGTTGCGCGTGAGGCGCAACTGAGGCGCAAAAACTGCACTGTAGCGTCCTCCATCTGCGCGTAAGTGGCGCTGGAAGCGCGAGTGCAGCGCAAAATACTGGAAACACGTTAAAACAAGGGACAGACGCGTTTTTTGGGGACTTTTTTGGACGTTTGGGAAACCCTAGCACGCGAAGAGAGCTCCTTCCAGCTGACGGCAAGTGAAGAATCAAGACTTGGGAACAAGAATTGAGGATTCTAATGCATTCATCTTCACCTTCAACTTGTAATTCTCCCTTTTTCTCTCCTTTTATCATGTGTAACTAAACCTCAATGTTAGGGGTGGATAAATTTTAATGTAGTGCTATTGTTGCTGATTTAAATTGATGTTCTTCATGTTCTTTCATCATTTGTGAATTGATTTTCTGGGCTTAAACATTTCTATGATTGGAAAGTTGTAGAACTTATCTTTATTCAATGATCAAATGGGAATTTTGTCGTTAGAATGTTTGAATTTCAATTCCTTCAATTTGTAGCTTAGGAATAATCTATGAATTGATGTATGTTGCGAATCCTCGTTGTTATTGCTTGTTGTTAGTAGATGTGCTTAAGGAATTAGGACTTTTATTAATTAACAAAGGACTATTCACCTAAGGGATTAGGGCTTGGTTAGGATTGTGGATTCAATAGCAAATGAGAGTGAGATTATCTTTTGGAATTAAATCAGTGACAATAGCATGAAATTGAAAGGCATTCATCCCTAGCATCTTCTCATCATATTCTCCCCCAAACGTTCCGTCTCTCGTAATAAAAACCCAAAAATATTTAATTGCTTTACCTTCGAGCTTCATAGCTCAACAATTATCAAACAAACCCCTTTTAATTTGGTTTCTATTAGCTGTTGTTAACGTCTTAGTAAATTAACTTTGATCCTTGAGGACGATATCCGGTTCTTACCGATTTTATTACTTGAACGATTTGGTACACTTGCCAATATCTTACCAAGTTTTTGGCGCCGTTGCCGGGGAATCGAAATTACATTTACTAGTAATTCGAAGGCAACAACTATTTGAACCCGTGCATACTTTAGTTTGCTTTTAGTTTTCTTGTTCTTTCGTAGTTACTTAAATTTGTTGATTCATAGGTGCACATATATTCTTTTTAGTCTTTTGTTAAATTTTTATTTATTATTTTAGTTGTTTAATTCTTAGTAGTTAATTTTATGTTTTGTTGATTACTGTTTATTTTATTTCATTGAGAATGTTGAGTTTAATTTCTCTGTCTAGATACTTAGTTTTTGTGTTGGACTTGTTGACGGTGTGTTTAAGTGTTGCAGAGAAGTTGTTTACGCGGGGGAAAAATTCGCAAGAATTGTTGTTTGACCCCGTGATTGAGAAAACAGAAAAGGCAAACCGGAAGAAAGCTAGACTAGCAAGGCAACAAGCCAAAGGAGGGTCCCAGGTACACTCAGCTGCAACCTCCATTCCGGAAGATGAACCAAGGCAAGAGGAAGTTATGGCCGGAATCCCTCTCACAAGACGCACTCTCAATGACTTTGGGAGGAGAAATCAGGGCGTTCAGGCTTACACATTCCGACCAGCATGGGCTGCTACTTTTGACATAAGCCTTCTGTTCTCACTGCACTAAAATCAGAGCAGTTTGCAGGGTCAGACACTGAAGACCCCATCCAACACCTCTCCCAGTTCTATGAGATTTGTGAAACCACCTATCCTGAAGGGGTTGATGAAAACTCCAAGAAGGTGCGCCTGTTTCCATTCACTCTAATAGGCCAGGCAAAAGATTGGCTGAACACTATCCCTCCAGGAACTGTTAATGCTTGGAGTGATCTTGAAAACAAGTACCTAGAACGATTCTTCCCTATCTCCAAATTCATCAAGAAGAGAGCTGAAATCTTCAACTTTTCACAAGGGGATTCCGAGTCATTGTATGATTACTGGGAAAGATTCAAGTTGTCACTTCAGAAATGTCCTGGGCATGGTATCGAAGATTTTCTGCAGATGCAAACCTTCTGTTATGGATTGCACCCTCAAACCCGGATGATGTTAGATGCCTCGGCAGGAGGCTCTTTGGGTACTAAAACTTGGGAGGAAGCCAAACAGCTGGTGGAGGACATGACTTCAAATGAGTACAACATGCAAAATGACAGTGGAGCTGTAATTACAAAGGGTAAGTTGGAGTTGGACATTAAAAGCTCGATTGAATGAACTGATCTAAGCCAAGGTCAACGCTGGGACGTTGAAGAAGGAGATAACTGGACTTGCGAAGGAGAAAAAGCCTGCGGAGGAGGTGCCGAGGCTGAGAGGAGAGATAGAGGGGTCCGAGGCCCTAGTCCCCTGGTTGGAAGTCGAGGTTGCAATGTTGAAGGGGAAATTTGCCTCCGGCAAAGAAGAATTGGAGAAAATCAGGGGGGAGCGAGACAGGGCTCTCCTCTTCTATCAAAAGTCTTCAAAGGAGGCTTTAGTTGTTTCTTCTTTCAAAAATGCACTAGCCCAGGTTGCGGTGCTGTGTCCCGGGCTCGACGTCTCGTTGGTGCATTCTTCTCACGTAGTGTGATAACTCTATTTTATATAGGTTATTTATGCTCTTAATACTTAAATCAAGCTCACTTCTCAAGTAATTTTAGTACTTAAACATGTGAATATATGATTAATAGCGTAAATACAGGTTATAAGTCAATTCCCTAAACTTTGGGCATAATCAATGCCTTTGTGAATATATTTAATGTTCTGCCTTAGTGCTGCATCGGTATGCCATCAATGAAACGCTATAGCGTTATGAGGCGGCTGGCCATTGGGATATTTGTGTAACCACTTGCTGAAACGATGAGTCATCACCCTTATCTCTTATCCTCAGCATGACATTGAAGCCCAAGCGGAGTCAACAAGACACCTGGCGCCTCCTAATTAAAGCCCATGTGATAGTTGGTGATTTTAATCATCACACCTTTTTGTAAGTGGCTTTATGGATAATTAGGATAATATCTAATTATTAAGATATCTATTAGGGGATATATATCTAGTCCATCCTCTTCATGAAAAACACATTACATACGTAGAGAGAGTTTTAACTTGGAGAGATCTATATTGACATTTTAGTTTTCCTTCATTGTTACGAATGAAAAACCCTTTAAAGACATTTAAAGGAAGCACTACTTAACCCTAGACATAGGGGAGTAATAGTTCATAAGGTGCATGCTGTAAAATCTTAATATACAGGGGTAAAACTTATTTAGAGCCTAGACATAGGAGTCTTGTAACATAGCCCTGACGATAGTGACTGAAAGGCACGCCACCATGCCGCTACAGCGTCTGTTGACCTTGTAGCGCTACAGCGCTTAACGCTACAGCGTACTCTTGGGAATTTACATAACTGCTGAGCTATCCAACTCACTCTTAAATATCTTCAATTCAATACTGTTTTATCACAATTCAATATGTTTACAACTCTACACTTTTATTTGTCACCATACTTGTTTTACTAAGTTGCTAATCACTTAAACTTCTTAGATTAATTCCAATCCCTGTGGGAACGAACTTTACTTATCATTATATTACTTGTTGCGATTGTGTATACTTGCACATCTACTTTTCGCACAACAAGTTTTTGGCGCTGTTGCCGGGGATTGCATTTAATTTTTATTGTGTAAGTTTTTAGCAATATTAGTAAAGATTTTACGCTGGTGTGTTGTTTCTTGATGTTACAGCGCTAGACGCTATAGCGCATGCCCAGGTCCCAGCACCCAGAATTTGAGTTGGATCCAGAACCTGAAAGAAGATTCAGAAGGTTAAGACAACTTCAGAAATTACAACAATTGAGGCCTACCATGTTAGAGCATAATGGTTATGGTAGAGGTACAATTGGTGGAAGATCAAATTCCAGAGGTGGTCGTAGTACAAGAGGTGGTAGATTTGACCCTGATGGTGGTCCAATCCATGGAGGTAGAGGTCCAATCACTCATTCTGTCACAATACATGATCTAGAAGACTGGTACACACAGCAATTCATCAACCAAGGTCCTGTAGACATGGAAAATGATAGGGACAGACCTATGAGGGACTATGCTGTGTTTGATTCCCCAAACCATGGAGACAAGCATAGTTAGGCCTGTTCTTCAAACAGCTCATTTTGAATTCAAACCCATGATGTTCCAGATGCTCCAAACAGTAGGTCAGTTTGGTGGTTCTCCCCAAGAGGACCCGTACTTACATTTAAAACAATTTTTGGAGGTATGCAGTAACTTTATCATTCCAGGAGTCAGTGATGATGTATTTAGATTAAAACTTTTTCCTTATTCCTTGAAGGATAGAGCTAAGGCCTGGTTAACTTCTCTAGAGCCTAACTCTATCCACACTTGGAATGAAATGGCTGAAAAATTGTTGGCAAAATATTTTCCACCTAGTAACAATGCAAGAATGAGGTATGAAGTTACTGCATTCAAACAAAAAGAATCTGAATCACTGTTTGAGGCATGGGAAAGATGGAAGGAGTTGATTAGGAGATGTCCACATCATGGCATACCAGTGATCATTCAAATGGAAACCTTCTATAATGGATTGGACCCGAGTACTAGACTTATGCTTGATGCTTCTTCTGGGGGTGTGTTACTGAAGACCTCCTACAATGAAGCTTGTGAATTGATAGACAATATTGCAACAAACAGCTACCAATGGCCAACAGAAAGGCTAACTCCACAGAAAAAGGTAGCTGGAGTCCATGAAATCAGTGAAGTCTCAGCTCTATCAGCCCAAGTGGCATCTCTCACCAACTTGATAAAAAACATGAACACCTCTAAGGCTACAGTGGTTACCGCTGCAGCGCCAGTTGAGCCAACTGTGGCTGTTATAGAACAAACTCCTCCAGGTTCAACTAGCTGTGTATATTGTGGAGGAGGTCATATCTATGAAGAATGTCCAGCCAATCCTGTCTCTATTAATTATTTGGCATTCAACCAGAATAACAACCCCTATTCAAATACTTATAATTTTGGTTGGAAAGATCACCCTAACTTCAGATGGGGTGGTAACAATGCTGCAGCAACAAATTCAAATACACCTGCTGGGCCACCAGGATTTCCTGCTCAGAATTATCAAAGACAAGCTCCCCCAACTTTGGATAACTCTATGGAAACCCTAATGAAGTCATTCATGAGTGATTGCAGAACCACTTTGCAAACTCATGAAGCATCTATAAAGAATTTAGAAACCCAAGTTGGGCAGATAGCCTCAGCTCTAACCCAAAGGCTTAGTGGATCATTACCTTCCACTACTGAAGCTTCAACTTCTCATGCAGCAGGGAAGGAGCATGTCAAGGCTATATCTCTGAGAAGTGGGAAAGATTTGCAAGGGCCATCAACTGTTCCAGGTGATGAAAAAATAAAAAAAATCTAAAAAAGAAAAAAATTCTTCTCCATACGCTATAGCATCTGACGCTATAGCGTTTGATGTTGCACATGTGCCACCACCTAAGATTGTTCCTGAATACCCTCCTCCTCCTTTTCCACAAAGGTTGAAGCAGGCTCATGAGAACAAGCAATTTGGTAAATTCTTGGATGTGCTGAAACAACTCCACATCAATGTTTCCTTGTTGGAAGCACTTCAACAAATTCCAAACTATGCCAAATTTATGAAGGAATGTGCTCACCAAAAAGAGAAGTCTAAGGGAATTTGAGACAGTAGCAATGACTGGAGAATGCAGCATGATCATGCAGAACAAGATCCCAAGGAAATTGAAGGATCCTGGCAGTTTCACAATACCATGTTCTATTGGTAAATCTTATTCTAGCCGTGCACTATGTGATTTGGGGGCTAGCATCAATTTGATGCCCAAATCCATATTTAAACAGCTTGGTATTGGAACGCTAGGCCTACCACTGTTACCCTTCAGTTAGCAGATAGGTCCATAGCCTATCTTGAGGGGATAATAGAGGATGTGCTTATTAAGGTTGACAAACTTATTTTTCCTGTGGATTTTGTTGTTCTTGATTTTGATGCAGATAAGGAGGTTCTTATCATTTTTGGGAGACCATTCCTAGCTACTGCCCTAACTTTGATTGATGTCCAGAAGGGAGAATTGACTATGAGAGTCAATGATCAAGAGATTAAGTTTAATGCCATGAATGCTCTAAAGTCCCCAAATGCAGGAACTGAGGAGTGTTCTTTTGTGGTGTCTCTTGATTCTGTTATTCAAAAACACTTCCACAAGCAAGGTGACCACTTGGTCAAGTCTCTTGCCAACACTCAAAAAGAAAAGCTTGTGGAAGAAGGTGTGTTACAAGGTGATGATGATGTCAACAAGAACTCTAAGGAGAGTGAGGGAGGAAGAGATGGATCAGAAGAAAAAGAAGAGAGTGCTAAGGAGATTGAGCCTGAGCCAGGCCCTAAAGCAACCCTCAACCAACAAATTTCCCCACCTCACAAAAACTCATCCCCACAATCACACCCAAACAACCCATACCACCACCCTCACCACCAAAAACCACCAAATGTACTCAAGTAATTGTTGAAATCAAACAACCAGAAACCAATCAGCTGCCACAACAGTCAAAACCAAAAGCTGAAGAAAACCTGGCTGTAGCATCTGCTGCTACAGCATCTGTTGCTACAACATCTACTGAACAAATGAATGTTGCAGCAACTGGGGTGGATATTATTGATGAAGCCACTGGTGGAATATTCAAAATCAATGGTCAAAGGGTGGAGCACTACTCTGGAGCACATGTGGTCAGGGACAAGACCACCATTGAACTTAAAGACCTCTAACAAAAGAGGAAGTCTGGCTGAAGACTAATAAAGCCAAGCGCTCTTGGGAGGCAGCCCAAGGTTTTTGAACTAACCTATCTTGTGTTGATTTCAATTTTTGTAGGGATGAATCAGCAGGGTTGGAAAGATACAGATTGAAGTTGAGTGGTAGCAATAGTAGCTGTAGCGTATACCGCTGTAGCGGCAGGAAAGAAAACTCCACCCCCCCCCAACAAAAACAAGCCCACAAAAGCAGCCCTTGCGCCTTCAAAAGCAAGTAAGAGGCTCAAGAAGGAGTAGCAGGTAAGTGTTATTTTTTTTTTAAAAAAAATAATAGTTAATATTGTTTTCCTGTTTTCAATAAATCTTTTAGTCATAGGACTCTCCCTGTAGCATGCATGAGTAGTGGGGACAATGCTAGGTCTTAAGTTGGGGGGAGGACCTTATAAATGTCAATGTTATATTTTGTTTGAATAAAAAGGCAGGATTAGTTGCAAATTTTAAATTTTTCAATAATAGAAGTTGTACTTGTTGGGCTAAATTTAATGATGATTATGTGTTGGGAGTAGAGTAGCCTTGTTTGAACAATGACTAGTCTTATTGCTACACAAAACTCTAGGCTTAGCAATGAACCTAGTTAGCTAGGAATGATAAGGTTTAGTCAAGTTTTTACTAAAAATTGAGAGTAGCATTTGAAGCTAAAAATTGAGAT
>CM076848.1:99737276-99896872 GCA_039519185.1 Astragalus membranaceus
CCCCGTCAATGGCCATGTCCATAGTATTTGCATCTCAACCTCTTTTATAGCCAAAGGCTAGGTAGTTCTTGCTTCTCCCAAGCAATGTGGGACTAAAACAAGATAGAGGAAGCAATTACCGTTTTTCTAAAATCAGACCCCATAAAAGTGCGATTCCGGATTGGTTAACCGTTGGATCGTCTTCGGTTTTTTGACAGCCGGTTCGTGAGACATGTATCTTCACTTTTACCGCTCGGATCGTCGAAAAGAGGTCTGAGAGAGAGAGAAATTGTTCGCAAAGTAACTGAAAACAAATCCCATTTTTTCTCAAACCAGCCACATTGACAGTGCGATTCCGGATTCGTTAACCAATGGATCGTCTTCGTATTTTGACGGCAGGTTCGTGAGACATATATCTTCACTTTCACCGTTAGGATTGTCGAAACGAAATCTGAGAAGAGAGAAATGGCATTCACAAAGTAGCTGAAAACAACTCCCATTTTTTCTCAAACCAGTCACCTTGACAGTGTGATTCCGGATTCGTTAACCGTTGGATCGTCTTCGTCTTTTGACGGCAGCTTCGTGAGACATATATCTTCACTTTCACCGTTAGGATCGTCGAAACGAGATCTGAGAAGAGAGAAATGGCATTCGCTAAGTAGCTGCAGTTTTGGGTATTTTGGTCTATTTTTATATTTTTTTGTAACTTTGGCATTTTTGGGCCAAGTCATGTACATGGACATTTTTGTAATAATTTTAATTTTTGTTTAACCACTAAAAGAAGAGATAATGACCCAAAATCGGTAAATGAGGGCGAAACGACCTAGTCGAGGGACTAGGAATCGAATATACGCGAAAAAACATATTTTTGTTATTTTTTCTAAAAAGTGAAAAACACCGGTTAAAATTGGGTATCCACAACAGCAAAAGTTTTGATATTGTTTTTTCCTTTATTTGAAATTATCCGGACAAAATTAGGGTATAACACCGTGTACCCTACTAGAGCTAACGGTCAAAACTACCAAGTTGTGAAATGACCTCCCTACGGACTTCCGCAAGGTTACACACCTCCGGCAGCCGATGCCAACTCAGAAAATGGTCCCTCAGGAGTCGTGGGCCAAAAACAGTCTGCACCGATAGGTCACGATGGTAATACGGGGGTGCCACAGATTTGAATCCCGAGCCCTGTCGTCGCGCCACAAAGATTCCCACTTTGCTACACTCCACCACTGACAGTTGATCCTCAAGCTCATGGATCCAATCTCGGGAACCCTACTCATTCTCATATCCCAAATGTGAACCCAGCCATAGTTTCGATGATTCATCCTTACTATAGTATGAGTGGGCTCCCTCGAAGTTACCCTATGGAGAACCCTCAAGCCAAGGACAAGTTACAAATGCTTGAGGAACGGTTGAGAGCAGTTGAAGGATCCAATGTTGGGGCGAGAGATGCTTACGACCTATGTCTCGTCCCTAATGTGGTCATCCCTCCTAAATTCAAGGTGCCAGACTTTGACAAATACAGAGGGTCAACCTTCCCCGTGAACCATTTAACTATGTATTGCAGGAAGATGGATGTGTTTGCTCACGACGACAAACTGCTCATTCACTACTTCCAAGACAGTCTAGCTTGGGCAGCTTCAAGCTGGTATATGAAACTAGAGCTTGCTCATATCAGGTGCTGGAAAGATCTAGCTTATGCTTTTTTAAGGCATTATAAATACAACATTGATATGGCTCATGACAGAACGCAGTTGCAAAGTATGGCGAAAAGGGATAGCGAGTCCTTCAAGGAATATGCCCAACACTGGAGAGGGTTGGCAGTGCAGGTAGTACCACCTTTGCTAGAAAAGGAGATGGTATCCATGTTCATGGATACTCTTCAATCACCTTTCTACGACAGGTTAGTCGAGAGCGTGTCTTTGAGCTTCTCGGATATTATTATCATAGGGGAAAGATTAGAGAATGGATTGAGAAATGGGAAGATTGCCCATAACTTCGCTGGAACCAGTAATCAGAAAAAGCCCTTCTCCGGATTTCCTAAGAAGAAAGAAGGAGAAGCCAACGCCATCTCCGGATCCGGAAAGCCTCCCTGTAACAATCCCCGACAAACATTCCAAATCCCTACTCAAACACCACTGGCCCCACCTCACCAAGTCAACCCAAACTATAGACCACAAAACTACCTAGAAAGAAAACCTATCAATTTCGACCCAATACCTATGTCATACACAGACCTGTTCAACCACCTCATCAGTCACAACCTGATCACTCCCAGTCCAATGAGACCCCTTCAACCTCCTTTCCCTAGGGGTTACGACTCGGATGCTACCTGTGGATTCCACACTGGGGTAGTTGGCCATTCAACAGAAAATTACAAGGCATTGAAATATGTGGTGCAAGGCTTGATTGAGTCTAAATGGTTAAATTTCGAAGAAGATCGTCCGAATGTTGCCTCTAACCCTCTACTGGGGCACGAGAAACCCTCTGTTAATGCCATTGGAGATTTTGAGGGGCAATTCTTGATCGGAATGGTGGAGGACATCATCACAACTCTAGACCTCATCCATGCTGGCTTGTGTCACTTTGGAATTATTATGAAGGGATGCGCCAGAAAATATTCGTGTGTTGACCCCCACTGTGTCGGGGCACGTGAAGCATTCAAGCTAGTCCTTGAAGACTTACTAGACTGACACGTAATACAAGTGGGTCTTCAAAAAAATTAGGAGGACGTGTTGACTCTCCAGTCAAACATTGACCAGAGCAAGGATATCCGGAAGCCACTGGAAATCCACTACAAAAAGGACACGAAGCTGACTCTGGCTATGCTTAAACCGATCACTATTCAAGTGCCAACTCCTTTCCCCTTTAAGGACACCAATGCAGTCCCGTGGAATTACAATGTGAAGGTTCAGACCACTCCTGATGTCATTAACATCTCAAGGACAAGTGGGATGACTCGAAGTGGGCGTATCTATACCCCTGAAAGACTCAGTGGAGAGCGAACAAAAGATTGGGAAGAAAGAGCCCGTAAAGGCAAAAGCATAGAACAAGAACCGACTGATAAGAATGTGGGTAAAAGGACGCTATCTGAACAAGAAGCTTCTGATCAGTTTCAGCTCCAAAGCCCATCGTGCAGCATTGATGAAAGTATTGAATGAGGCCCATGTCACTCATGACATCTCAGTTGGCCAGTTTGATGGGATCGTTGGAAACCTTGTTGCAAGTAATTACCTCACATTTACCGATGATGAGATTCCGACTGAAGGGAGGGGACACAACAAAGCCTTACACATATCTGTGAAATGTGGAGATTACTCACTTGCTCGGGTGCTTATTGACAACGGATCATCCTTGAATGTGTTACCCAGATCAACCATGGAAAAATTAGACGTGGATTGTTCATACATGAGACCTAGCTCTACATTGGTCAGGGCCTTTGATGGATCGAAAAGGGAGGTCATCGGAGAAATGGAGTTACCTGTACAGGTAGGTCCGGAACTCTTCGTAGTGACATTCCAGGTAATGGATATCGCCCCATCTTACAGTTGTCTTCTGGGAAGGCCGTGGATCCACTCTGCAGGGGCAGTTCCCTCTTCTTTATATCAGAAGCTCAAGTTCATAGTAAAGAACAAACTGGTGGTTGTTTTCGGTGAAGAAGAAACGCTGGTAAACAGGTCATCTCCCACTCGTTACATCGAGCCTGCCGAGGAGTCTTTTGAGACTGCCTTCCAAGCGTTAGAGATTGCCAATGCGTCCAGTGTTGGGGAGGGAATCCCAATGCTGAAGTCTAAGCTGTCCAAGACTGCCATGATGGTTGCTAAGGTCATGGTAGGCAAAGGTTACCAAGCCGGAAGGGGCTTGGGAAAGACCGAGCAGGGGATCCTGACACCGATACAACTGCAAGAGAACAAAGATAGACGCGGGATAGGGTATTGGCATGATCGAACTAACAAGAGAAGAATTGCGGAAGAAAAAAAAGAGCGGAGGTTGGCCAAGCTTGAGGGAAGAGGGCCAAATACGAAGAAGATTGTCATCTGCGACATCAAGCAGAGTTTTCAGAGTGCGGGAATGCTGAACCCTAACCAGATTGCTGCAGTTGAAGATGATCTAAATGCTGAAAATGGCGTCATCAGTCTTGTACGCCCTTGTCCTGCAAATGAAAGGCTCAAGAATTGGGAGATCGTCGATTTTCCTGTAGTTTTTAGTTCAAAGTAATGTTTCTGTAATGCAATCTTATGGCTCTGCCCAAGGCCTTAGGGTATTTCATTCAGGCACGCATGTTTCCTTTTAGTATCAGTATCAATAAAATGTTATTTCAGATTCTCCAATGAATTTCAATTTTCCTTTTCCTTTCGCATTCGCTTTTTATTTTCTTTTATTCGTTTTTCATTTCGTCAATTTATACTAACGCAGATCTGAAAAAAACATCTTTGAAAATAACAACGTCAATAATTCATACCGTAACTCTGATCACCCCATTAATCAAACTGAGGAAGATGTCGAAGATAACTGGGAAACTCCTCCAGAGTTAATGAGAATGATGGAACAAGAGGGAAAAGTGATTCAACCCCACGAGGAATCTACTAAAACAATAAACTTGGGCACAGAGGAAGATAAAAAAAGGTTAAAATTGGCATCACAATGAAAGACAGTGAGCGAGAGAAATTGGTTAGGCTTTTGTTTAACTATGTTGACGTCTTCGCATGGACATACCAAGACATGCCTGGACTGGACCCCAACATAATCGAGCATAAGTTACAGTAAAGCCCGAATGCCTGCCGGTAAAACAGAAGCTAAGAAGGTTGAAGCCAGACATGTCACTGAAAATTAGAGATGAGGTCAAGAAGCAATTCGATGCTGGGTTTTTAGCAGTAGCAAAATACCCTCAGTGGGTAGCCAATATTGTGCCAGTTCCAAAGAAAGATGGGAAGGTTCAGATGTGTGTAGACTATCGGGATCTGAATAAATCCAGCCCTAAAGATGACTTTCCCTGCCAAATGCACTTTCGGTGTAAGATCAGGAAAGTTGTTGGGGTTCATAGTCAGTCAAAAGGGAATAGAAGTGAATCCAGCCAAAGTGCGAGCGATATTAGAAATGCCAGCGCCTAAAACTGAAAGAGAAGTTCGTGGGTTCCTGGGAAGATTGAACTACATCTCCAGATTCATATCCCAATTAACATCGACTTGTTAGCCTATCTTCAAATTGCTGTGCATGAACCAAGAAACAAAGTGGAATGATGATTGCCAAAAAGCCTTTGAGAAGATCAAGAGGTACCTCCAAAATCCACCGATTATGATGCCACCTGTATAGGGCAGACCCTCATCCTGTACTTAACAGTGCTAGACAAATCAATGGGTTGTGTATTGGGGCAACATGATGAATCCGGAAAGAAAGAACATGTCATCTACTATCTAAGCAAGAAGTTCACCGAGTGCGAGACAAGATACTCATTGTTGGAAAGAACGTGTTTTGCTTTGGCCTGGGCTGCACATCGTCTGAGGCAGTACATGCTAAGTCACACGACCTGGTTGGTATCTAAAATGGATCTGATCAAGTACACCTTCGAAAAACCCGCACTCACAGGGAGAATCGCTCGCTGGAAAATGTTGCTATCTGAATATGACCTCTTATATGTCAATCAAAAAGCAATCAAAGGTAGTGCGTTGGCCGAATACTTGGCACACCAGCCTATTGAGGATTACCAATCAATGCAGTGTGATTTCCCAGATGAAGATATAATGGCTTTGTTCGAGGACGGAAAATTTCTAGACAATGAAAAGAGGAGAATGTCATTCGATGGCGCTTCCAATTTGTACTGGCATGGGGTCGGAGCTGTATTGATTTTTCCAGATAACCGCTTCATACCATTTACTGCTAGATTGAGCTTCTATTGCTCCAACAACCTCGCAGAATATGAAGCGTGTATCCTAGGAATCAAGGCGGCCCTTGAATGGAAAGTCAAAAGACTCGATGTATATGGGGACTCAGGCTTAATCATCCATCAAATAAAAGGTGACTGGGAAACCAGAGACTCCAAATTGATCCCTTATCGTGATCACATCCAAAAGATGATTGAACAGTTTGAGGAGATCACTTTCCATCACCTCCCTCGTGAAGAAAATCAGTTGGCTGACGCCTTAGCGACTTTGTCATCAATGTTCAATATCAATGACAACAAGAGTCTGACATTCATCTGAATTCAACATCAAGACCTACCGACACATCATTGTGTGGCAATCGAAGAAGAGCCTGATAGTAAACATTGGTATTACGATATCAAGCACTATATCACAAGCATAGAGTAACCCTTGGTGCCACCGAGAATGATAAGAGGACACTTAGGAGGTTGTCAATGGGATTCTTCCTAAATGGGGAAGTGCTTTACAAAAGAAATCACGATATGGTCCTCCTCAGATGTGTAGCAAAAGAAGAAGCAGAAAGAATTATGAAACATGTCCATGAAGGCTCGTTCGGAACTCATTCTAATGGGCACACCATGGCAAGAAAAATCTTGAGGGTCGGCTACTATTGGTTGTCAATGGAGACCGACTGCTTTAACTACGTGAGGAAATGCCACAAGTGCCAAGTCTATGCTGATAATATCCATGTGCCACCCGCTTCTTTGAACGTCTTATCAGCTCCATGGCCGTTCTCAATGTGGGGAATGGATGTCATCAGTCCCATCGAACCTAAGGCATCAAATGGGCATCACTTCATTCTTGTCGCTATTGATTATTTCACCAAATGGGTTGAAGCCACTTGTTACGCCAGCGTAACAAAATCTGTGGTTGTCAAGTTCATAAAAAGAGATTTGGTCTACCGCTACGGCCTTCCAAGTAAGATCATCATGGATAATGGGACTAACCTGAATAACAAGATGATGAAAAAATTGTGTGACGACTTCAAAATCCAACACCATAATTCCTCCCCGTATCGTCCAAAGATGAATGAGGCAGTCGAAGCGGCAAATAAGGATATAAAGCAGATTGTGCAAAAAATGGTAGTGACCTTCAAAGACTAGCACGAAATGCTTCCTTTCCCCTTACATGGGTATCGGACTTCAGTCTACACGTCAATAGGGGAAACACCGTTCTCACTAGTATATGGGATGGAAGCAGTTCTTCCCATTGAAGTTGAAATACCCTCTCTACGAGTGCTAATGGAAACGGTATTAGAAGAGGCAGAATGGTTTCAAGCTCGTCTAGATCAGTTGAACCTCATAGAGGAAAAGAGAGTGGTTGCTTTGTGCCATGAGAAGTTGTACCAGCAAATAATGAAGAAGACTTATGATAAGAAAGTTCGCCCCCGCCAGTTTCAAGAAGGAGATCTCGTGCTCAAGAAAATTTTTCCTATCCAAAAGGATTCCCGTGGGAAATGGACCCCTAACTATGAATGGGTAAAGAAAACATTCTCTGGAGGAGCCTTAATTCTCACAAAAATGGACGGTGAAGACCTCCCACTCCCAGTGAACTCAGATGCAGTTAAGAAGTACTATGCCTAGAGAAATATATGAAAAAAAGAGAAAGATGAGCCAAGAAAAAATGATCTCGCTAGGTTGAAAACCCGAAAGGGTGGGCTAGGCAAAAATTAGAGCGACCCGGTGGATTGAAAACTCTAAAGAGCAGTCCAGGAAAAAATTAGGGTCAAAAAGTTGGACTTTGAACGGATACAAAGGCAATCAATACCTCCGAAAGTTGGATGATGAATGCTCAAGGTCATGTGAATGGGTGATTGTCATTGTTACTTCAAAGATACAAACAATCAAAAGATCTTTTCTTTCCTTTTCTTTGTAGTTTAAACTCTCAATGTAATTTTCAGCCAGTGTGACCTTCTGCGCACTTGGTTTCCATTTGAATATTAAACACTTTCTTTATTATCACATTTCCCTATTTGCTTTAAAATGGTGTTTTATGGTAAATTATACTGAATTGTGGAACATGTGGATGATCAAAAGCATTACAATCATTACGAAATTTCTAAAAATCACAACAAGCAGATGATCCCTCATAAAATTGCAAAGAGGAAAAATGCATGATCACTTCAAACAATAAATCACAATAACCCGCACTTCAGTACCACTACTTTAGGCAACCCCCATATCTCACGCCGAAAGTCCCGCGAGTTGATGGGATCAGCAAAAAGAGTCAAGAAAGAGCAAAAGAGCAAAAGAGTCAAAAAGAGCAAAAGAGCAAAGCAAAAGAGTCAAGAAAGAGTAAAAGAACAAAAAGAGTCAAAAAAGAAAAGAACTAAAAACAAAAAGAAAAAAGTCATTCCACATTTCATTCATCATACCACCAGATACCAATCATTGTACATGTTTACACTACATGCACGCATACACCATTCATTGCATCCTTAGACGCGTTGAAATATAGATAGTATTTATCTGCCAAGATAGATTCAAATTATAATGTTAGCACTGAGTCTAGCACCCGTCCCTTGCACCCCCAGCGGTCCCTCAGAGCCCTAGCGCTCCTTCAGACCTCCATCGGTCCATCAATCCAGATAGCACGTCGCGTTATCGAGCAACCGACAGATCATCCGACCCCAAGTCCTTCAGACTAGCTGTGTCAGCCTAAGCATAGTGGACGTCCTTCGTGGTCAACATATCAATTCTAGACCAGATCTTGACCCTAATGATGATCGAAAAAGGCTACCCCCAAGTAGACCGTTTTACTAGTTCCATTGCTAGTTGGCGCTCCATCAGACCATCTTGATCCTTCAAGGCCCAGGCAGCCCCTCAGACACCGTCGGTCCTTCAGTTTAACTCCAATCAATCCGTCAAGCATCAATTGTGAATTAGACCTTCAGAGCCCCATTGCTCCTTCAGATCCCCAATGATCCCTATTTACCGTGTTTTAAGACAAAATTAGTGTTCTTTATCTTTATTTCTATTTTGCTTTGAAAATTAGAAAAAACCTTCAAAATTTCGAGCAAAATATAAATAAAGAGGGGCAGCTGTCATACCCTAATTTTGTCCGACAGACTAATGCAAACCGTTTTAATTCGCACGAGGGTCACTTCTAATCGTGCACGCATTTTTGTTCTTGTTGTGCCACGTGTTGTCTTTAATCATGCGCACATCTTTGCTCTCATCACGGAAGTGCGTTTGCGTCTCGTCGTATACGAACGTTTATCTCGGTGCTCATTATTTATTGATATTATGATTATTGTTATTTAGTTTAATTTGTTTGTTATTATTGTTATATATAAAAAAAACTAATAAAAATCAATTTATGAATTGTTGCTTTTTATTATTATAAACAGTTTTGTTACAAAATAATGGTACAACTCAAAGTCTACTTTGGTATACATGTAGACAAAAAAATTAAATACAAAAAAGTACAAAAAATTAAAAACAAAAAAAAACACGGTAGGAGCGCGCCAGTGCACTGTTGCTGGCAGCAACATTTGAAGAATGAAGCCAATTGCTCCTTCTCCTTGCTCCCTTGTTTTTTTCCAAATAAACCCCAACCAAGCCACTTTTGAGTACACCCTTGCCACCACCTCTGGGCTGTTTGTTTGTTCTTCAGAATTTGTCCCCAAGAGTTTTTGATTCCCTGCTTCAACACCCACACCTACACCACAGCATTTTGACTATAAATACAATAGGCGGCAACAGTAACAAAACACACACAGAGATACACAGAAAAAAATTAGGAAAAACACTAAGTTATTAAGTTTTCACACCAAAACCCTAGTCAACTAAACACCTGAAGATTCTGAAACAAAGGAGAGGAACACAGTAGCAGTGAAACGAAAAACGAAGCAGCAAAAGGGAGCAGCAATACCAAACAAGCACGTATTTGAGAAGTCCAGATTTAAGGTTGGTTAGCTATTTATTTATTTCTAAGAGATATGTTCTGAATATGTTTTTAGGGAATTAAAAAACTGTATTTTTATTTGTATCAATTTCATAGGACGTTGGAAAAATAGAATCAAGACTGAAACACTCATTTTTAGTTAAAACCGAATGTTCATAACATGGTAGTTATAATACATTGTTAATAAGTTAGGCAAATCACCAGGAAATTTAGAAAAAATAAATAACGAATTTGGGGAAGGGTTTAGGATTAAAACAAAATGAGCATAAAAAGGGTAATAAGTAAAACAAAAAAACAATAACTGGAACGCATTTTTGTGAGTACTAGGAACAGATCAAACAAGTATGGTCTTTTTATAAGATGCAGATGAAAAAGTGGGGAAATTAATAGTGGTAAAAAATGAAAGAAATAAAACCTGAAACTCCGACCACCGTTAGTAGTGGCCGCCGCCGTAAGCTCCGCCAACGTTCCCTTTGTTCTCCCCAAGCCCATTGCTGTCATGAGGCCGTTGCTCTCACGGTCACCGTTCCAGTCTTAACCTCAGACCGCCGTCGTGCTCCCGCTCTCCTCCCCGCGCTTGCTCTCTCATCGCGCAGTCGTTGTCGCGCAACACCGGAGCTAGTCCAACGCGTTTATCTTCCCACCGTAGTCACCGCCGAAGTCGCCACGGTACCCGCCGTGGTTGGCTCCTTTGGCGTCGCTGACTGACGTCCTCTCTTTTCCCCCACCTTCGTCTCTCTCCCTTTTTTCCACAATGGCGCACCAACGCCGTTAGCCAAGTCATGGTAACCTCCGGCGAGCGTCACATCACCACTGTCCCCCTTCTTTCTCCTTCGTTTATCATCCTCTCTCCCTTCATCTTTCTCTATCCTTTCTCTGTTTCTCTCTCCGAAAAGGTCTCTCTCTTTCCATGAAATTTTCTCTCTCCCTTTTAGACATGTGTGCGGCGCTGTGAGAAGAGGAAAGAATGGAAAATTAGGGTTTGTTGGTAATAAGTTACCTTAAATAGTCTTGGCGTTTTATTTTAATCCTGAATTATTTTTTTATCAGATTACTAATTACACTCTTTGTTTTAAGTCATACAGCCCCTGGAAAGCCCACATTTTGTGGGTTAGTAAGTCTGAAACTGAAACTGGGCTCTGCTATACGCACCGCTTCTGTTTTCTAATACAACCCCCTGCTGCTAAGCACACCACCTGCTTTTATTTAATACAACACCCCTGTTAATTGCACCTACCTTTTTATTATAACCCATTGCGTTTTTTATTACACCATAATACTTTCAAACTAATATTTTTTTTCAAACAATCCCACACACAAAAAAATAGGTTGTTACTAACGGTCACTCTGAGTTTAACTTGTTTGATCGTTAAGAACGACTGTTGTTTTCAAACGGGCTATTAACGGTGACTACTCTGAGTTTACTTGTTTGGTCATTACGAACACCCATCCAAATTTCAAAAATACTTAACAATAAAAAACACCAACACACAAATATTTTATACCCAAGAACTACGTAGCTTTGATTTCTTCATCGCACCTGGAGATACGTAGGAGCAGGGGCACACTCCCGTCAAGCACAAAAAATAAATAATTTTATTAAGTCTTTCTTTTTTCTTATAATTCATAATAAAAGGGTAAAATAAATATTTTCACAATTAACATTCTTTTATACAACTAATTAGCAGGTAACCTTCCTTAGGAAGGATGTCGTGGGTGCTAACACCTTCCCCATGCATAACCGACCCTCGAACCCTAATCCGGTCTCAAGGACCCTTATCCATTTCAAAGGGATTTTAACAACGTTTGCCCTTTATAATTAAACTTTGGTAGCAGCTTCATTTTGAACCTTCGAATAATCCTCACCCGGATTTTTCGGTCGCTACAGTGAGCCAAAGCGTACCTGGGTACAGTGGGTAGACCCGTATTTATAGACGCGTGCCAAGGAACTCCGAGGGTCTTATCCGATTCGGAGCCGTTGGATCGGGGCACTGTAATTGGATCCGTCGATCTTGATTCCGTGTGATGGCTCGTTTGTTGGGCCGGATCCATTGTCGAACTGGGCCGTTCCTAATGCGGATTAGGCCTCTTGGGCCGATCCGGAACAATTGCCCCCCAAGTCGAGGTCGGTCACAGAAGTGCGGCCTCGACTTGAATGACGAGTGTCTTGTTCAAAATGTTGTTTTCAGGGACGGAAACAGTCTCTGAGGTCGGGAAATCCCTGGTTTGACTTGGATGCCTCGGGGTGCCACGTGTCACTGTGTCAGGGAGATGTGATGTTTGAGTGAAATTAAATGTCCTGTCATAATGATTGCATAGATTCTTGTGCCCGAACGTTAATTACCTCGGGATAGGTAGTGTCGTTTCATCTACCGGGTTCGAACCCCTATAAATAGATGTTTAAAGCCATACCCCAAGTGCCTTATCATTTCTCTACCCTTGAATTCTCCCGAGTTTAGTGAATCCTAAACGAGTTTATTTTCCGACAAACCGACGTTGAGCTCCTGGTTTCCGACGTTGATAATTTGCGGCAATTTCATTTTCAATTCTCCCGACGTTGAGCCTCTGGTGGTGGTTTTCCGAGCGTTGTTTTCCGAGTTCAAGTCTAGATTTCCGGGACCCATTTATTTTTTCTTCTTGATTTGGATCTTAAATGGCGAACACGAGAGATCCTGAAAGAACAAGCGTGGTTTCCCCCGGCAAGCCGCCGTTGAAGAAGTCTGCCGAGGGTCGTGCGGTTATTGACGAGTAGAGATCGACTTCAGGGAGATTATCAGATAGAGCTGAGGCCAGTGGTTCAACTTTAATGCCGCCGCCGGCGGTGTCTCCGACCACTAAGACTATGGGACGAGCTACTACTTCTGACAATGCAGTACGAAATTTCCATCTTCCTGCACAATGCTGGGAGCCGGTGGGGCAGATGCTTGATGAATCCCCATCACATGATGTTTTTTCACTGCGAAAAAGGGGAATTTTACTTGATAATTTGATGAATGAATGGAAATTGTTAGGAGAAAATTATTGAGTTGTTCTATTTGAGATTTAATTGCTTTGCAGTGTTTATGCTGGGTTTTGTGGTGTTTTTGTGCCCAGGGACTAGGTGAAGAGAGGAACGAAGAAATGCAAGCAAGCAGACTCAAAAATACAAGGAAGTGAGCATTGCGCTGCAATTGCGCTGCAGTTGTGCACGGAGCGCAAACGGAGCGCAGAATCACAGGAGTTCCTGCCAAATTGCGCTGCAGTTGCGCGTGAGGCGCAACTGAGGCGCAAAAACTGCACTGTAGCGTCCTCCATCTGCGCGTAAGTGGCGCTGGAAGCGCGAGTGCAGCGCAAAATACTGGAAACACGTTAAAACAAGGGACAGACGCGTTTTTTGGGGACTTTTTTGGACGTTTGGGAAACCCTAGCACGCGAAGAGAGCTCCTTCCAGCTGACGGCAAGTGAAGAATCAAGACTTGGGAACAAGAATTGAGGATTCTAATGCATTCATCTTCACCTTCAACTTGTAATTCTCCATTTTTCTCTCCTTTTATCATGTGTAACTAAACCTCAATGTTAGGGATGGATAAATTTTAATGTAGTGCTATTGTTGCTGATTTAAATTGATGTTCTTCATGTTCTTTCATCATTTGTGAATTGATTTTCTGGGCTTAAACATTTCTATGATTGGAAAGTTGTAGAACTTATCTTTATTCAATGATCAAATGGGAATTTTGTCGTTAGAATGTTTGAATTTCAATTCCTTCAATTTGTAGCTTAGGAATAATCTATGAATTGATGTATGTTGCGAATCCTCGTTGTTATTGCTTGTTGTTAGTAGATGTGCTTAAGGAATTAGGACTTTTATTAATTAACAAAGGACTATTCACATAAGGGATTAGGGCTTGGTTAGGATTGTGGATTCAATAGCAAATGAGAGTGAGATTATCTTTTGGAATTAAATCAGTGACAATAGCATGAAATTGAAAGGCATTCATCCATAGCATCTTCTCATCATATTCTCCCCCAAACGTTCCGTCTCTCGTAATAAAAACCCAAAAATATTTAATTGCTTTACCTTCGAGCTTCATAGCTCAACAATTATCAAACAAACCCCTTTTAATTTGGTTTCTATTAGCTGTTGTTAACGTCTTAGTAAATTAACTTCGATCCTTGAGGACGATATCCGGTTCTTACCGATTTTATTACTTGAACGATTTGGTACACTTGCCAATATCTTACCAAGTTTTTGGCGCCGTTGCCGGGGAATCGAAGTTACATTTACTAGTAATTCGACGGCAACAACTATTTGAACCCGTGCATACTTTAGTTTGCTTTTAGTTTTCTTGTTCTTTCGTAGTTACTTAAATTTGTGATTCATAGGTGCACATATATTCTTTTTAGTCTTTTGTTAAATTTTTATTTATTATTTTAGTTGTTTAATTCTTAGTAGTTAATTTTATGTTTTGTTGATTACTGTTTATTTTATTTCATTGAGAATGTTGAGTTTAATTTCTCTGTCTAGATACTTAGTTTTTGTGTTGGACTTGTTGACGGTGTGTTTAAGTGTTGCAGAGAAGTTGTTTACGCGGGGGAAAAATTCGCAAGAATTGTTGTTTGACCCCGTGATTGAGAAAACAGAAAAGGCAAACCGGAAGAAAGCTAGACTAGCAAGGCAACAAGCCAAAGGAGGGTCCCAGGTACACTCAGCTGCAACCTCCATTCCGGAAGATGAACCAAGGCAAGAGGAAGTTATGGCCGGAATCCCTCTCACAAGACGCACTCTCAATGACTTTGGGAGGAGAAATCAGGGCGTTCAGGCTTACACATTCCGACCAGCATGGGCTGCTACTTTTGACATTAAGTCTTCTGTTCTCACTGCACTAAAATCAGAGCAGTTTGCAGGGTCAGACGCTGAAGACCCCATCCAACACCTCTCCCAGTTTTATGAGATTTGTGAAACCACCTATCCTGAAGGGGTTGATGAAAACTCCAAGAAGGTGCGCCTGTTTCCATTCACTCTAACAGGCCGGGCAAAAGATTGGCTGAACACTATCCCTCCAGGAACTGTCAATGCTTGGAGTGATCTTGAAAACAAGTACCTAGAACGATTCTTCCCTATCTCCAAATTCATCAAGAAGAGAGCTGAAATCTTCAACTTTTCACAAGGGGATTCCGAGTCATTGTATGATTCCTGGGAAAGATTCAAGTTGTCACTTCAGAAATGTCCTGGGCATGGTATCGAAGATTTTCTGCAGATGCAAACCTTCTATTATGGATTGCACCCTCAAACCCGGATGATGTTAGATGCCTCGGCAGGAGGCTCTTTGGGTACTAAAACTTGGGAGGAAGCCAAACAGCTGGTGGAGGACATGACTTCAAATGAGTACAACATGCAAAATGACAGTGGAGCTGTAATTACAAAGGGTAAGTTGGAGTTGGACATTAATAGTGCAATTGTGGCTCAACAAGAGCTAATGTCGCTTCAAATTGAATCTCTCACCCAACAAGTGACTGCCGCTTTGGAAGTGAGGTCTCAAACTCCAGCAACTGCTCAAGCCATGCAAGTTCATGACCAAGGAACTTATTTGGATGGTGCTCCGACACAGTGCATGCAATTGACCAAGAACACCTTCCAATCTCAAGAGCAAGCTATGAAGGATATGGAAGAAAAACATGAAACTGCTATGAGAAACTTAGAGGGGCAAGTTGGGGAATTGTCTAAGAAACTTACAGAAGCATATAACAAGCTCTCTTCCGCTAGTACTAGACACAACTTCCAACACGAAAGTTGTAATGCTACTTCATTGAGAAATAGTAGAGAGCTGAACCTTGCTGAAGGAAGCAGTGAAGCCGAGGTGTTGAGGGAGGAGCTGACAAAGAAAATTGAAAGAGTTGAAAATGAGTTGAGAAGAAAAAATGAGGGAGGTGTGGAGTTTAACCAAAAAGGAAATGTGTTTAATCAAAATTTGCAGGCAGACGAGAAGCCCAAGGAAATTCCTTCATACATAAGGTTGCCATACCCTCAAATGAGCAAGAAGAATCAGAAAAATGAGCAGTTCTCCAAGTTCATTGATGTGTTCAAAAGCCTTCAAATCAACATACCTTTTGCACAGACGCTTGAGCAAATGCCGGTTTATGCCCAGTTCATGAAGGAGTTGTTGACAAAGAAAAGGAAGTTCAAGGGAGATGAGACAGTGGCCTTAACAGCAGAGTGTAGTGCCATCATTCAAGGAAAACTTCCTCCTAAGTTGAAGGATCCCGGGAGCGTCACCATGCCTTGTTCAATTGGTGGTGTAACCATAGACAAGGCTCTTTGTGACTTAGGGGCAAGCATTAATCTGATGCCCTTGGCTATGTGGGAAAAACTTGGCGGAGGGGAGTTGAAACCAACCAACATGACTTTGCAACTTGTTGATCGGTCCATAAGGTACCCTTGGGGGGTTGTAGAAGATGTCCTAGTAAAGGTTGAAAAATTCCTCTTCCCAGTGGATTTTGTGGTTCTTGACATGGATGAAGACAATGACACCCCTTTGGTGTTGGGAAGACCCTTCCTAGCAACTAGTAGAGCTGTAATTGACACGGCAGATGGAACTTTGACCTTGCGAGTCCAAGATGAAGCTGTAACTTTTAATGAGCTAAAGTCCATATGCCAAGATAAGGAGCAGGAAGGGTGTTATGGTATCGAGGCGCCTGATTCCATTGTTGCCAACAGAATTCGCCTCCACTCATCTCTTGCGAACCCCCTTGTGGTGTCGAAAGACTCCAAAGAAGTTGTGGGTATGTCTGTGGATCCTTTGCTACATTCCTCTCATGCATCAGCTAGGGAGAGGAACGACGACCTTAAGGGAAAGTGTACCCAAGGAGAATTGAAGGAGGTACCGGAGAAGAAGAGCCTTCCACCTGAACCTAATTGATCCATCTTCTAACCGTCAAGCTAGTGACGTTAAAGAAGCGCTTCTTGGGAGGCAACCCAAGTTTCTCAACCCTTATCTTTTAAATTTTTGCATTATTTTTCATTGATTAGTGCTTTAGGGTGCATCTAGGACACAATCACACACTTTTTGGAAAGTTGAAACAACTTATGTGCATGATTAGAGCAGCTGACCAGAGGACTGGGATGCGAGCTATTTACAGCGCTATCTGTGCATCCCAGCATGGAGTGCTGTTGGATCCCAATGTTCATATCTTCCAGGCACAGTCTCAGTGGTCCGATCCCCACCTGAACCTAATTGATCCATCTTCTAACCGTCAAGCTAGTGACGTTAAAGAAGCGCTTCTTGGGAGGCAACCCAAGTTTCTCAACTCTTATCTTTTAAATTTTTGCATTATTTTTCATTGATTAGTGCTTTAGGGTGCATCTAGGACACAATCACACACTTTTTGGAAAGTTGAAACAACTTATGTGCATGATTAGAGCAGCTGACCAGAGGACTGGGATGCGAGCTATTTACAGCGCTATCTGTGCATCCCAGCATGGAGTGCTGTTGGATCCCAATGTTCATATCTTCCAGGCACAGTCTCAGTGGTCCGATCCTCATGGACAGGGGCAGTAGTACCCCAGATGCAGGTTGTGCAGTTGAGTGAGCTACTCACCGCCAGGTTACTTTTTATCTTTCCCTTCTCTTTTGCTTTATTTGATTGTGCACCTTGTGTTTCCTTTAGTAGTTGTAGTTTCGTAGGTTTATTTTTAATTTTATTTTTGTTGTAGTCTTAGTCTTTGTAAATAGGTCTTCCCCTAAATTAATCAGTGAGGACACTGCTATGTTTAAGTGGGGGGGGGGGAGGACCTATTGTCAGTGTTAGTATCAGGAAAAAATGCAGTCATGTGGTGAATTTCCTGCTTAAAAAAAAAGAAAAGAGACAGTTGAGCAAACTTAGTGATGATTCGGGAGAACTGAGCGAATAATACCCCTGTGGTGATCAAATTAGTACAATCTTGCTTCCACACTTAAAACACTAACCAGTGGAACTTAATGATCCTAGAGATGTAGGCAGCTAAGCTAGTGTGGTGGACCATGGGAGTCGCCAAATTTTTACTAAAAATTTAGGGTAGTTGTAGAAGCTAAATTGGGGGTGCATCAGTTGTACTAAGGCTGGGCATGAGGATTGTAGGATGATCAGTGCATTGGGTGCGTGTGTGCAGCACTGTAACGTCTACCCGTAACGCTGTAGTGTATGCCGTGAGTGTGTTAATGTGTGTGTGCAGCACTGTGGCGTCTACCCGTAACGCTATAGTGTATGCCGTGTGTGTCGGGGTGCGTGTGTGCAGCACTGTAGCGTCTACCCATAACGCTAAAGTGTATGCCGTGTTGTGTTGTTTAAACTGATAATTGCTGCAATGTCCCAAAGCAAATGTTGATCAAATCCAAACACCAATGTAATGAAAGGGGTTGCAGCCCAAAAACAAATGTGCGTAGTTGTGTTGCGTGTGTTCAACGCCGTAGCGTCTGAAATGTGTGTGTGGTATTAGTTAGTGCACTGGTCTAATCTGAAATGCCTATTTAAGACCCTTTGTTGTGCTTGAAGCCCCTTGATCCTTATGTGGAAACGTTAATCTACCCTATATTTTGAACCATCTTTGGCATTCTCGGAAGGAAACCCTCTAGTTTTAGGTGAATACATTTTGAAACTAGCTCTGGTCCAACTGAGTTAAGTGTCACACACGCACTATTGAGCAAGATTATGCTAGTAAGAATACCATGTGTGGGTTGGACATTGAGTGACCAGTCTGAAAGTTGCTGCTCAACTTGTCTTTTGGTTGTTCGTGATTGTCTTGTTTAGAAAGGGATTCACCATTGATTGCATGTTATCCGATGTTGATATTGTCTTGTCTTGTCTTTGCTTGAGGACAAGCAAATGTCCAAGTTGGGGGTTGTGATGAATCCCCATCACATGATGTTTTTCACTGCGAAAAAGGGGAATTTTACTTGATAATTTGATGAATGAATGGAAATTGTTAGGAGAAAATTAATGAGTTGTTCTATTTGAGATTTAATTGCTTTGCAGTGTTTATGCTGGGTTTTGTGGTGTTTTTGTGCCCAGGGACTAGGTGAAGAGAGGAACGAAGAAATGCAAGCAAGCAGACTCAAAAATACAAGGAAGTGAGCATTGCGCTGCAGTTGCGCACGGAGCGCAAACGGAGCGCAGAATCACAGGAGTTCCTGCCAAATTGCGCTGCAGTTGCGCGTGAGGCGCAACTGAGGCGCAAAAACTGCACTGTAGCGTCCTCCATCTGCGCGTAAGTGGCGCTGGAAGCGCGAGTGCAGCGCAAAATACTGGAAACACGTTAAAACAAGGGACAGACGCGTTTTTTGGGGACTTTTTTGGACGTTTGGGAAACCCTAGCACGCGAAGAGAGCTCCTTCCAGCTGACGGCAAGTGAAGAATCAAGACTTGGGAACAAGAATTGAGGATTCTAATGCATTCATCTTCACCTTCAACTTGTAATTCTCCCTTTTTCTCTCCATTTATCATGTGTAACTAAACCTCAATGTTAGGGGTGGATAAATTTTAATGTAGTGCTATTGTTGCTGATTTAAATTGATGTTCTTCATGTTCTTTCATCATTTGTGAATTGATTTTCTGGGCTTAAACATTTCTATGATTGGAAAGTTGTAGAACTTATCTTTATTCAATGATCAAATGGGAATTTTGTCGTTAGAATGTTTGAATTTCAATTCCTTCAATTTGTAGCTTAGGAATAATCTATGAATTGATGTATGTTGCGAATCCTCGTTGTTATTGCTTGTTGTTAGTAGATGTGCTTAAGGAATTAGGACTTTTATTAATTAACAAAGGACTATTCACCTAAGGGATTAGGGCTTGGTTAGGATTGTGGATTCAATAGCAAATGAGAGTGAGATTATCTTTTGGAATTAAATCAGTGACAATAGCATGAAATTGAAAGGCATTCATCCCTAGCATCTTCTCATCATATTCTCCCCCAAACGTTCCGTCTCTCGTAATAAAAACCCAAAAATATTTAATTGCTTTACCTTCGAGCTTCATAGCTCAACAATTATCAAACAAACCCCTTTTAATTTGGTTTCTATTAGCTGTTGTTAACGTCTTAGTAAATTAACTTTGATCCTTGAGGACGATATCCGGTTCTTACCGATTTTATTACTTGAACGATTTGGTACACTTGCCAATATCTTACCAAGTTTTTGGCGCCGTTGCCGGGGAATCGAAATTACATTTACTAGTAATTCGAAGGCAACAACTATTTGAACCCGTGCATACTTTAGTTTGCTTTTAGTTTTCTTGTTCTTTCGTAGTTACTTAAATTTGTTGATTCATAGGTGCACATATATTCTTTTTAGTCTTTTGTTAAATTTTTATTTATTATTTTAGTTGTTTAATTCTTAGTAGTTAATTTTATGTTTTGTTGATTACTGTTTATTTTATTTCATTGAGAATGTTGAGTTTAATTTCTCTGTCTAGATACTTAGTTTTTGTGTTGGACTTGTTGACGGTGTGTTTAAGTGTTGCAGAGAAGTTGTTTACGCGGGGGAAAAATTCGCAAGAATTGTTGTTTGACCCCGTGATTGAGAAAACAGAAAAGGCAAACCGGAAGAAAGCTAGACTAGCAAGGCAACAAGCCAAAGGAGGGTCCCAGGTACACTCAGCTGCAACCTCCATTCCGGAAGATGAACCAAGGCAAGAGGAAGTTATGGCCGGAATCCCTCTCACAAGACGCACTCTCAATGACTTTGGGAGGAGAAATCAGGGCGTTCAGGCTTACACATTCCGACCAGCATGGGCTGCTACTTTTGACATAAGCCTTCTGTTCTCACTGCACTAAAATCAGAGCAGTTTGCAGGGTCAGACACTGAAGACCCCATCCAACACCTCTCCCAGTTCTATGAGATTTGTGAAACCACCTATCCTGAAGGGGTTGATGAAAACTCCAAGAAGGTGCGCCTGTTTCCATTCACTCTAATAGGCCAGGCAAAAGATTGGCTGAACACTATCCCTCCAGGAACTGTTAATGCTTGGAGTGATCTTGAAAACAAGTACCTAGAACGATTCTTCCCTATCTCCAAATTCATCAAGAAGAGAGCTGAAATCTTCAACTTTTCACAAGGGGATTCCGAGTCATTGTATGATTACTGGGAAAGATTCAAGTTGTCACTTCAGAAATGTCCTGGGCATGGTATCGAAGATTTTCTGCAGATGCAAACCTTCTGTTATGGATTGCACCCTCAAACCCGGATGATGTTAGATGCCTCGGCAGGAGGCTCTTTGGGTACTAAAACTTGGGAGGAAGCCAAACAGCTGGTGGAGGACATGACTTCAAATGAGTACAACATGCAAAATGACAGTGGAGCTGTAATTACAAAGGGTAAGTTGGAGTTGGACATTAAAAGCTCGATTGAATGAACTGATCTAAGCCAAGGTCAACGCTGGGACGTTGAAGAAGGAGATAACTGGACTTGCGAAGGAGAAAAAGCCTGCGGAGGAGGTGCCGAGGCTGAGAGGAGAGATAGAGGGGTCCGAGGCCCTAGTCCCCTGGTTGGAAGTCGAGGTTGCAATGTTGAAGGGGAAATTTGCCTCCGGCAAAGAAGAATTGGAGAAAATCAGGGGGGAGCGAGACAGGGCTCTCCTCTTCAATCAAAAGTCTTCAAAGGAGGCTTTAGTTGTTTCTTCTTTCAAAAATGCACTAGCCCAGGTTGTGGTGCTGTGTCCCGGGCTCGACGTCTCGTTGGTGCATTCTTCTCACGTAGTGTGATAACTCTATTTTATATAGGTTATTTATGCTCTTAATACTTAAATCAAGCTCACTTCTCAAGTAATTTTAGTACTTAAACATGTGAATATATGATTAATAGCGTAAATACAGGTTATAAGTCAATTCCCTAAACTTTGGGCATAATCAATGCCTTTGTGAATATATTTAATGTTCTGCCTTAGTGCTGCATCGGTATGCCATCAATGAAACGCTATAGCGTTATGAGGCGGCTGGCCATTGGGATATTTGTGTAACCACTTGCTGAAACGATGAGTCATCACCCTTATCTCTTATCCTCAGCATGACATTGAAGCCCAAGCGGAGTCAACAAGACACCTGGCGCCTCCTAATTAAAGCCCATGTGATAGTTGGTGATTTTAATCATCACACCTTTTTGTAAGTGGCTTTATGGATAATTAGGATAATATCTAATTATTAAGATATCTATTAGGGGATATATATCTAGTCCATCCTCTTCATGAAAAACACATTACATACGTAGAGAGAGTTTTAACTTGGAGAGATCTATATTGACATTTTAGTTTTCCTTCATTGTTACGAATGAAAAACCCTTTAAAGACATTTAAAGGAAGCACTACTTAACCCTAGACATAGGGGAGTAATAGTTCATAAGGTGCATGCTGTAAAATCTTAATATACAGGGGTAAAACTTATTTAGAGCCTAGACATAGGAGTCTTGTAACATAGCCCTGACGATAGTGACTGAAAGGCACGCCACCATGCCGCTACAGCGTCTGTTGACCTTGTAGCGCTACAGCGCTTAACGCTACAGCGTACTCTTGGGAATTTACATAACTGCTGAGCTATCCAACTCACTCTTAAATATCTTCAATTCAATACTGTTTTATCACAATTCAATATGTTTACAACTCTACACTTTTATTTGTCACCATACTTGTTTTACTAAGTTGCTAATCACTTAAACTTCTTAGATTAATTCCAATCCCTGTGGGAACGAACTTTACTTATCATTATATTACTTGTTGCGATTGTGTATACTTGCACATCTACTTTTCGCACAACAAGTTTTTGGCGCTGTTGCCGGGGATTGCATTTAATTTTTATTGTGTAAGTTTTTAGCAATATTAGTAAAGATTTTACGCTGGTGTGTTGTTTCTTGATGTTACAGCGCTAGACGCTATAGCGCATGCCCAGGTCCCAGCACCCAGAATTTGAGTTGGATCCAGAACCTGAAAGAAGATTCAGAAGGTTAAGACAACTTCAGAAATTACAACAATTGAGGCCTACCATGTTAGAGCATAATGGTTATGGTAGAGGTACAATTGGTGGAAGATCAAATTCCAGAGGTGGTCGTAGTACAAGAGGTGGTAGATTTGACCCTGATGGTGGTCCAATCCATGGAGGTAGAGGTCCAATCACTCATTCTGTCACAATACATGATCTAGAAGACTGGTACACACAGCAATTCATCAACCAAGGTCCTGTAGACATGGAAAATGATAGGGACAGACCTATGAGGGACTATGCTGTGTTTGATTCCCCAAACCATGGAGACAAGCATAGTTAGGCCTGTTCTTCAAACAGCTCATTTTGAATTCAAACCCATGATGTTCCAGATGCTCCAAACAGTAGGTCAGTTTGGTGGTTCTCCCCAAGAGGACCCGTACTTACATTTAAAACAATTTTTGGAGGTATGCAGTAACTTTATCATTCCAGGAGTCAGTGATGATGTATTTAGATTAAAACTTTTTCCTTATTCCTTGAAGGATAGAGCTAAGGCCTGGTTAACTTCTCTAGAGCCTAACTCTATCCACACTTGGAATGAAATGGCTGAAAAATTGTTGGCAAAATATTTTCCACCTAGTAACAATGCAAGAATGAGGTATGAAGTTACTGCATTCAAACAAAAAGAATCTGAATCACTGTTTGAGGCATGGGAAAGATGGAAGGAGTTGATTAGGAGATGTCCACATCATGGCATACCAGTGATCATTCAAATGGAAACCTTCTATAATGGATTGGACCCGAGTACTAGACTTATGCTTGATGCTTCTTCTGGGGGTGTGTTACTGAAGACCTCCTACAATGAAGCTTGTGAATTGATAGACAATATTGCAACAAACAGCTACCAATGGCCAACAGAAAGGCTAACTCCACAGAAAAAGGTAGCTGGAGTCCATGAAATCAGTGAAGTCTCAGCTCTATCAGCCCAAGTGGCATCTCTCACCAACTTGATAAAAAACATGAACACCTCTAAGGCTACAGTGGTTACCGCTGCAGCGCCAGTTGAGCCAACTGTGGCTGTTATAGAACAAACTCCTCCAGGTTCAACTAGCTGTGTATATTGTGGAGGAGGTCATATCTATGAAGAATGTCCAGCCAATCCTGTCTCTATTAATTATTTGGCATTCAACCAGAATAACAACCCCTATTCAAATACTTATAATTTTGGTTGGAAAGATCACCCTAACTTCAGATGGGGTGGTAACAATGCTGCAGCAACAAATTCAAATACACCTGCTGGGCCACCAGGATTTCCTGCTCAGAATTATCAAAGACAAGCTCCCCCAACTTTGGATAACTCTATGGAAACCCTAATGAAGTCATTCATGAGTGATTGCAGAACCACTTTGCAAACTCATGAAGCATCTATAAAGAATTTAGAAACCCAAGTTGGGCAGATAGCCTCAGCTCTAACCCAAAGGCTTAGTGGATCATTACCTTCCACTACTGAAGCTTCAACTTCTCATGCAGCAGGGAAGGAGCATGTCAAGGCTATATCTCTGAGAAGTGGGAAAGATTTGCAAGGGCCATCAACTGTTCCAGGTGATGAAAAAATAAAAAAATCTAAAAAAGAAAAAAATTCTTCTCCATACGCTATAGCATCTGACGCTATAGCGTTTGATGTTGCACATGTGCCACCACCTAAGATTGTTCCTGAATACCCTCCTCCTCCTTTTCCACAAAGGTTGAAGCAGGCTCATGAGAACAAGCAATTTGGTAAATTCTTGGATGTGCTGAAACAACTCCACATCAATGTTTCCTTGTTGGAAGCACTTCAACAAATTCCAAACTATGCCAAATTTATGAAGAATGTGCTCACCAAAAAGAGAAGTCTAAGGGAATTTGAGACAGTAGCAATGACTGGAGAATGCAGCATGATCATGCAGAACAAGATCCCAAGGAAATTGAAGGATCCTGGCAGTTTCACAATACCATGTTCTATTGGTAAATCTTATTCTAGCCGTGCACTATGTGATTTGGGGGCTAGCATCAATTTGATGCCCAAATCCATATTTAAACAGCTTGGTATTGGAACGCTAGGCCTACCACTGTTACCCTTCAGTTAGCAGATAGGTCCATAGCCTATCTTGAGGGGATAATAGAGGATGTGCTTATTAAGGTTGACAAACTTATTTTTCCTGTGGATTTTGTTGTTCTTGATTTTGATGCAGATAAGGAGGTTCTTATCATTTTTGGGAGACCATTCCTAGCTACTGCCCTAACTTTGATTGATGTCCAGAAGGGAGAATTGACTATGAGAGTCAATGATCAAGAGATTAAGTTTAATGCCATGAATGCTCTAAAGTCCCCAAATGCAGGAACTGAGGAGTGTTCTTTTGTGGTGTCTCTTGATTCTGTTATTCAAAAACACTTCCACAAGCAAGGTGACCACTTGGTCAAGTCTCTTGCCAACACTCAAAAAGAAAAGCTTGTGGAAGAAGGTGTGTTACAAGGTGATGATGATGTCAACAAGAACTCTAAGGAGAGTGAGGGAGGAAGAGATGGATCAGAAGAAAAAGAAGAGAGTGCTAAGGAGATTGAGCCTGAGCCAGGCCCTAAAGCAACCCTCAACCAACAAATTTCCCCACCTCACAAAAACTCATCCCCACAATCACACCCAAACAACCCATACCACCACCCTCACCACCAAAAATCACCAAATGTACTCAAGTAATTGTTGAAATCAAACAACCAGAAACCAATCAGCTGCCACAACAGTCAAAACCAAAAGCTGAAGAAAACCTGGCTGTAGCATCTGCTGCTACAGCATCTGTTGCTACAACATCTACTGAACAAATGAATGTTGCAGCAACTGGGGTGGATATTATTGATGAAGCCACTGGTGGAATATTCAAAATCAATGGTCAAAGGGTGGAGCACTACTCTGGAGCACATGTGGTCAGGGACAAGACCACCATTGAACTTAAAGACCTCTAACAAAAGAGGAAGTCTGGCTGAAGACTAATAAAGCCAAGCGCTCTTGGGAGGCAGCCCAAGGTTTTTGAACTAACCTATCTTGTGTTGATTTCAATTTTTGTAGGGATGAATCAGCAGGGTTGGAAAGATACAGATTGAAGTTGAGTGGTAGCAATAGTAGCTGTAGCGTATACCGCTGTAGCGGCAGGAAAGAAAACTCCACCCCCCCCCCCCCAACAAAAACAAGCCCACAAAAGCAGCCCTTGCGCCTTCAAAAGCAAGTAAGAGGCTCAAGAAGGAGTAGCAGGTAAGTGTTATTTTTTTTTTTAAAAAAAATAATAGTTAATATTGTTTTCCTGTTTTCAATAAATCTTTTAGTCATAGGACTCTCCCTGTAGCATGCATGAGTAGTGGGGACAATGCTAGGTCTTAAGTTGGGGGGAGGACCTTATAAATGTCAATGTTATATTTTGTTTGAATAAAAAGGCAGGATTAGTTGCAAATTTTAAATTTTTCAATAATAGAAGTTGTACTTGTTGGGCTAAATTTAATGATGATTATGTGTTGGGAGTAGAGTAGCCTTGTTTGAACAATGACTAGTCTTATTGCTACACAAAACTCTAGGCTTAGCAATGAACCTAGTTAGCTAGGAATGATAAGGTTTAGTCAAGTTTTTACTAAAAATTGAGAGTAGCATTTGAAGCTAAAAATTGAGATTATAGTTTGGTCAATGCAAAATGAAACAAAAGTATGCAAGTGCTCTTGAAAAAAGTTGCAAAATGTCTAAAATAATTTGCTGAGCTGTTCCAAGAATGCATGAAAATAAAAAGAAATGCAAATAAGGAGCTCAGTAGTAAAGACAGCAACTAGTTTTGTTCATCAAATTGCCAGCGCTGCAGCGTCTAAACGCTACAGCGTCTGAGAAATCACCAAATCAAAACTTTTTGCACTGGCCAAAGATCTGAAATCCCTAATCAAGCCTTTTGTTGTGCTTTGAAGCCCCTCAAGTCTTTTGTGAAGTTGTTAGTCTACTCTCCTTTTTGAAAAATTCTTTGGCTAAACCAAAAGAAGGCCACTCTTTCCAAGGTTAGGAGAAATGTTGAAACTAGCTAGGAGCTAAACTAAGCCTAGTAGTCACACACTCACAATTGAGCAGTAATAATTCTATATGTTGTGAAAAACAATGGTGTGTGTGTGTGTTGGATATGAATCTGAAAGTTTGCCCTAATGAGAAAGATTTTTGAAAATCTGTTTGATTTAAAGGTGCAACTAGTTTGGTCTTGATATTCAGTTGTTATTCTGTTTTTATTAAGTTATTATCTTTATCAAGTGTCATTACTTGGGGACAAGCATTGGTTTAAGTTTGGGGGTGTGATAACTCTATTTTATATAGGTTATTTATGCTCTTAATACTTAAATCAAGCTCACTTCTCAAGTAATTTTAGTACTTAAACATGTGAATATATGATTAATAGCGTAAATACAGGTTATAAGTCAATTCCCTAAACTTTGGGCATAATCAATGCCTTTGTGAATATATTTAATGTTCTGCCTTAGTGCTGCAGCGGTATGCCATCAATGAAACGCTACAGCATTATGAGGCGGCTGGCCATTGGGATATTTATGTAACCACTTGCTGAAACGATGAGTCATCACCCTTATCTCTTATCCTCAGCATGACATTGAAGCCCAAGTGGAGTCAACAAGACACTTGGCGCCTCCTAATTAAAGCCCATGTGATAGTTGGTGATTTTAATCATCACACCTTTTTGTAAAGTGGCTTTATGGATAATTAGGATAATATCTAATTATTAAGATATCTATTAGGGGATATATATCTAGTCCATCCTCTTCATGAAAAACCATTACATACGTAGAGAGAGTTTTAACTTGGAGAGATCTATATTGACATTTTAGTTTTCCTCCATTGTTATTCCACTCTTGAAGCTTTTATTTTTAGTATAGTTTTTAGATTTCATTCAAGGGTTGCTCATGCCATAGCTTCACCCAACGTATATGACTTGGGAATCTTGGAGTGTATCTTTTGCAACCATTCTCCTATTGTCTACCTACGGTAATATAAGCTTATTTGTTTATGTTATGATGATGAAGCTTGTTATGAGCTAATCACTTTGTAGTTGGATTTCTCCTAGTATTGTAATGAACCTTGAGTAGCTTTTATATGATATTATGATGTTTGCGTTTCATTCCTTGTGTCATAATGCTTTCAACTTTGTTTTGGGAATGATCAACTAAAATAAGGGGGCTTTGTGGGTACAGACATGGTTCACAAAGAGAACTCAAGGAATGATATGAATGAAAAACCCTTTAAAGGCATTTAAAGGAATCACTACTTAACCCTAGACATAGGGGAGTAATAGTTCATAAGGTGCATGCTGTAAAATCTTAATATACAGGGGTAAAACTTATTTAGAGCCTAGACATAGGAGTCTTGTAACATAGCCCTGACGATAGTGACTGAAAGGCACGCCACCATGCCGCTACAGCGTCTGTTGACCTTGTAGCGCTACAACGCTTAACGCTACAGCGTACTCTTGGGAATTTACATAACTGCTGAGCTATCCAACTCACTCTTAAATATCTTCAATTCAATACTGTTTTATCACAATTCAATATGTTTACAACTCTACACTTTTATTTGTCACCATACTTGTTTTACTAAGTTGCTAATCACTTAAACTTCTTAGATTAATTCCAATCCCTGTGGGAACGAACTTTACTTATCATTATATTACTTGTTGCGATTGTGTATACTTGCACATCTACTTTTCGCACAACATAGTGTCTGCAGGGAGGATTGTCAAGCCACGAGATCCGTTGATGAGTTTGGGGAGCCCGAAGTTGTTTATGCCCCAGATCCTTAACTATATTTGTATTTTGTTTTGCTGTGGCGGCTCCGGTTCTGTTGTCTGGGCCACCTTTAACTTGTGGTGTACACTAGTGGCACCATCCCTTCCGGTTTTGTGTATAAATTATCTTTTCTTTTTATTTGCGTTGTTTGTACTTTTGGATGTTACTTTGTTTCTTGTTTTATTTTCCTTCGTGAGGCTCGGAGTCGACCCTCTTTGGGGCTGAGTTTGAGTTTAACCTGCTCGGAGTTGGCTTGAGTTGAGGTTGGACACCGAATGAAATTTATCCTTCTCTGAGCGATTTGACTCAGACGGGTCAGGGTACACGAGTTTGGAAGATGTCATTCCGGAGTCTGAGGTAGTCGCCCCAAGCGGGAGCTCGAGGAGTGAATGGGGTACGTCAAATCCGTCTTTATGAAAGGCTGCGTAGTGAGTCGTGTTGGGCTTGACCTCGTGGTGGAGGTTGGTGAGCCACGATAAGCTTAACCTCGCGATGAAGGTCAACGGGCCACGTTAGACCCGACCTCGTGATAGAGGTTACTGAGCCACGGTAGGCTCGACCTCGCGACGGAGGTCAATGAGTCACGATAGACTCGACCTCGTGATGGAGGTCTAGGCCCGACCTCGTGATAGAGGTCGGTGAGCCACGATAGGCTTGACCTCGTGACGGAGGTCAATGATCCACGATAGACTCGACCACGTGACTAAGGTCGGTGGGCCACGCTAGGCCCGAACTCATGATAGAGGTCGGTGAGCCACGATAGGCTCGATCTCGTGACAGAGGTAGCCACGATAGGCTTGACCTCGTAAGTGAGAGGTTGGATGAAGGCAAGTCGGAGCGACCCTTTGCGAGAAGGGTGTCAATCCGAGGCCGCGGGATCAGGTGAGACTTCATTCGGTTCGGTTCACCAAGCGCGGAGCTTGGAGTGAACGAGGAGTGAAGAAGCTCGTTCGAGGTCAGGTGCAAGGGCTTGGCCTTGACCTCGACCAGCGTTCATTGTGAAGCAGCTGAGTTCCTGAAAAGAAACCATTTTATTGATGGAGACCGGGGTCCAATCAGGAATACAATCATCATTAGCGGGGGGATTCGGAGGTCCGGGTTCATGTAAAACTTCAAACAGAGAAGTAAACTCCTAAGCAAGGGGGTAACAAAAACAAGTCAATCAATGGAATAGTGGAAGTAAATCGAGTGGTGGTAGTAATAATTTTTTATTTTAAAATGGGGGTCCGTGGATTGCCAACTCAATGAGGATTCTAGCCTTGATGTTGTCGGGTCCTCTCCCAGTGTCTTCAATCATCGTGGTGTGGTATGAGTGTGACAGAGCTCTAAAGTGCCGTAGTCATGGGCGTTCCCGCAAGGTCGTCCGATGTGTTTGCGGTTCCTAGATCGGGTTCGAACCTCTCAATCGCTTGTTTGGTTGTGGCATTATGCTCAGCCTCCGAATCACCGAGGTTGTCATGACCTTCGACCTCGACCAGATTGACTTCGGACACGACCTTTTTGCCAGTGTGGTCCTTCTCCTTCTCCTTCTTCTGCTGCTGCTGCTTCTTCTTCTTCTTCTTCTTCTTCTTGCCAGTGTGGTCCTTCTCCTTCTCCTTCTTCTGCTGCTGCTGCTTCTTCTTCTTCTTCTTCTTCTTCTTCTTCTTCTTCTTCTTCTTCTTCTTCTTCTTCTTCTTCTTCTTCTTCTTCTTCTTCTTCTTCTTCTTCTTCTTCTTCTTCTTCTTCTTCTTCTTCTTCTTCTTCTTCTTCTTCTTCTTCTTCTTCTTCTTCTTCTTCTTCTTCTTCTTCTTCTTCTTCTTCTTCTTCTTCTTCTTCTTCTTCTTCTTCTTCTTCTTCTTCTTCTTCTTCTTCTTCTTCTTCTTCTTCTTCTTCTTCTTCTTCTTCTTCTTCTTCTTCTTCTTCTTCTTCTTCTTCTTCTTCTCCTCCTCCTTCTTCTTCTCCTCCTCCTTCTTCTTCTCCTCCTCCTTCTTCTTCTGCTCCTCCTTCTTCTTCTGCTCCTCCTCCTTCTTCTTCTTCTTCTTCTTCTTCTTCTTCTTCTTCTTCTTCTTCTTCTTCTTCTTCTTCTTCTTCTTCTTCTTCTTCTTCTTCTTCTTCTTCTTCTTCTTCTTCTTCTTCTTCTTCTTCTTCTTCTTCTTCTTCTTCTTCTTCTTCTTCTTCTTCTTCTTCTTCTTCTTCTTCTTCTTCTTCTTCTTCTTCTTCTTCTTCTTCTTCTTCTTCTTCTTCTTCTTCTTCTTCTTCTTCTTCTTCTTCTTCTTCTTCTTCTTCTTCTTCTTCTTCTTCTTCTTCTTCTTCTTCTTCTTCTTCTTCTTCTTCTTCTTCTTCTTCTTCTCCTCCTCCTCCTCCTGCTGCTTCTTCTCCTCCTTCTTCTTCTTCTTCTTGTGATGATGTCATCATCGGCTGAGTAAAACCTCATCTTCAAGTGGACCGCAGAGGCCACGGCTCTAAGCCTACCCAACGCCGGTCTCCCGATGATGCAGTTGTACAGGGATTTGTAGGGCAGAACCAGGAATTGGGTTTTCATCGTCCTAGAGAGTTTATCAGTTCCGTAGGTGACCATTAACTCGAGATACCCGAGAGGAGTAGTTTTCGCTCCGTTGAATCCGGTCAGTTCTGAGCCTCTGTAGGAAGTGACCTCGGTCTCGGAGATATTAATTTTGGGCAGTAAGTCCTGAAACAGGATGTCTGCCGAGCTCCCTTGGTCCACCAGGATCCTTAGGACCTGGACGTCCACCATGACAGCAAAGAAGATCAGTGGGATGTATTTGTTTGGTTTACCATTTGGGAGGTCCTGGTCGGAGAATGCCAGTGGGGGTCTGTAGGAGAGGTTGGTGGTCTTCAGGTTGCTTGCTATGCTTAGGATTTCTTTCCACCTCCTTTTCATGGATCTTTTGGTGTCGCCCGAGTCGATCGAATATCCGTCTATGATCACAGCTGCCACTGCCCTTGAGCGCTGTTGATTCGGCTTTTCATCTTCATCTGAATCTTCAGAGTCGGCCTTCATCGGTTTGGCCACCTCGTTCACCTTGGATTTGCCTTTTCGGGGTGAGCGGGATCGTTTTCGCTCCTCGTCTCCTTCCTTCTTGACATACTTGCTTAACATGTCTTTCTGTATCATATCCTCGATGTCGTCTTGGAGAACCCGACACTGGTTGGTGTCATGACCGTGGCTCCTGTGGTAGCGACAGTACTTTTTCTTATCAGTGTTTTCTCTTGGCGCGATGGGGGCCGGTCACTTTCAATCCTTGAACTCGGTGTTGGGGCATTCAGCCAAGATCTTTGATTTTGACTCGTTCAGCTCGGTATACTCGGAGAATCGGGATCGCCTTTCCCGGGAAGGCCCTGCAGAATCTTTCTTTGCATTTTTCCCTTTGTCACTTTCCTTTGTCGGGGACGAACCTTGACCGACTTCATCGAGGTGAATGCCAACGTCGATTTGAAAAAGGCCCTGTGCCTCATGAATAAGAGTCTGATTTTGTCGTCTAGATGCCTGACATTATTTGCCTCTTTGTTAAACCTTTCAATGTAGTCACGCAAGGTTTCATTCTCCCCTTTGCTTGATTGCCTTAAGCACATCTACCAATTTTGGTTTCAGCATAGATGCAGTAAAACGCGCCGAGAACATCCGGACGAACTGGTCCCAAGAGTAGATGGAACCGGGCTTGACATCCCTAAACCAGGAGAGTGCTGGCTTGCTCAGCGACATGGAGAAGATTTTGCATTTAATGTCGTCCGTGGCATTCCTATATTGCATCATGAGGTCGAACGTATCAACATGTTCATCCGGGTCTCCCGTTCCATCATACATGTTCAATTGAGGGGGCTTCTCCAAGGATTTCGGCACTTTGCACTCGGCGATCTCTCGAATAAAGGGGGTCCGACAGAATGGCCCTGGCGGGGTGAGCGATTTTTCCTGCGGGGAAAGTGGGTCTTGGGCCGAGGAGAAGGGCTACGAGATGACGAGGATCCGTAAGAGCTCCGACTGGGGCTGGAGCTCGAGGGAGTCGTAGGAGAGCGAGAGCCTCCACGTCGGCCTGCCCTACGAGGAGGAGACCTATGAACGAGATGTCTATGGACGATTTTCCTTCGAGGTGGGAAGCGGTGGCGCTTGGAGGCGACGGTTTGTTGAACAGGAGATTTGTCGAGGAGCCGAGCTGAGATAGCAAGAGTGTTTGCTCGGACGACCGCGACTTCCTCTTCCATTTGAGTCAGGCGCAATTCTTGTTGTGCGATGTCGCGGCTTAGGCGATCCAAGAGATTGAGTATCTGGTTTACTGCTTGGACCGAAACTGGGACTGCCTCAGCAACAGGCTGAGGCGAAAGGAGCGGCGCGGAGCGGGCCTCCTCTGCGGGGATTTCTTGAACGTGTCCTTCCGGGGTTTGATTCTGTCGGGGACGACTTCAATGACGCTTCGTGGACGAGGTTGACTTCGGGTAGGGGGTCGTCCTCGCAGAGCCATGGGAAAAGACTCTGATTTGATGAGAGATGATAATCTCCCATTGCGGTCGCCAAATGTTGTGCACCTTGTCTCGGGATCTGGGATCCGAAATCTGCGGTCGGTATCCTGTGTCTAGGGAGAGTCTTCTCCTCGCCCAAGGTCGGGCGAATACTTAGAGAGTCAGAATCTTTCGAGGTTGTTGTCGTCAATGCTGTCTCCTTCCGAGGATGAATTCGGGGGGTCGGGTACCTGCAAACACTCTTATGCAAAAGTCAACAATCAGAATTCAGTGAGAGGTACAAGTAAGCCAAAGCGTACCTGGATATGGTGGGTAGACCCGTATTTATAGATGCGGGCCAAGTGACTTCGCGGGTCTTATCCGATCTGGAGCCGTTGGATCGGGGCGCTGTAATTTGATCCGTCGATCTTGATTCCGTGTGATGGCTCATTTGTTGGGCCTGATCCATTGTCGAACTGGGTCATTCCTAATGCGGATTGGGCCTTTTGGGCCGATCCGGAACAACACCTAATACTACTAAGCAGAAGGTAATATATGTGTGTCAACATAATAAAATGACAAAAAATCGAAGCAAATAAACATGCAAAAATTATATCACTAACAATTCTAAAAAATAAAAAACCAAAATAAAATTATAAAAACAAAATTGCAAATAACATGTGTTCAAACGCAATCACCCAACAACCCGCAAAGACATAACTAAAATAGCATTCAGGGGGGTTGATCATACTCACACAACACATGATAGTCTAATCAAAACAAATTGCAAATAACAAACTGAAATAAAATATTTTTTTTATTAAGAAACATAAAATACTTGGGTACCTCTACCTTGGGTTGCCTCCCAAGAAGCGCTTGTTTACCGTCACTAGCTTGACACTGCAATTCTACTATCAAGGGGAATATATGACACAAAGAACACATCATCCTTCTTCTTTCATTTATGGGGCAAGAACTTCATGAGCTTGAAGTATAATTGGAGATGCTTCCATACCCTCTCAAGATGGAGGATGACGAACAAGGCATAGAAGGAGTCTAAATATCGATCAAGCTCTTCACTTCTATCTTCCTTGCTGCTCGAAATATGAGTAGGGAAAATGATTTGTTGGGTGATTTCTTGTTGGATTTTCACACCTTCCCATCATTGGGAGTTTTGAGCTTCCCTACAAACTATATGATCCTCACGTTCAATCTTCTTTCCTTCCTCATCTTTCTTATTCTCCCATGATTCTTCTTTTGTTGAGGCATGTTCTTCTTGTTCTACATCTCAAGTAAAATAAATCTCCTTACAATTTCCATTCAGATGATCCCCCCAGAAAAATCACAAAACAGGCGCTGTGGTTGGTCAATACTTAGCTCAAGAAGTTTTATATCTGCTAACCAGTGAAAATATCCCACAACGGTTGTCCACTCTGGCTCACAATTACAATACACAAGATCCTTCCCACAAATATCACAATAAGTGTATGTCACACAATTGCCATTTAAATGTGGTTCTCCACAAAAATCACAACAAAGTGACTGTAGTGTGGACTCCATGATTTACAGAGATTTCACCCGGCTTTCATATAATCAAGGGAGTGGTAGTAATAAAGAGATAAAAAAATAAAAATAAAATTCAATCTGATAATTAAAGATTAAACTGATAAAAATTGGCAATCCCCGGCAACGACGCCAAAAACTTATTAGGATTTCGGCAAGTGTACTGAATCGTTGCAAGTAATATTAAAATGGTAAGACCGAGTGTCGAACTCAGGGATTGCGGTCAATTATCAATTTAATATATTAATTACTAAAATGTTCAAAATAAGGAGTGATTGATAGTAACCGAAAATAGATTAAATGTAAATAAAATTCGAGAGTAAAAGTGGTTAGGAATCGAATCCTCTCCCCTACACTATCATGCACTATACCATTGATCAATTCCAGTTTAATTACCCGAATAAAAGATTCAATTCAACTATTAAAGATTAAGGGCAATCCATTGCCTCAAAACCCCTTTTATCAAATGGCACACCCTAATTCCTTAAGTGTATCGCCACTAAACAAAGCATTAAACGCGGAGAAATAACGAAATTCATGATAGTAATGTCATATTCCTATAATCATCACACTCATGACCTAAAACCCAGTATCCGGAAAACATAACCCATCTCCCAATGGTGAAAGTAAACCTTAATTCATGACAACAACAATAATTATTGTAAAGCAATAAGAACAGAGGTAAAGACGAATTTAAAATGATAACTAAATTGTATTGATCATAACAATGGAATCACATGATAGTTTTGGAGAGATTCATCTCCTCCTAACCAAAAGAAATTTAGCTACTCATGTCTAAGGATTGAAAGACTAGGTAAAAGAGAAGTTACACAAAGATGAGTGCATTGGATCCTTCAATTCCTTGTTCCCAAGTGTAGAGAAGCTCCAATTATTCTCATTTTTCGCAGCTCCAAACCCTCTTTTCGCAACCAACAAGACCAAAAGTGCCCTAATTTTATGATTTTTGGGCTTAAATGCTGAAAACTGCAGTCTGTCGCGACGCGATGGACAGATTTTTGCCTTGATCGTGAGGCGATGTAAGCTGGTCGCGAGGCGATATTGAGCAGAAACTTTTCTTCTCTTCTCTGTTGTGTTGCTAGGCAAGTTGCTGGTTCGCTAGCTGACGAAATATCATATTGAAGTGGTCTTTTTGCTTCCTTTTGGTTGCTTGGTTATCTCCCTACCTTGCTAAGTAATAGACACAAAAAATGGAAGGTTTAAGAGTACCAAGTATCCAAAAAAATACCGAATTAACAACAAACCGAAGTCTTTGAAATCACTATTGAAAACACTATTATTCTACTTCGAGAACTATCTAATATGAAAGATAAATAACAAGTCAACCTATTTGTGTATTGTTTGGGTTGAAAGAAATGTATCGAGTTTTGTAGAATGGAGCATGGGCAGATCGACACCCATCGGGCGACACCTACACACTCCTTGCAACTACGTGGCAGTGTTGTTTTTGTTTTTCTATTATTTTTTTGTAAGCTTCTATTTACAAAAAATATCAATGTTAATCTGGAATTTTAGTGTTACAAATCTAGATGGATACAAGAATCTTTATATATAATTTGAGGATAGTTATCACACTTGCTTCTTCGCACGTATGATAGTTTTTTTCCTACTTTTTTAACATGATAAACAACATGAGATGGGTTTCATTTTATTTTTCCTGTTTTAGTCATTTTTTCTCCCTTTATGTTGTCCGTTTGATATAGGTTAAATTTGGAATGTCGATAGTAATGTTTTTGCTGTCATCTTCATGCCTTGCCACTTATATTTGAGACCCCTCTTTCGCTTAGCAAATTTGGAATGCCATTCTAAAATGATTCCCCATATTAATTTTAAAAATAACATGAGGTGAAGTGGAGAGAGTAGTTTAACTCGGAACTCAACTCAAAACTCAAACTCAAAATTTATAACTCAACCTCAAAATAGAAACTAGATTTACTTTTTTAAAAATTTCAAAACATAAAACCAAAAACCACCCATAGGGAGACTTAGAACCACCCCGAATGAGGCCTAATTAAACACACTCTAATTTCTACAAATTTGAGAAACAAAAGAAAAGATGCTCTTGCACATAAAAAAGCTAAGGGTATTTTTGTTGTAAAATTTGTTTTAGTGTATATGAGGTGTATGTGTATGCATTAAAAATTGGGGGTGGATGCAACAATGCCCCTCCCTTCCTGTAAAATAAGTGAATATCCAATTTAGTTCCTAACAAAAATTTAGTGCCTCATTTTGTTTTCCAGAATAATTGATATCAAATTTAGTCATTGACAAATACAAACAAATGACACATTAGTCCTTTTGTTGATTTTCGTTTAGACTGAGTCGTTTACTCGCTGATGTGATGCGTTAAATCTCTGACAATATTAGTGATTCAAATATTAAAATACCCATTTAAGTCTCTATCATCTCCAATTTTGGGCCAAATTCCTTCATACCTATCTTATATTTACCCCATCACCTTCTCCATTTAAGTACCAATTAAGTTCCTATCAATTCCAATTATGGGCCAAATTAGTCCTGCATGCCTAACTTATATCTTCTTCTTCTTCTCCCCATTTAAGTCCCTTATATTTTAAAATTTGACCTATATTAATTCCTCGTGTCCAACCTAGTTGAATGTAAATGTAAGAGTTATTTTTTACTTGAAGTTTCGATACAAAAATGATCTATCCACATAAAAAGGTTCCATATAAAAAGATCCATACATCAAGGGTTCCATACATTAAGAGTTTCATTCATCAAGGATCTATCCACATAAAAGATTCCATACATAAATAATCTATCCAAAACACAAGTATAGAATAACATAAAAGAATCAATACATAAAGTATTGAGTGTACCAAAAAGAGCAACCATCCTAAATAACAATAACAAGTTAAGAAAACAACTTAAGCATGTGGTGGTGGCTTATATCTAGGAGTTGACATGAACTGAAATTGAACATTTTCCCTCCTCGTTTCTGCTTCATGATGCACATTCACAAACGAACAAACGACTTAACAAGATACAGTGTCAGTAGTCGAATCAACTGCACAGACACCGCAGATGAAGGATATTGCCTAGTGTAGTAGGGGGGACTTGAACTTTGTTGGCCAAATGGCCTCATAGGAGGTGGTCTTACCGCCAATGACTCATATTTCTGCAAATAATTTTAGAATTCAAAATTCTGCATGTCTGGACGTCTGTTGTTGAGGTTGTTTTTCTGTGCCTTTCTTCTCATAATGTCTGGTTTCTTCACTTTTGTTGTATGTGACCTCGTACCTCTTTTTCACTTTTGATTAACTTCTGACAATGCATCCTTTCTCCTATGCTTCTTGGGTCTGCCAATAGGTCTTTTTAACATTGGGGCCTCTGACCTAAGATGATTCGGTGTTAACCCAATATGCAATTTGGGCACGAGAGACTAATTTGGGCATGAAGGATTAATACAAGCAAAATTTGGAAATGTCAGCGATTTAAATGGGTACTTAAATGAAGAAGAAGACGCGATAAATATAAGTCAGACACAATGGACTAGTTTGGCCAATAATTGAAATTGATAGAGACTTATACGAGGGACCAGTGTGGCCCCAAATTGGGAATAGTAAGGACTTAAATAGGTATTTTAAAATTTGAATCACTAATATTGCCACATGAGCAGTTTAACGTGACACACAAGTGATCTAACGTGACACATCAACGAGTAAAGACTCGATCTCAACAGAAGTTGATAGAAGGACTAAAGTGCCCCCTATTTATAATTGTGAGAGACTAAAATTGATATTGATTATTTTCAGGACCAAATTAGACACCTACTCACTAACCCAAGGGGTAGCCAATTTTGTGGAAGAGAGAATAAACACAAACTAACCCAAGAGCACTTGAATAAGATGGATTGAGTCTCTTCCAGCTTAACCAAGGTCTTGAGTTCGAATCTAGCTTTGGGCACAACAATGTTAAATCTCTTGAGGGAGAGCTTTGCCGCCCATTGTGGTCCTACCCCACTCGAGAGATTAGTTTCTGCAGTTGTGCGAAGAGAATACCCAATAAAATAAAACATTGCGCTCCTTGTCTACGTGGCTTACTGTTTTCATGACATGTCAAGAATGAACCACGTAATTGCATAAGAACCATATCCGCAACCCGTGACCCGAGATTCGGCCCGACCCGGTCTCTATTCTTCTTCTTTGTTGCTTTTGTTTCCAGATTCATAAAACAATGCAAACAAAGCGCCAACCCTAAAAACCGAAGCTCAATGTGTTTCTAATTTCTTCAACGGAGTTCACCACAAAGGGTTTCTTCAATCGTGTAGAAATTCGAACGCGGAATCGAATGGGGAAGAGAAAGGAACGTCGTCTTGCCGCTCTCAGCAACACTGGTCGCAGAGTCAAACTCGATCTTTTCGCGGAACCCTCTGGTATTTCCTCCCTCCTTTGCCACTTTGATTGCTAATTTTCTGATTTGTTTTTTTGTCAGTTATTTTATTCTATTGTTGATTTTTCATATAGCTTTGAATTCATAAACCTTAATTTGAGCGATTGATACAATAATAAATTTGACTGAACTAAACAGCAAAAAACTATTACACGATGAGAGTTTGCGAATTGTATTTCATGTACGTCATAAGATAGTAAAATTGTACATATTGTATCTTTTTTGCCTTCTATTATTTTGCACTTATGTGTTTTACTGCCTGGTCTTGTGTTGCGTTTTTTCATTTTTCGTTGTTGAAACTGATTGTGTATCAAGTTAATTTCTTTTCTTTTGAATGCTTTTGTATTGGACTTTAGGAAAATTTTGAAACAGTAGCTGCCTGAGTCAATCCAACACGAATTTGGGCTGTGTTGCAGACACTTGTAGTTGTAGCTGTACTTTACGATTGTTTTCTTTCATTTATTGAATTTTGATTTTTATAGTATGAAAACGCCATCTATATTACATAAATGATTATATATGTTTATAATAGTTTGTCCTGTTCTATAATTTTTAAAATTTGCCTATGTCCACTTTGTACCGTATATGTGTCCCAAGATCTAAGTTGCATTTGTGCTTTCTAGTTGTGGAGAAATAAGAAGTTTAGACTTTAGAGTAATTACATTCAGTGGAGTTGTGTAGGCATTCTATTGGGGTAGTTTATTGTGTATCGTGTATGTGCCAGAGAAATAATTGGTACCATACTCTGGTTATGCAGATGACTTTGGAGTAGTGTTAAGATCTTAGATTTGTAAATCTGTTGTATGCCGTGTTCTAAATTTTATACAATTCCAGGAGAGTTGGGTGGCTCCACTGTACATGGTGATGCTGGAGGAGATACTGACTCACAACAGCGTGATGGGTTACCCAATTCACCCTCTTCTTCAGGTGGGTTCTGTCAGTTTTCCTCAAAAAAGGACTATATTTAGGGGACATGAGTGCTCAACATTAAATTGGTGGAAATATGGAACTATTTATACAAGACATATTTTGTTGTTTGCCCCAAGAAACTGTTCTCGACTGTAGGGCTGCCGAGGTCTTGGGAACATTCATTTCAGATGAGGTCATCCCTGCCACATTGAAATATGAATGACTCCCAATCGTTTCCCCCCTTTTTGGCAGCACCAAGGGATTTCAAAGGTTCAGACAGTAGAAACATGTATCGGTTCGTATGTTTCTGTCTTTATTTGCTTATTGGCTTACTGACATTTCTCATCTGTAACAGGTGACTCAGATGATACAAGCTAAAATGCTTGTGAAGCAATCGCTTATTTAGTTATTGAATCTTTTTGGAATTCTTTTCAATCATTCTTGCTTTTATATGGTTAATATTCTGGCATTTTTAAAGTTCTGACATGCTAGCTTTTTGTCTTCAGGTCCAAAATCACAAAATCCTCTTTTGTTACTCGGGCAATACAGCGATGACGAGGTGGATGAGGGATCAAGTGAAGGGCCTAATGATACAAAGGTTCATAGCCATGAAGAGGTATTATACTATCTACACATCTCTTTTAAACCAAAAGCTCAATTTTTTCATATATGTATCTGATTCTCATTTTTGTGTTTGGCTTTGATGGCGTTATTACCAAATCTATTCACTTTCCGGTTTTATCTTTTAGTGTCCTTTGCTTAATGTCCCCTTTTCTGATGCTCTTATATAACATTTTTTACTAATGATTTTTTAATTGGAGGTTTATGATTTCCGAGGATTGATGATATTCATATTCATATTTACTACTATAATATTATATTCATATCCGTCTATCATGATCAAAATTATAACCGCATAAACATTTTTACAAACATTTGGTATATGTAGATTCCGCTGCTCTGTCACTCGTGATAATTAGAGCAGGAAACACTGTCCATGAAGTAGATGTGTACAGTGCTTTATATAAAAAGGATTAATCTATATGTACTACATATATTGATGTGTTTTATTTTTGTCAGGCTAAGGGTGAAGTTGGTGAAGTATCTAAAGACCTAGACACTAGTGTCTCTGCAGATCCTGTTACTGAGAAAAATGGACAACAGAATACAATGCAGGATTCAACTCTACTAGATGTCGAATACAGTGAAAAAAACGAAAGTGATGTTGCTCCTGGTGATTTGCAAAATGAAATGGCTTCCCAAGATCAAATGTATGCTTCTGAAGGTTTTGATGAGCGAGTTGGAACTGATATTAGTTCAGGATGGAAGATGGTGATGCATGAAGAAAGCCAACGTTATTACTACTGGAATATTGAAACTGGGGAAACGTCATGGGAAGTGCCTCAGGTTTTGGCTCAAGAAGATCAGTTGACTAATGATCTGTTACCTCCGGCTTCAGTCAATGATAAAATAGACAGTGCTGCAGTTGGTATGGATAGTTCCAACATGATTTCAACTGCAATGCAAGATACTTCTGCTACTTTGATAAATGATGGTTCTGTGGAAACCTCAGCGACTTCTTATAAAGAATTGCATGGTCATGGATTCCAGATGAATGGATGTAATGGTGAATGTTCACATGAAAATCTGGGTTCCAGTGTTAATGGAAATGAATTGATAAGAGATGATGGTCTGATGAGTTTATCTTATGGTGGAGATCATTCAATTGTTTCCAAAGTTAGTGCTGAAGAACAACAAGTGGATATTGATTTTCCTTCTCGTCTTGTCCAACAGAGTGAGAGTTTGTTAGAGAAGCTGAAATCATTGAAAAAGTAAGCATGTAACTTGAGCTGTTCTGCATAATTTGTTTGTAGTATTTTGTTTGATTATTTATTTGATCAAGAATTTGTTTCTTCCATATTGAAATAATTAATGGAATACTTTACAGGTCACAGGGAGATCTTCAAGGCCTGGATTGCTGGTCAAAGTATATGTTAGAGCTTGAGATTAGGCTTTCTGATTTAAGGTCTCTTGCATCCTATGGACCATCTTTGCTTCCGTTCTGGGTGCATTCTGACGGGAAGATAAAATTACTTGAAAGTTCAATCAATGATGATTTGTTGCAAATTTATAAATCAGCACTTGATGAAGTTGAGGATAAACAGGTACCTGTCTTTGAAGGATTGGGTGAGCAACAGAATGATGTGGTCCATGAGTCTGAAGTTGATCAAAATGAGAACAAAGGGATCTTTCTTACTTCTGAAGATTCTAATAGATGTCAGGCTGATGCTTCAGCTATAGTTTTAAAGAACCTCAATGATAAAATTTCCACCAATGCTCAGCATAATCCATTGTCTATTTCTACCGGTAGTCATATGGAAACAGGTCTAGAAGTCAATACACAAACTGAAGCAACTATAAATCCCGAGGGATCCACCCATAAACATGGGTATGACACTGAGGAAGATGTTGATATGGACGTGGACATGGAAATTGAAGATATGAATTCCTCAGGAAATACAACTCTAGTGGATATGTCCTTTGCAAAAGATTTTGTGCAAACAGACCAACCAGTTCAGTCAAATCCACTTATTGAATACCATTCTTTGTTACCCGAGAATGAGTTTGTTGTGCCTCCTCCTCCAGATGATGAATGGATCCCTCCACCACCCCCGGATAACGAGCAGGCGCCTCCACCACCACCACCGCCTGAAGATGATCAGATGCCTCCTCCTCCACCTGGGGATCCACTAGCACCTTCTTATAATGTTCTCCCATCTTATGCAGAGACAGGCCAACCCCTTTCTTATGCTCAATATAATTTATTGTATCCTGGCACTAGCTCTGCCTCTGAGTATTATGAACAGACTGCTGCTGAAGTCCCAAGTAGTAACATATATGGACAAATTACTATGCAACCTACACAGCTCTACTATAGTGCAATTCCTCACATATATAATGAAAATTCTCAAGTCATGATCAATCCAACTGATCCTGTTACTTATTATGAGGTTCAAGATGGTGCGTTAGTATTGGTACCAGCATATTAGTAGTGTAGTTTATTAATGTGAATAATATTGTAGTTATTTTATTTGTTCTTTTAACAATTTTTCTGGATATTTTTCAGGAGCTAGTTCAAAGCCAATACCCGATATCAATACTATTGATTCTGGTGTTGTTGGTGGCCCTGACAGGGCATCTACTGATGTTCCATCCACCTCAACTAGCATTCATGCCCCTGCAACTGTTTCAGTTGATGGCAGTATTTCTTTGCCAGTGGCTACTACTGAAGCTTCTGCAGACAAGACTACCTCATCAGTAGCTGCTAAAGGACAAACCAAAGGTAAAGGTTCTGGGCTAGTTTGGTATCACCAGTTAGATTATCCTGCTTCAATTTTAGCTGCAAAAGTTGAGGGGGGCTGATTATTGGCCTCGTTGGCAATCTTGCGATTTTATAACATACATTTAATCCGAGGTTGTTGGGTATTATGTTTCTCACTACTAATAATAATCAGTTGCAAATAATTGGAAGCATCTGTTGAATCTTCCTCCCCCTCCTTGTGATGAGCTGGTCCGGTAATATTTGTGGTCTCATTTGTCAACATGCCTTTTCTGGGTGCTTAGGTCAATTCTTTATGGAATTTTAAATTAGTCTTTCTATGTGAAGATGGTGATGATGCATTTCTTGTGTCGGTATTTATGAATTATAATTACAATGTTTTCTCTCAAGCATCTGCATGCTCTTTCTTTCTGCCTCTTTCTATATGTTCATCTGTTTAAATTTTAAATATAATTGTTAAATGCTCTTCATACCCTTTAAGGTCACATAAGCTATGCTGCAATGCACGGATACTTACTTTCCTCACCTATATTTCAGTTGTCCGTAGTAAAAAACGAGCAGTTGCAGTTGGATCCTCATTGAGGTCTAACAAGAAGGTTTCAAGTATGGTGGACAAGGTAGGTTTTTTACAAAAAAAAATGTTTTCATACCTTTTTAGTGTATATACCCTGGATTGTTCCCCTGTTTGGCTTAAAATTTTATTAGTTATAATGTTTAACCTTTGAACACTATTTTCTATTTACTGTTATTACTAGTGGAAGGCAGCTAAAGAGGAATTACTTGAAGAAGATGAAGAACCCGAGAGTGTGTATGAAGTCTTAGAAAGGAAGCGCCAAAGGGAAATAGAGGTTTGCATGAATCCTTGTAGAATATTGCAGTCATCCAAGTTTTTGCTTCTGAAGTTTATTTGATTGTAGGAATGGAAAGCAAAGCAAATTGCTAGTGGAGAGGCCAAAGATAATGCTAATTTTCAGCCTTTGGGTGGTGATTGGTATGGGACTCCGAAGGCCTTTAAGATCCAATAATATTCTGACTTGCACAAACAATTGAGAATTCATATTCCTTGTCTTATGCAGGCGGGAGAGGGTTAGACGCAAGAGAGCACGAGCAGCACGTGAAACTGCTGGTGCAGTGCAAGATACAATTGAACATAACCAGAAACAGCCTGATTTGGTTGAACTCTCCAAGGGTCTCCCATCTAATTGGCAGGTGTGTTTTCAAGGTCCTATCGTATTGCTTTGGTTGAATGGGGAAATATCTTGTACTTTAAGTGCTACAACTTCTGTTGTCACTTTTAAGCAAGCTTTTTGGCGGCGAGTATGATCTGAGGAGGCTGGGTTAAAGCATTTCTGAATACACAACTCATAAATTAATTACAGAAGTAACTCGGGTTTACCTCCTTTTTTTATTGATTATTGATTGGTCCTTTGAAAAACTTGCAATTTGAGCCTGTACCCTAGGGACCTTCGTTTATTTACTTAGAATATACAGAAATGGATGTTAATTATAGGGTGCGATACTGCGAGTGTAATCACATTTCCAAGAAAATTATATTATTCCTAGTATAAATCATAATGTGTTTGGTAAAAAACTCAAAAAAAAAATATGGTAAAATGCAGTAGGAGAGTAAGAAGTTAGTTAGTTCAGTTTTAAAATGACTTTTATTTCCATGGAAATGTCAGATTTCCACCTTTTAAGATAGGAAGTGAGAAAAACACGTCTAATAACAGTCCTCAGAATCAATAACAGTCAGTGATATTTTTTCAATACTAGAAACAAACATGAGAAAGCTACATTCTCCACCTCATTTTTTCAAGATTAATTTTGGATTCCTTGAAACAAACACATCCATAGGGAATTCAAACGGGTGAATGAAATGGAAGAAAACTACTTCGATTATTATATCTGATAGAAAACTACTCCTTCCGGGAAAGCTATATGAACAGAACTATAAGGCCGGTATTGTTTACGATAACAAACAAGAGTTATCACTCTTTTATCTGCATAGCAGACTCCACTTTGATGGCAAAACTTGTCTGATGTTGCTACGGTGTTTTATGAGACACGGCAGGTGCAATCGAAGAGTATTGGTATTTGATTTGATTTTTTTTGGGTAAACCCGGGTATCCACCGCACGGACAGCAGTGATTAATCCCTCGCTCATTATAGGTGCCTCAAGGGTATTTTTTTTGATTTGATGTGCAACTCTTGTGTGTTTTTGAACCGAATATTATTACTGTATTGTATGGGGAGTTTTGATCTTCACTCATTTCAGTTTTTGCTTGTCAAGCAGGCTTACTGGGATGAGGCCTCAAAGCAGGTTTATTATGGCAACCTTATCACTTTGGAGACGACATGGACTCGGCCAACAAGATGAGCAGTGGTATAATATATACCGATAGGCCAACATAGAGTTTAACGTTTAGAATATTGTTTCTCTTTTCTGAGTATGTATTATCTTCTGGTTTTGCATAGTTCGGGGGGCTTACTAGAAATCCATTGTGCATGATTTGTTTCTGCAGCTTTGGTTCAAGTGCTTTTTTTGGTAGCGCCGGGTGAATACTGAGTAGTTTATGCTGTAAGCCAAAGGAAACAAATAAAAATGTAGGCTCGTTTTGCTTTTCATTTGTTCCTTTCCTCCCGTTTTTCATTTTCAGTTATCCACAAAAACTCCAACATATCTTACTAAAGAAATCTAACATTTTCAGAAATAAAAATGGTAAAAATATGGTTTTTCATTTGCAACAATCTTCTAACTCTAGTTAATAAATGACTTTAAAAATAAAAGAGACCAGTCTCAAGTCAAAACATTGATGATAAGGAAGAGTGTAGAGAGGAGGATCACAGCTCTTGATGTTAGTGCCCTAGTAAAAACCTGCATACTCAACAAACACATTAGAGTAAAATTATTATATTATTTATTGTCTTCAAAACACTTGTGGGTTATTGCTTTTGGATCCATTTGGTTCCAAAAAGAGTAACAAGCACAACCAAAGGTTTTGAGGGATATGTAGTCAGGGATAGTGGTGAAAAGTTTTTGAAAGGGCGAGACGAAGTCTTTGTGACATGAGGTGGGTAGTCTGTTAATGATATGTAGTAAAACTATGGTCTCAATTGACTATAGGCATGAATGCATGGGCAAGAAAGGTATGTACCATCTCAATTGTCAGTCCATGTTTTTGCTCAATTGTTCCATTTTGGTGAGAGGTATGAGGATAGGCTAATCGGTGGATAATACCTTGAGTTTCAAGAAGGCATGTAAAGGGTTGTGTGTGGCCATCAAAAAAAGATATTTAATAAAGATAGCAATTTGTTGAGGGAAGATGACATCGTCTCCAAAGGTCATGAGTTCAAAGTAAAAGTAAAAGTATTTTTATTATCAAATTTGATGTTACAAAGGTTCATGGTAGCACTGATAGCACGTGTATTAGATTGCTCTAGCCTAGAGTGCACTGGCTAAGCTTGTGGTTGATTGAAGAGACTTGACCATAGACTTTGGAAGAGGAATTGGTGAGAGTTCCTTGAAATAGTAGATGCCATCAACAACTACATCTCCTTGAGAAGGATCTCCTTCCTTAGAGTTGTGAGATTTAACATAGCAATTAGTATCATGAAGAATTCAAAGAAAATTCAGTTATCTCTAGCAAATTTGGTGACAAAAATAAAGTTCTTTATTATAGTTGGAGTTAATAGCAGGTTTTGTAAGAGTAATATAACAACAGTTAAATTTGGATTGAAATTGAGAAGATCCTAGAGATTAGATAGAAGCACTGACCGTTCCCCATGTGCACTTGTTCTGAGCCAACATAAGGAACATGATATTGAAGATTTTGAGAATTGACCGTAAGGCGATGGGAAACACCAGTGTCAACGAACCATACCCGAGAGCCTAGACCACGACACCACGTGGTACTACTAGTTCTTAAGTAGAGGCTACATTTGCTTGTGGTTGAGCACTTGTATTGGCCACTTGTTGTACAAGGCCACTAAAGAGCACAAAAAAATTAGCAAGGAACCTTAACTTAACTAGGGACTGGAGGAGCAAGTTGAAACCTTTCTATGGGATTTGCCAAGCTAAAGAAGCTACCGGAGAAGCTAAAGAAATTATCGGAAGACGCCGCCAGGTGGGTTGTCACATCTACTATCTACTATATATAAATTATGCCATTAAACTACCTACAAATTTACCGTTCTGCCCTCAAACATTTTCTATTCCACTATAGCATTTTATACTCTTTGACGTCAATATTTCAATTTCAATTTGCCCGCGAAAATTTGAAGAACTTCCCACTTCTACTGAAAGTACACCGTCTGAATCAGTGTATCACGTTTTGGCAAAAAAAACCATCTTAGTGCAAAAAAAAAAATTATTTACTTAAATAATACACATTATGGGTTATATACCAAAATAGGGCAAAAACAATTTTTAGTACAGAAGTCGCCCCTGGGGGGCGACTTCTCTACTGTCTTTTGCAATTTTTTTTTTTAAAATCAGTCCAGAAGTCGCCCCCCCAGGGTGACTTCTGAACTGTGTTTTGCAATTTTTTTTAAAATACAGAAGTCGCCCCCCACCAAGGTGACTTCTGAACTGTGCTTTGCAATTTTTTTTTAAAATGCAGTTCAGAAGTCGCCCCCTCCCATAGTGACTTCTGAACTGTGTTTTTTTATTTTTATTTTATTATATATTAAAATGAAAAAAAATGTAAATTAATTTAATTTAAATAAAAAAATTTATTTACATAATTAATATTTTTAATCCAAATTTCCTAATTAAATTTAAGGGTCACAAAGAAATATTACAACACAATAATTTATTTAAAAGACCAGCCGAAAATTACAATAGTTATTTAAAAGACTAATTTGAAATATTACAACATATTTAACGAAGAAGATGAGACCCAGTTCCACACTTTCGAGGTTTGGGGACACGCCGTTGACGTTGATGCCGATGTGGTGGTTGTTGTTCTTCCTCTGTAGGGGCAGGGGGCGGTGGCTCTGGAAAATTATTGGGAACTGATGAAGAACTACCACCGCCGGCCTGCTCTTGAATTTGACGTAGCAACGCCATAGATTGCGCAGAGCCGGGTTGGACCCCAAAGCACTCATAGAACATATCGGGGTCCCTTTCGGTCGTAGAATGTCGATATGTATCTTGAAAAGGAGTATGTTCTTCGAATGTTGGTGTGTGGGCGATAGAGTGGCGGTGAGGCACATCTTCTTGGAATGTTGGTGTGTGGGAGATAGAGTGGCGGTGAGGCACATCTTCTTGGGTCCTCTGTTGAGTTGGTGGTGCACGTCGATGTCGATTACGGTTACATTCTCGACGTTCGGTTTGAGTAGTTGGGGGAGCTGGCACGTCTTGTTCATCTTCTTCATCCACATCACCAACATTTGCAAGACCACGTGGATCCCTTAGATGTTGGTCGGCTGAAATGTATGGCCTTGATTTTTTTAGAAACCAACGCATGTATTTATCTGACTGCGTCGGTTTAGCAAAGCACGGTCGACCCACAACACATGTATTTTGTCTATCATTCCATAAATCAATTGACTCTCTGTGATATACAGGCCAATTGACATCAGTCTGTCCCTGCATGGTGATGTTGTGCATGTGGCTCATATCATTTGGTGCTAATGGTATGTTTTGGACGAGGCCAAATTGCAAGGTCACTCTATCCGCATGGTGCCATTCTACCATATGGAAACAGACCATAGCCGTGTTTGTTGTCCATATGCCGTAGTGCCGAAATGCTATTTCTGGTAAATTGAATTCCCGATATGGCAACCACTCAAACTCTTCATGTGTCATGCGGTCTATTGTTGATCTGTACAAAACAAGGCTTGATGGACACTTGGTGTGGCTAAGTGGCGTGCGAACCTATCTAGTAAAAAAATTAAATTGTTAACATAAAGAAGAAATATAATTGTTAGTATTCATAAGTTGTATCAAATTTTTACCTCTTTGCTAGTGGCCATTGATAAGGACTGTTGCAGTCTGGTGCTAGGAACGGCATGCGGTACCAGACCCAAGACTGTAACAAAAGAGTACAACCACCCATTGTGCGTGAGGAGCATGTAGCTGTCTTACACAGCATTCTGTATAAGTTCGTTAGACATGCTGACCCCCAGCTGTAACTTGAAATTTCATCAAAATTTTTCAATAGGGGTAGGTATTTTATGTTTACCCTGTTTGATGATTTGTCTGGGAGTATGTATCCCCCGATCAACTGCAATAGGTACGCCCTACAATATTGTCTTCGCACTTTGTCGGAAGCGCCCTCTGGAACATTATTAAATTCACTTTGCAGGCAAGTGAACTTAATTTGGTTGCCTACAATGCCATTTGCTGGGATAGGCTTACCCAAAAGTTGTTTGCATACTCGATCCCAATTTTGTTCACAACTTCCAGTAACGGCATTTCCATCAACGGGAAGCCCCAACTGCAACGCCACGTCTTGGAGAGTTATTGTGCACTCCCCTACTGAAAGATGAAAAGTGTGTGTTTCTGGTCTCCAGCGTTCGACCATTGCTGCCACCAAAGCTGGATTTATTTTGAATGCGCCAATTGAAACAATGTCATGAAACCCAGCTCTTTCTATCAATGGTAATATAGAGGCATCTGGTTCGGGAAGCTTGAATGCGTGATGAACTTCCATTGGGTCATCTTTGAGAAGCATGGAAATGTGAGGTTCTTCGTTTAGTAAGGAAGACATTTTTAAGTAAGTCTGAATGAAGAAATTGGCCTGCAGGAGCTAATGAATGAAAAGAAGGTTGATCAGTGGAGTAGCTGATGAATGAAGAGAGGGTTGTGTCTTAATATAGATTACATACAAGTGGGAGAGAAAGAAATAAATGATGGGGAGAAAGAAAGTTATGTTGCCGACACTTTCTTTTACACTATTTTTAACTATTTTGGTTTCTTTTATTTTTTTTGTCTTGTTGTAATTATTTTATACTTGACACTATTTTATGGGGAGAAAGAAAGCACACTGCCGACACTCTTTTGCCGACACTATTTTGCCGACACTATTTTGTCTTGTTGTAATTATTTTATATTTGTCTTCTTTTAATTTATCTATACTTGCCGACACTATTTCAAGAGTGTATGAAGCGTGTCTAACAATAGCCTAAGCACGCTTTTATAGAAATGGAAAGAATAGTAACCGGTTACTTACCGGTATAAACAGTAACGTAGTACTATTCAGAATCCTATGATTGATGACTTGAACTGTGCACTTAGGTGACCTGCACTGTGCAGTAATGACTTGAACTGTTTGGAATCCAAGGCCTTCAAAACCGTCGGTGCAATCTTGGCCTTCAAAACCGTCGGTGCAATCCAGGCCTTTAAAAGTCTCGGTGCAATCCTGGCCTTGAAAACCGTCGGTGCAATCCTGGCCTTTAAAATAAATGTAGCGACCGAAAAATCCGGAGGAGGGATTCTTCGAAGTTCTTGAATGAAGCCGCCACCAAAGTTTAGTTTAAGGGCAAGCATTGGAAAATCCCTATTGAGTGGATAAGGAGGTTTTGCGGACCAGGTTTAGGCTCGGGAGTCGTTTATGTGTAGGGAATGTATTAGCACCCTACGACATCCTTCCTAAGGAAGGTTACCTTTTAACTAAATGTGTAAGCGTTTATTAATTCAAAAATAATGTTTTTACCTTAATAATAATAAAAAAAAAGGCTCGATAAACGGTTAGTTATTTTTATATTTTTAAAGAAAAATGAGAGAAGTGAATTTAAAGAAAAAAAAAGGTTTTTTATTAGTGCAATTGACAGAGGTCGGCCGCCCTCTGGTCCTACGTATCTCCTGGTAGAGAATCAAATCACACGTAGTTCTTGGGCGAAAATGTTTGTGTGTTTGGTGTTTTTATTTATTTTGAAATTGGGAGAGGTATTCGTGACGGCCAAACAAGTAAAACTCAGAGTGGTCGTCACTCATAGCTCGTTTGAAAACTAAAGCTGTTATTAATGGTCAAACAAGCTAAGCTTGGAGTGACCATTAGTAACAACCTACTTTTATGCTTGGGGGAATGTTTATTTGCTATTTGGGAAAAAAGGTTTATGAAGGAAAATGATTATTTATAGAAAACGAATTTTTTTCAAAAAAAGGAGGGAAAAAAAAAGGGTGCATATTTAAAAATGGGTGTGGAAAGGAGTAGGGGGTCGTATTAAAAAAAGGGTGCAGTTAGAAATAGGGGTTGCATTTAACAGTCTAGGGGTGCGAGCAGCAAGAGGCCCGGTTTTAGTTACAGAAACGCCAGCCCACAAATCATGGGCTTTTCAGGGGGGTGTGCGTTATCAACATAGATGGTGCAAGTAGTAATATGATATAATTAAAAATAAATTAAATCCTAGACTATGAATCAGAAAACAAAAAAAACAAAAACTATCCTAATCTTCAACACTCACAGCGCCGCAACTCTCACCCCTTCAACCCTAATTTCCTTTTCTCTCTCTCCTTAAGCGCCGCACCCACTTCTTCCTCACCAGACCGATGCGATTCTCCCCCCCACTCGCAGCAACCCTCTAGATTTCCTCTCGCCTTTTACCACCACTATCCACTCGATCCCTCCTCTCTTCACCGAATTGATTTTGCTCTCCCCTCTTCTCACCGAACGCGAAATTTTTTAGAAGAACGAAGGCGAGAGGGATATGGAGGGGGAAAACGAGAGAGAGAGAGAGAGAGAGAGAGAGAGAGAGAGAGAGAGAGAGAGAGAGAGAGAGAGAGAGAAAAGAGGGCTCACGGTGTGGTTTCTTTTCCGTCTGATCTGGGCTTGTTTCGGGAATGGTGAGCTCACGGTGGCCTACGGTTGTGGAGCGGCGCGAGTGGTGGTGTTTTGCGAAAGTGGTTGTTGCGAAGGGGGTGAGGTACGGTTAGGCGGTGTTTGGGCTGTTGCGATAGAGGTTTGTAGCAGAGGAAGAACGCGCCGGAGGTGGAACCGTGGTGACGGCGCCGGCGGTGGCTTTGGTGATGGCGGTTCTGGCTGGAAAACGTGGTGGTTAAAGTGGTGGATGTTGAAGTCAGGGGGGTGAGGCCGTGGGAGTGTTCGGATGGTGGTTGTTAGGCGGTGGTGGTCATCTGCTGTTGATGATAGAATTTCACGGTGGAGAGGAGGAGACGGCGAGGGTGACTGTGCCGTGGCCGTGCGAAGGGTGGGGGTGTGAGGGGTAGTGTTTTGGTGGTTTCTGGTGGTGATTGAGAGGTGGTGGCAGACCGCGGAGACGGTGGTGGTTCACGGTGGTGACCACCACTAGGTGGCCAGAGCTTCAAGCTCCTCTTCTTTTCTTTTCTGATTTTTCAATTTCTGGTTGTGATCTTTTTTCCTCTTTGTTCTACCTTTCTTTTTCTTTCAGTGACTGTGTGTGTGCGTTTTTCATCACTGTGTCTTTTTTTTTTCTGTTTCTCAGCAGAGTTTTTTTATAGAGTACTAAATTAATGGGACAAATTTTGTTGTTATGATTTTGCAGTGAAATCAGAGTAGTGGAGACCATTGCTGCACCCATAACAACAGCTGCAGGAAAAAGCATTTTGGTCTCAACCAAAATGGAGAAGAAAACAAAGAGCAAAGAGAAAGAGGCTTGGCTTGATGCTCAAAAGGATTTTCCAATACTGCACCAGCAAGGACAGCAACTTGTGCTGCCTTGATTTTTTTTAGTTTTTGCTTTTTAATTAATTTTTGTACTATTTTGTATTTATTTTTTTGTCTATACATGTGTACTAAAGTTGACTTTGTAAAAAAAAACTGGTTATAAAAAGCATTTATTCACAATCTGATTTTTATTAGACTTTTAGACCAAAATTAAACCGATAACAACGACGAAAAACAAAACGTACACGACGAGACGCGAACGCGCGTCTACAACGAGAATACGCGAATTTGCGTACTAAAATAAACACTCGTGCACAACAATACGCGAACACCTATCCGCAACGGGGACTAAAATGTGTACATTATTAACAATAGCACACACGCACCAATGAGAAGTAACATGCCTATACATGACTGGGAACGACACACATAAACGATGAAAACAATATTTTGGATTTTCTAGAAACTTTAAATTAGCCGGACAAAATTAGGGTATGACAGCTGCCCCTCTTTATTTATATTTTACTAGGAAATATGAAGGGTTTCCAAATTTCTCAAGTAAAATAGAAATGAAGATAAAAAGACATTAATTTTGTCAGGATTATTTTTTAGAAATTATTGAAAGATAATGGGTTGACATAGAATAAAAGTAAATAAGGATCACCGGGGATCTGAAGGAGCACTGGGCTCTGATGGTCTAATTCGCAGTCGATGCTTGGCGTATTGATTGGAGTTAAACTGAAGGACCGACGAGGTCTGAAGGGCATGCCTAAGCCTGATGGACCAATGGGTCTGATGGAGCGCAAACTAGCAACGGTACTAGTAAAACGGTCTGCTTGGGGGGTGGCCTTTTTCGAGCGGCCATGGGTGGCAAGGTCAGGTCATTGACCTGATTTGCTCACCTCGAAGAACGTCCACTGTGTTTTTTTAGGCGGACACAGCTAGTCTGAAGGGCCTGGGGCCGGATGATCCGTCGGTTACTCGATAACGCGACGTGCGATCTGGATTGAAGGACCATTGATGGTCTGAAGGAGCGCTTGGGCTCTGAGGGACCGCTGGGGTCTAGAGGAGTACTGAGATTCTGGATTGTGGTATGAGACCAGCGCTTGGAGCACTGAATTTAAGGGAACAAACTATTGGGATTGGTACATGGCGTACCTTCCTTGAACATACCTAATGAATGCATTTACCCGAGACAGGAAAAGCTATCTATATTTGGCATGTCCAAAAATGCAATGAATGATGTATGCGTGCAATATAGGTATGTGAAATGGTAGGTATCCGATGGGATGAATGAAGCGTGGCAGATGATGCGAGTTGAAGTTGATGGAACATGGAGGTTGACAACCAACGTATGTGAGTGCAGATAAGATATGAATGTGATTGTACTGATGATGAATGTAATGGAATGAGCAATTTTTCCTCCGTTTGCTTTTTTGGCTTTTCTCTCTTTTTTCTTGATATATAATGAGTGTATGGAATGCAAAGTGTGAATGTGATACAAATTGGGGGCAACGATGAGACCGACACTTGGACATCTATCGAAGCAAACAATGTCATGCATATAATGTGATGAACGCGGGATGATGAATGAAATGGGTATACCGTGGGTGTTGAACCCGATGGAATGAGAAAGTTGACAACAGTATATGTGACTGTAGTGATTAATTTTAGTGTGATGATGAATGTAATGGATGGATTTTTCTTTTCGCATTTTTCTTATTTATTTTGCTTCTTTTCTTGATGCATGCAATGCGAATGTGAATATCATGCGAATGTAATACTTTGATGCAAATGCTATGGTAACACATGAATGCATAGCAAAATGATATGATTGGTGATGTAGAAAGCTTTTGGCGACGATGAGACCGGCACTTGGCACGTCTGTCGAAGCAAAAAAAAGTGTTATAGGTATGCAATGTGATGAATGTGCAATGCAAAAGTAAATGGACTACAAAAGTCCCGTGAATGATGGATATTGAAGTTGGTCGGAAACAGAAATTGATAAGCTGTGTATGCGAATGCAGATAACATGCGAATGCAAATGTACTGCTGGCTGCATGATGGAATGATTTATGCTTTGGTGGGGGTAACGGGTGCAATGTGGATGATCTTTGCCTTTTTGGTTTTCTCTTTTTTTCCCCTTTTTGAATGAATGAATGAATGAATGAATGCGCACAGGTAATGCTTAAATGCAATAATTGTGGTAGATGCATGACTTATTGTTGAAATACAATGTATGGTGCAATGATTTATGATATGGTATAATAGTATTGCATGCAAATGCGTTTTGTTTTGAGATGAGAAATGAGACTTTCGATGCGAGGGGTAGAGAGCTGAGTGCTTTGGAATAATCATTCCTTGGAAAGAGGTTTGAATTCAAACATGGCAACCTCAAGGTTGTTATTCATAGACACTGATGTGCAAAACTATTTGACCGTATTTGCAGACTCGCTTATTTTGCTCTCCTATGATGGTGCCCCATGATGATTGATTTTTAGGTCCACAAAGTTAGCTGAGTGAGTTTCCGACTTCACATTATTAACTTGTGTTCTCTCTTTTGGAAGCATAAACATGTAGAGTAGTGCAAATACAGACGAATTAATGAGTCTGTTGGCTTGGTATGACGGGTATGACACGTGGGGGGATGAATGGTGGGTTTTTGCCAAAATCATGAAAGGCGGAACTGCCCCGATTTAGACTACCGGTGAAGGTGAGTGCATAACTTGCCCCTGTCTAGTGGTGACAACAGCCTGGGTTGTAGAGAGATAATGAATTGAGAATACCGTGACTTTGGAATGAAGGGTGGCAAACAAGAGGTTCTGTCTCAAACCACGACGTTTGGTGTTGCCCCGACTCGAGTTTGCAAAAGGCTGTATTTAACATGGCGGGTTGAGAAATTGCCACGGTGTGGTCTCACGGATGTGAATATGACGAGGGGACGAGATGAGTGTAGGGCGAATTTCCCCGACTTTAGGTGGAGTGAAGGGTGACGGGACTTCCCCACTTTGGAATGGTATTTCAAATGATTGTTTCTAGTGGGGTTATGAAAGGTGACTGAGTTAGGGTCATAGGTCTTTGGAATTGGTCGTATGGATTGGATGTGGTATATGAATGAGATGGATGCCGGACATTTCCCTAAGTTCAAGCGGCATGAAAGGTGATTCAAGTGCCCCACTTTATGAGATCTAGGTGATGGTTCTGGTCTAAACTTTTGGCCCTTTGAAGGTGACTCCCACAGACTATAATAATCCTGAGCTTTTGATACGATGAAAATTTCACTTGGTGATCGCTAAACTTTGTCTTGATATCTGCGCGATTTGAATGAATATTGGAGTGCAAGCCCTTTGTTTTTTTTTTATATTCTTTTCTGCTTTTTTTTGAGCAAATATATTGTAAATAAATAAACTTACTTGTCCTAAAGTTAAATCTTTGAGAAAACGAAAGCAATCAGCCATTGATCCGCATGGACTTGTTCGGGTTGTAGCGTGGCCAGTGGTTGGGGGTTTATGAAAGAAGGGTTTGTGATGTGGTCAAAGGTTATGGGTAATGTGGTCAATGGTTATGGGCTCGTGGAGTATAGACTCAAATGGGCTCGGAGAGGTGTTTGATGATTTATTGATACAATGACCTAAGTAGGTTCAGAGGAGTGCTGGAGGCCAATGATTTGGGTTTTGTGGAAGAAATGAGAATCCGACCTAAGGAGGTGTTTGTGGGTTTATTCGGACAAGGATATCTTATGTGTTTGGTGATTTTATGTATCAGCTCGCCATTTCTACTGCTTTTGCCTTTTTCCCCGAGGATTTCTTTTTCAATCATTTTTTTGAATTTCACTTTCTTTTTTGTGATCTTTTTTCCTCCCTTTTTTTTTGAGTAGAGTGAGTTGATAAAAGTGACACCATTTTTAGGTGTGGAATTGATCCTTGTCGAGGGTGGATTTTCTTGATTTTTTTGGCTCAGAGGGGTGGTAAAGGGTATTTCTTTTTGGATGTAGGGTATAGGAAGATGACCACACTTCATTTCGAATCATAATTGCTTGCTTTCTCAAAAATTAACCCTAAGACAACAATTTATTTATTTTTATATATCTGCTCTTTTTCTCTATATTTCTTTTTGTTTGCCCTAACCTTTGCTTAGGCTGCTCTTTGGAGTTTTCAACCTAACAGGCTTTTTTGATGATTTTTTTTTTGTGTTTTTCTTTTGTTTTGCAAAGGGCTTGCATCAAGATATCTAGTGGTCACAAATTTTCCCCGGCATGGGGGCCTAAAGTATTAGCTCATGAAATTTCATCATTGGGAGCAAACCAAGTAATTAGCTAGGTACTTGTGTGGGAGATATGTATTGGGCGGTCGGGGTGGGACTGGACATGTACAAGGGATGATGATAAGATGCAAAGATGTGGACACTAACCGACTCAAACAAGAGTAAATGCACATTGCATACAAGCTCACTATACGAATGCTTCAAAGAGTGTTAACATAGTCAGCGACATGATAGGAGAAATTTTTGATAGCACATTAGTTAACAAAGTGGACCATTTAGATCATTTGTCATGGGACTGATGAGATGCTTCATTTCCTGAAGAAAATTGTGAACGAGCTGCAAACAGTGAATAACTTCCCTTTTTGGAAATTGAGTTTCTAAAAACACCTTGAGTTTGTAGCTAAGCTAAACTTTTCCAACGAAGAATAATCAATTTCGCCCCATCTCTCATCAGTTTTTGAAAAAAGGTTGCTCATGATTTTTTATAGAGAATGAGACAAAATGTGTTAGATGAACTGACACATGATGATGGACATGGATGATGAAAATGTAGGTGCATGAAATGCATGTGATTGTTTGACTCCAATGACATCTAAGATGTTCAAAGGAATAATCATGTTAGATGATTCTGGTTTTTAAGAGACACTGCAACATGTAAGTGGTGCAAATTTACAAATTCTCATTGAAAAGAGTAATGACATGTTTTTGGTTTTTTTTTGAGTTCTTCTTTCCTAGAAAACAACACATGCAATGAAAAATGATTGTTTGATTCTAACTAAATGCTATGCCAAGTATGCAAAGAAACAATTATTGTAAATGACTTAGCAACATGATAATGATGCAAACATTTTTTCAATTGATGATGAATGATGCAAGAATAATAAAATACTGTTATGTTTTTTTCTTTTTTGGAATGTAACGTATGAAGGAACACATGATGATGGATATGTACGATAAAATGTAAATGTATGAAAGGCATGGAGGAACTGATCACTTGAAGGGACCAACGAATCTATCCTATCATGAGTGCATGGTGTTTTTTTTTTTTTAAAAAGATTAATTATGCGTATGCAATGGGGGTAGTCAAATTACATGCCCCCCGTGTCCTAATGCATGCGGGAACACATGATGAAAATGCAGATGTAAATGCATGAAATGCGTGCATGAATGATCACTTGGAAAGACTAATTATTCTAAATCATTTTTGGCAATGCAACATATGACTGATGCAGGGTTGCTCATTGATGCTCAACGATGCATGAAAAGAGTGACGACATGTGTTTTGTTCCTCGAAAACGACACATGCAGTGAAAAATGATTGTTTGATTCTAATGAAATGCTATATCAAGCCTGCAAAGAAACAATTATTGTAAACGACTTTGCAACACATGATGATTGATATGTACGATGAAATGTAAATGTATGGAATGCATGGGGGGAACTGATCTCCCAAAAAGACCGGCTATTCAAAATGATTTTTTGCTTTTAGGAGACAATATGGCATGCGGATGATGCAAATCGTTGTTTATTGCCAACTGAAATATATTTTGGACGATGAATGACTTTTTGTTGTTTTTTATTTATTTGGAAAATGACTCATGCATGGATGACTGATGCGTTTGAGGTGGTTTGGAATGAAGAGCTTTTATTTTTATTTTTATTTTTCTATGCATAAAGAGGAGTAATGAATATAGTATGGTTTTTTCCTATATGAGTATGCAAGATGATGCAAGTTGGACAAATATGTAGTATCTTTGTTTTTTTTTTATAATGATATGCATGTTATTACCAAGAGAACAAGTGATTCGTTCTATGGTGATTTTGAATGATTATGAATGGATGTTTGTGTATATGATGCTATTGCCTTTTTTGGTGTGCGCATGACACTCGCAGCGATTTTTTTTAAATGCGTGGAAATGAGTAATGAACATGACCTTTATATAATATGGGGGTAATTTTTTTGGTGTACGGATATGCAAGATGAATGCAATTTTGAGAAAAAAAAATGATACCTTCGCGATGCATGATAGTGCAACAATAACAATGAAATGCTTATGGAAGAATGGTTTTAGTATGAATGAATGGTGATTTTTTTTATGTGTTTTCTTTGAATAAAGTATAATGCATGAACATATGGATGTTTGTTGTACATGAGCAACAATGGAGATGAATGAAATGCGTTATGGTTTATCCCTTTTTTTTATGCTTCACCTAGAATAAAAAGCAAACAAAATGCTATTGGGTGATGAATGATGCAATAATGAGGAAATTTATGATTTTTGCATGTTGAAGGACTGATGCATTTGAGATGGATGGGAATAAATGACTTTTGTCCTTGTTTTTTATGATGCATGAAGATGATGCATTTAAAAATAAATTTTTATAATAGCAATGCGATGTATGAATATGAGAGATGGTGCAACTGGGATAAAATGGACAAATAAAAATTGACGTTTTGTTATTTTAAAGATGATGAGATGTATGGTAGTGCAATGACAATGGGATACATAAGAATGATTTTATTTTATGATAATTTTTGTATGATGCATGAAAGGATTGATGTCGTCTCGTATGCATGCAAATGGGGGACAGAAGCGTAAAAGGGTTTTTTTGAGTGATTTTAATTTTAGAGAAAAATTAACCAAATTGATAGAGAGGGTAAGTATAATGCCCCTGTGTCCTAGGTGGGTCATGTCTAAATTGGGATTTTCAACATGGTCTAGGGTCGCTTATGTGATCAATCTCTCAAGTGGCTCTATTCACTTCCTCACAAACGTCTCCAGAGCTAAAATCCCCTTCATGATATGATCCACAACGATAGTGAGCTACCTGGTGTGGGATACCATGAAAGAGCGTGCTCTGGCTGAGACTTTCATGAGAGTCAGACAGATAAAATCCAGAATGACTGTCACTAATAATCTCCACTCGTCCTAGGTTATTTGCAGACCTGGGTATAGGGCCCCACTCAAAGGTGTGTGCAAAAGTGTAAGTGAGGTGTGTGATGAGAGCAAAATACCTAAACTAACCAAACTGGACAAGATGTACAACAATAATAACAAAAAAGTCGTCTACCCTAAGGTTCAATAATATAAAGAAATGCTAATAAATAAATAATATAAGAATAATGGTAAAAACAAAATATTAATAAAATTAACAAATACTTACACATTTAGTCAATTTGGCTTGACCCTCTTAATTGTCCCTAGTGAAGTCGCCAGCTGTAGCGACCGAAAAATCCGGAGGAGGGATTCTTCGAAGTTCTTGAATGAAGCCGCCACCAAAGTTTAGTTTAAGGGCAAACATTGGAAAATCCCTATTGAGTGGATAAGGAGGTTTTGCGGACCGGGTTTAGGCTCGGGAGTCGTTTATGTGTAGGGAAGGTATTAGCACCCTACGACATCCTTCCTAAGGAAGGTTACCTTTTAACTGATTGTGTAAGCGTTTATTAATTCAAAAATAATGTTTTTACCTTAATAATAATAAAAAAAAAGGCTCGATAAACGGTTAGTTATTTTTATATTTTTAAAGAAAAATGAGAGAAGTGAATTTAAAGAAAAAAAAAAGGTTTTTTATTAGTGCAATTGACAGAGGTCGGCCGCCCTCTGGTCCTACGTATCTCCTGGTAGAGAATCAAATCACACGTAGTTCTTAGGCGAAAATGTTTGTGTGTTTGGTGTTTTTATTTATTTTGAAATTGGGAGAGGTATTCGTGACGGCCAAACAAGTAAAACTCAGAGTGGTTGTCACTCATAGCTCGTTTGAAAACTAAAGCTGTTATTAATGGTCAAACAAGCTAAGCTTGGAGTGACCCTTAGTAACAACCTACTTTTATGCTTGGGGGAATGTTTATTTGCTATTTGGGAAAAAAGGTTTATGAAGGAAAATGATTATTTATAGAAAAGGAATTTTTTTCAAAAAAAGGAGGGAAAAAAAAAGGGTGCATATTTAAAAATGGGTGTGGAAAGGAGTAGGGGGTCGTATTAAAAAAAGGGTGCAGTTAGAAATAGGGGTTGCATTTAACAGTCTAGGGGTGCGAGCAGCAAGAGGCCCGGTTTTAGTTTCAGAAACGCCAGCCCACAAATCATGGGCTTTTCAGGGGGGTGTGCGTTATCAACATAGATGGTGCAAGTAGTAATATGATATAATTAAAAATAAATTAAATCCTAGACTATGAATCAGAAAACAAAAAAACAAAAACTATCCTAATCTTCAACACTCACAGCGCCGTAACTCTCACCCCTTCAACCCTAATTTCCTTTTCTCTCTCTCCTTAAGCGCCGCACCCACTTCTTCCTCACCAGACCGATGCGATTCTCCCCCCACTCGCAGCAACCATCTAGATTTCCTCTCGCCTTTTACCACCACTATCCACTCGATCCCTCCTCTCTTCACCGAATTGATTTTGCTCTCCCCTCTTCTCACCGAACGCGAAATTTTTTAGAAGAACGAAGGCGAGAGGGATATGGAGGGGGAAAATGAGAGAGAGAGAGAGAGAGAGAGAGAGAGAGAGAGAGAGAGAGAGAGAGAGAGAGAGAGAGAGAGAGAGAGAAAAGAGGGCTCACGGTGTGGTTTCTTTTCCGTATGATCTGGGCTTGTTTCGGGAATGGTGAGCTCATGGTGGCCTACGGTTGTGGAGCGGCGCGAGTGGTGGTGTTTTGCGAAAGTGGTTGTTGCGAAGGGGGTGAGGTACGGTTAGGCGGTGTTTGGGCTGTTGCGATAGAGGTTTGTAGCAGAGGAAGAACGCGCCGGAGGTGGAACCGTGGTGACGGCGCCGGCAGTGGCTTTGGTGATGGCGGTTCTGGCTGGAAAACGTGGTGGTTAAAGTGGTGGATGTTGAAGTCAGGGGGGTGAGGCCGTGGGAGTGTTCGGATGGTGGTTGTTAGGCGGTTGTGGTCATCTGCTGTTGATGATAGAATTTCACGGTGGAGAGGAGGAGACGACGAGGGTGACTGTGCCGTGGCCGTGCGAAGGGTGGGGTGTGAGGGGTAGTGTTTTGGTGGTTTCTAGTGGTGATTGAGAGGTGGTGGCAGACCGCGGAGACGGTGGTGGTTCACGGTGGTGACCACCACTAGGTGGCCAGAGCTTCAAGCTCCTCTTCTTTTCTTTTCTGATTTTTCAATTTCTGGTTGTGATCTTTTTTCCTCTTTGTTCTACCTTTCTTTTTCTTTCAGTGACTGTGTGTGTGCGTTTTTCATCACTGTGTCTTTTTTTTTTTCTGTTTCTCAGCAGAGTTTTTTTATAGAGTACTAAATTAATGGGACAAATTTTGTTGTTATGATTTTGCAGTGAAATCAGAGTAGTGGAGACCATTGCTGCACCCATAACAACAGCTGCAGGAAAAAGCATTTTGGTCTCAACCAAAATGGAGAAGAAAACAAAGAGCAAAGAGAAAGAGGCTTGGCTTGATGCTCAAAAGGATTTTCCAATATGCACCAGCAAGGACAGCAACTTGTGCTGCCTTGCTTTTTTTTAGTTTTTGCTTTTTAATTAATTTTTGTACTATTTTGTATTTATTTTTTTGTCTATACATGTGTACTAAAGTTGACTTTGTAAAAAAAACTGGTTATAAAAAGCATTTATTCACAATCTGATTTTTATTAGACTTTTAGACCAAAATTAAACTGATAACAACGACGAAAAACAAAACGTACACGACGAGACGCGAACGCGCGTCTACAACGAGAATACAGGAATTTGCGTACTAAAATAAACACTCGTGCACCACAATAGGCGAACACCTATCCGCAACGGGGACTAAAATGTGTACATTATTAACAATAGCACACACGCACCAATGAGAAGTAACATGCCTATACATGACTAGGAACGACACACATAAACGATGAAAACAATATTTTGGATTTTCTAGAAACTTTAAATTAGCCGGACAAAATTAGGGTATGACAATAAATGTAATTAATTTTAATGACATTCTGTACAACGTGTAACAAATTTTTTTAATATGTACATTCTGTACAAGAAAGTGTAACAAAAGTCATTTTTTTAGTGTCCAAAATTGGTTTTTTACATATCTTTTGGTTTGTTGTGTGACTAAATAATTTTAATTTTAATTTTTTAAAAACTGTGCCTTCTAGAAAAAGTATAATACTACCGTGTTGTGTTTAAAAAAATGACTTACATTTTTTTTAATTTGTACATTCTGTACAACCAAGTGTAACAAAAGTCATTTTTTTAGTGTCAAAAATTGGTTTTTTACCCATCTTTTGGTCTGTTGTTTTGACTAATTAATTTTAATTTTAATTTTGAAAAAATCGTGCCTTCTAGAAAAAGTATAATACTACCGTGTTGTGTTTATAAAAATGACTTAGATTTTTTTTTAATATGTACATTCTGTACAAGAAAGTGTAACAAAAGTCATTTTTTTAGTGTCCAAAATTGGTTTTTTACCTATCTTTTGGTTTGTTGTTTTGACTAATTAATTTTAATTTTAATTTTTTAAAAACTGTGCCTTCTAGAAAAAGTATAATACTACCGTGTTGTCTTTAAAAAAATGACTTACATTCTGTACAACAAAGTGTAACAAAAGTCATTTTTTTAGTGTCAAAAATTGGTTTTTTACCTATCTTTTGGTCTGTTGTTTTGACTAATTAATTTTAATTTTTAAAAAATCGTGCCTTCTAGAAAAAGTATAATACTACCATGTTGTGTTTATAAAAATGACTTACATTTTTTTTAATATGTTACAAGAAAGTGTAACAAAAGTCATTTTTTTAGTGTCCAAAATTGGTTTTTTACCTATCTTTTGGTCTGTTATTTTGACTAATTAATTTTAATTTTTTAAAAACGGTGCCTTCTAGAAAAAGTATAATACTACCGTGTTGTGTTTAAAAAAATGACTTACATTTTTTTAATATGTACATTCTGTACAACAAATGTAACAAAAGTCATTTTTTTAGTGTCAAAAATTGGTTTTTTACCTATCTTTTGGTCTGTTATTTTGACTAATTAATTTTAATTTTAATTTTTAAAAAATCGTGCCTTCTAGAAAAAGTATAATACTACCGTGTTGTGTTTATAAAAATGACTTACATTTTTTTTTAATATCTACATTCTGTACAACAAAGTGTAACAAAAGTCATTTTTTTAGTGTCCAAAATTGGTTTTTAACCAATTTTTTGGTCTGTTTTTTTGACTAATTAATTTTAATTTTTATTTTTTAAAAACTGTGCCTTCTAGACAAAGTATAATACTACCGTGTTGTGTTTAAAAAATGATGCGAAATGATGAAAGCAGATTCTTTTGTCTGCTTCTGATGATTGATCTGGTGGGGAACAAAAGCAGAGATGCTCTTTGTCTGCCATGATCAGACCTTGACCAAAAAGTCATGATTACCGAAAACAGAATAATTGAAAGTGTCGGTGCAATCCTGGCCTTTAAAAGTGGCGGTGCAATCCTGGCCTTCAAAACCATGGGTGAAATCCAGACCATTCAAATTTCAATAAATAGCCCCTAAATCTCTCACCACTAAACACCCAAGTGCCATACTTTCTCCTACTACCAACTGAAACTCAAACACACCCTCCTACTCCCAACTTCGTCAATGGCTCCAACGAACGTTTTCTTCACGGTCTTTTACAATGGTTATGTTGAAAAAACAAATACTGAAGGTATCTTTTTTAGGTGTGATAACAACACCCTTGTCAAACTCAACTCTAAATCCAAACTAGCTCAAGTTAAACAAGCCATTGAAAAAAAAATCTCTCCTGAACATTCAAAAATGGTTGCTAGTCTTACATATCGGTACCCCACAACTCTCAGTACTGGCCATACCTTTTATGGGGGGTTCGAAATAAATTCTGACGATGATGTTGAACTTATGATAGAGCATTTCAAAGAAGATAGACACCTTGGTATATGTACACCAGAAATATACGCAGATTTGGTTGAGGCTCCTTCTAACTACACCCAGGTAAGTCACGGCCACTCTATTCCATCTTCATCACAACTGAACGTACGTTTTCCTCAAGAAACAGAAATACCATACACTGACTTCATTCCACCTATTTACCCTCAATTCAATCCTTCATCATCCCAAACTGACATGCATTACAGTCCTTCAACACCTCACCATCACTCTGCACCATCATCCTCAAACACACCCATTGACCTTAACACAAGCCACCCTCTACATACTCAAGCTAATACCCCACCATTTAGTATGTTTGTTGGTGTCCATAATGAAGACGTTGGGGACTTTAGCGAAGATGAAGATGAAATTCTCCAGCGTCACGTCGCTGAGGAACCAATTGAAGCTAACCCCAACATAGGTGTTACATTCCGCGAGCCTGTCCCACACTTTCAAAACGTCACAGCTGATAACCCAGAACCTTATGATGTAGAGTTTGGCCATTCCATGGACAGGAACCAACTTTTATCCAATGAAGACCCAAACGAACTCAAACTCAAAATGAAATTTCCCACAAAAGAAATAGCCCAACAATTCATCCAAACATATCACCTAAACCATTCAGTTGAATACAAAGTCTGTGAGTCTAAACCAACATGTTGGACTGTTTGTTGTCTTCATGAAACCTGTTTGTGGAGGTGTGTAGTGAGACTAGGAGCAAAAACTGGATATTGGGGGATTACACAGTTGACTCACCCACACACATGTACAACATCGACTATTTCCCAAGATCACCGCCAGCTGACCTCCTCCTTCATGTGTACTCATATACTTCCACTTGTAAGGAAGGACCCGACAATATCAGTGGCTGTGTTGATTGCACACATCAAGGAGCGGTTCACGTACCAGAGTTCCTACAGAAAGGCTTGGATTGCTAAACAAAAAGCAATCGAGCTTATCTTCGGTAATTGAGAGGACTCTTACAATGAAGTAACTAGGTGGCTACATGCTTTCTCTTACTATATTCCAGACACATTTCACGACTGGCAGTACAAACCATTCTATGAGAATGGACAACTAGTTGGCGACAAAGGTGTATTCCACCGCATCTTTTGGAGTTTTGGCCCGTGTATTAAAGGCTTTCAATTTTGCAAACCAGTTGTCTCTGTTGATGGAACATGGTTGTACGGTAGGTACAAAGGGTGTCTTCTTTTGGCAATCGCACAAGATGGAAGAAACAACACCTTCCCAATTGCATATGCAGTGGTCGAGGGTGAGACAGCGGAGGCTTGGTTTTTCTTCCTATCTCGTTTAAGACACTATTTGACACCACAGGAGGGTATTTGTTTGATCTCAGATAGACACGAGTCTATCAAAAGTGCTGTTACGCGACTAAACACCAATTGGAAACACGTCTTCTGTGTTCGCCACATAGCACAAAACTTCATGAGACACTTCAAAAACACTCCTGCCAGGAAACATGTCATCAATATGGGTGAGTATTTTTAACATTTTTTTAATTAATTAGTTTCAAATTTCCATTCCATACTTACCAACATCTTTTTTTCTTCAGCATATTCAATGACGGAAGAATCGGCCAATCACTACAAACAAAAAATTGGTCAGGAAGTAGGTCCTGAGGGGGTGGCTTGGGTTGAAGACATAACCGCAGAACAATTGTTGCAGTCGTGCGATGGAGGTTCCCGTTGGGGGCACATGACAACAAACCTTGCAGAGTGCATCAACAATGTCCTTAAGGGGGTGCGGCATCTCCCTATTCGTTCATTGATAGATGCAACATACTTCAGGATGAACGAGGTTTTCGTCAAAAGGGGAACACAGGCACAGGCAATGTTGAGATCCGGAACTATGTACTCTGAAAAATTGTTGGAAAATATTGCCAGGAACATAAAAGTCTCTAAAACGCATAACGTCGCAGTTCACGATCGTGCCCAACAATTGTTCCGAGTTGAAGAACTTGCACGACCACAAAGTGGTAGACCTGCCCTGACATTCGTGGTGAACTTCAGAGCAAAAACGTGTGAGTGTGGGGAATTCCAGGCACTTCACTACCCTTGTTCACATGTCATCGCAGCATGCTCAAAATGCAATTACGACCACATGCAATTCGTTGATCCACCGTACACAATGGAGAATGTTTTCAATACTTACATTGTGGAGTTCCCACCCTTGCCAACTGAGACGTCATGGCCTGATTTCAATACTTTAGAACTACAACATGATCCAACTAAACGTAGAGATAAAAAGGGTCGTCCACAGTCTACCCGTATTCGTACAGAGATGGATCAAAGAGAAAGGGGTACACGCACCAAAAGATGCGGAATTTGTAGAAATGAGGGTCCTACTCAAAGAGGTGGGCGGACACACTTTGTCTAAGGGAAACAACATAGTCCTACTCAACTTAAACACTCTTCTCCTTAACTCTCCAAATCTAATCTAATCTAATCTATTTATCTATTTATACAATATATCTATTTATACAAACAAACCACCTATGAAATTACCAATTTAGATCTTTTATTAACAAGACACATATCTAATTTAAGGGCAAAAATGTCATTACCCTCTCTTTCTTCCATTTTCTCTTCTTTCTTCTTACACACCCTTTCTTTCTTTTCACTTTTCTCTTACTCTCTTTCTTCCTTTTTATTCTCTTTCTTCTTACACTCTCTTTCTTCCTTTTCACTTTTCTCTTACACTCTTTCTTCCTTTTTTATTTTTTACTTTTTACTTTACTATTATCTTTCACAAAATTTTGACTTTTACTTCACTTTTTTTTTCTTTATATCCCATATTTCATCTTTCTAGTCACAAAAATAATTAAAACACACGTGGCAAATATTTGTCACTAATACCGAAAAACGGATAAATAATTGTCACTGATATATAAAAAACACGGGATAAATATTTCTTATTGATAACCTACTATCTATCTTTTACTATCTATTATATATAATCTACTAATCAACTAAAATAATCAGTTGAAACTATAAGATAACTGGACTAATATATAGAAAAACACGGGATAACTGCACTGATATATAAAAAAATCTATTTATACAAACAAACCACCTATGAAATTACCAATTTGGATCTCTTATTAACAAGACACATATCTAATTTAAAGGCAAAAATGTCATTACCCTCTCTTTCTTCCCTTTTCTCATCTTTCTTCTTACACTCTCTTTCTTCCTTTTCAATTTTCTCTTACTCTCTTTCTTCTTTTTTATTCTCTTTCTTCTTACACTCTCTTTCTTCCTTTTCACTTTTCTCTTACACTCTCTTTCTTCCTTTTTTACTTTACTATTATCTTTCACAAAATTTTGGCTTTTATTTCACTTTTTTTTCTTTATATCCCATATATCACCTTTCTAGTCACAAAAATATTTAAAACACACGTGGCAAATATTTGTCACTAATACCGAAAAACGGATAAATAATTGTCACTAATATATAAAAAACAAGGGATAAATATTTCTTATTGATAACCTACTATCTATTATATATAATCTACTAATCAACTAAAATAATCAGTTGAAACTATGAGATAACTGCACTAATATATAAAAAAACACGGGATAACTGCACTGATATATAAAAAATTATGGGATAACTGTAATGATATATATAAAAACACGGGATAGTTGCACTAATATATAAAAAAACACGGGATAACAACACTGATATATAAAAAAACACGGGATATGCAAAGGAATAGTAAGCATAAGGTGTGAGTGTGTGCAGCAAGGGCATACCGCCTAAAACTACCCACATATACCCCACCTGCAAAGGAAAACCCAGAACAGTCCAAATAATAGCAGGTAATAACATGTCGTCTACCCTAGGGTTAAATATCACAATACTAATAATCCAACCTAGGTTTCAGCAACAGTCATATGCACTGCTTACCTCAAGAAAGGGAGCGGAGAAGAAGGGATCATAATAGAATGGGAGGAAATGCATGTTTTTACCTTAAGAAAGGGAGCAGAGAATAGGGGACATGGGAATTGAGGAATGCATGAACACGGCATTGTGAACAAATAGAAAAGGAGTAAAACAAAGCTTTCAACTCAATTAATTTTAAAACCACACATCAAAGTTAACTAGGCTAGACCCTCGTCTTTTTTTTTTAAAAAAAAAATGTCCCCAGTGGAGTCGCCAGCTGTTGCGCCCGAAAAATCCGGTTTGGGACTTTTCGTTTGACAACGTGGAAAAAGTTTGGAGCCGCCACCAATATTTTAATTTTAAGACCAAAACATTGAAAAAAGGTCTTTTAAACAAGGCGGATGGTCTTTTGAAAACTAGAGATGTAGGTTCGGGGGTCGGTTAGGTACGGGGAAGTGATTAGCACCCCGCACCTCCTTTCTACCGAAAGGGAACCATTAACTTGATGTGTGGTTTGGACAAAAGTTTGAGTTTGAAAGCGGTTTGTTCTACTTCTTTTCTTTTCTTTCCTTTTCTTTTTATTTCATTTGAGAAATTGTTTTATTGAAAACGGGGGGAAGAAGAATATTTTCGGTATCTTTGAAAAGCGGAACAAAACAAAGATTTTTTAAAAGGGTGCTTGACGGGACAGGACCCCGCTCCTACGTACCCTCACTGGAAGAGGGATCAAAGCTACGTAGTTCTCGGGGTTTTTTTTTTTTTTAAAAGTGTGCTTGACGGGTTACGACCCGCTCCTACGTACCCTCTCTGGAAGAGGGATCAAAGCTACGTAGTTCTAGGGAACAAAACAAAGTTTTTTTTTAAAAGTGTGCTTGACGGGTTACGACCCGCTCCTACGTACCCTCTCTGGAAGAGGGATCAAAGCTACGTAGTTCTCGGGTGTAGAAAATGTTTGTGGGTTGGTGTTTTTTAATGTAGGGGTTTTAGGACTGTGTGATCTGTGTTGGAGGACCACTGGGGGTCTGAAGGAGCACTGGGGCTCTGAAGGGCCACTGAGGGCTGAAGGAGCGCTGGGACTCTGAGGGACCACAGTTCACTTATCTTAAAACGATGATTAACCCGGCCGTACGACCGACTTAATCCCCTACTTTGAAAATAAGATTTTTGCTTTTGAAATGAAGGAGATCTGTTTGTATATTCTTTAATTTTAGAAATTGTTTATTTTTGCGCTTGACAGGGGCGTGGCCCTGCTCCTACGTATCTCCGGGTGCGATGGAGAATTCAAAGCTACGTAGTTCTTCTTTGTTTGGAAAACGGTTTTTGTTTTTTAATCTTTTTGGAGTTTTTCGCAAAGGGGTTGAGCGTTCGCAGTGACCAAACAACAACGGTTTAGAGTGGTCGCACTACTAACTCTTATGAAAATGAATTATCATTAACGACCAAACGGCAACGGCGCGAGTGATGATTAATGATAATCGGTTTTTATTTTGAGCATTGAAAAGGTTTTCGCAATTGAAGGAGAGCGTTTGTGAGGACCAAACAACAACGGTTTAGAGTGGCCACACTACTAGTTCCCACAGGAGTGAAATCATCACCCACAATCAAACGGCAACGGCGCGAGTGATCATTAGTGGTGATTAGTTTTGATTGCGACGTTTGAAAAGGTTTGTTTTTGAAAAGTGTTTTCGTTGGTTTTAATTGGAGAGAACGTCGTGATGAAAGGAATTTGCAATCAGATTGATTTTTGTTCGGGGAAACATTTATCCATCATTGGGAAAAAAAGGTTTGTGAAAAAGAAAATAAATAAGTTTATTTAGGGGAAAAGAAACAAAATTTAAGAAAAAAAGAAAAAAAGAAACAGGGAGGTGCAGTAGTAAAATGGGGGGTGCAAGTGGCAGAAGCCCAGTTTTCATTTTTTGGGCTTCTGGGCTGATGGCCTGCGGAACAAGGCTTTATGAGCAGAGTGTCGTATCACTAAAAACGGATGGTGCATATAGTAATCCAATCTTTATAAACAAAGGAGTGGATGTATCATTAGAAACAAAGGAGTGGATGTATCATTAGAAACAAAGGGGTGTAGTTAGTATAGACAAAAATATATTTGAAATGGGCAAACATTATTTAAACAGGAAAAGACTATTATTAGTTCATGGAATAAGAGAAAAATTAGATGACTAAAAAAAGGATAAGATATGGGCATGAAATGAAACTAGCAGTACCTATGTACATTTAGCATTCAAAATGGGCTGAGCCCACGTATTCATTTATTAAGCAAGCATAATAAAAAAACGTTAAAATAAAGAAACAGAATGAAACATAAATCAAATGGGATCTAAAATCCCTAGCTGCACAAAACGACAGAGAGAAAGGGGGCTATTACGAGAGAGAAGCATCCGAAGGAGAGCGAGGAAGACGGCATGAGCAACGGAGCAGCAGGGAGGAGAGAAACCGCGTGAGGTGAGTGCTGATGACTGGTTTCTGGTTTGCGATGAGGGAGAGAGAACGGCACTCAGCCGTATACGGGACCGCATCGGTAGTTTGAGTCGGAGCGGAGCTCGCTGTCCAACGGCGGAGTGGCTGGTGGCTTGCTGGAGTTCTGAGTTGTATATGAGGTATCTTTTCTCTCTATTTTGCTTCTGTTATTTCAACAATGAACAAAGGTGTTGTTGTGTGGCCATTTGTGATGAATAGCTTTTTGTGAAGATGAGAGTGGCTAGTGAACTATTTGACAGTGTTACTCTCATTCCATCTCCCAATTGTCTTTTTTTGATACACACCTCTTACACTACCCTATCTATTTTTGCTATCTCTATTTTGTTTCCTCCCCCTGTTTACAGTGCTCCCCCTTTCTTTTTGTTTGTTTTCTTTTCTCTCCCTCCCCCTCTGTGTGTGTGTGTTGTATTTAATTTTTTTCTTTCCTTTCTTTTGTTTCCCAGTGCCTTCGGTTTCCCCCCCCTTTCTTTTGCGTTTGATCGCTCCTAATATAGAGGTCATGATGTGCCTTTTTGTTAAGGCCAGTTGGAGGCTCTTCATATGTATCTTTCACATTCCCTATTCTATGTTCCTGCTTGTCTTGATTTTCACTGACTTCTGCATATATACTTGTTTGATGTTTGCAGGTTGGGATGAGGGTATAGGAAGGCAGAGGCGTGCTCTGCTGCCTATGTGCTCTGTATGGGCTATGAATAAAGTTGTATTTCCTTGGCAAAAAAAAGAAAGATGTGGTAAACATTTAGAAAGCAACTTGGCTCTAATACTACAAATGCACTACATGGCATCCAATGCTACTTTGTTTTTTTTTCTTTTTTTATTTAATTCTGATTATGTTTGACACTAAAACTAGCACCACCATCAATAGCATTAACAGCATGATGCGCATGCTACTTCTTTGTTATTTTTTTCTTTTATCCTTACATGTAATCAGATAATTGTACTGTATTATTGTAATAAAAACTAATCTTTTTATTTTGATTATACTTCATTATTATTTATCAAGAAAGATAAACTATTATTAACAATAACGATAACAATAAATATGCGTAAAATAGTGCGAGATCGCTAGGAAAAAAAACGCGTTCGTAGTTAAATATAACACGCGTCCACAACGAGAATAAAAATAGTGCAAGATCGTTAACTCTAAACACGTGAACGCTAATAGAAAAAGTGTGTGATCACAACGAAACATATTTTTGAGGTCTTTTGAAAACGAGAAAAAGTAACCGTTAAAATTGGGTGTTTACAAAAAAATATTGAATTAGTCGGACAAAATTAGGGTATAACAGCTGCCCCTCTTTATTTCGATTTTACCAAGAAATATGAATTGCGCGAGACATATTTCGAAGGTAAAATAGAAATAAAGAATTCAGAAATTATACCAATTTTGTCCATTTGGAGAAATCCGAATTTTCTTTCTTCTTTTTTGGAAAGATAGACACTTTCGTGTTATGCGAAAACGGTAAATGAACACTGACGTGCAGACAGAAAGGTAAAATGGGCACTTGGCGTGCAAACAGAAAAGTAAAATGGGCACTTGGCGTGCAGACAGAAAAGTAAAATGGGCACTTGGCGTGCAGACAGAAAAGTAAAATGGGCACTTGGCGTGCAGAAAGCGGTAAATGAACACTTGGCGTGCAGAAAGCGGTAAATTGGGAATTCGGAGGCTGCCTAAAACCTTCTAACGGACTCTTGTCGAGTCCGAGCTCTGGGGGTGGCCTTTTCGAGCGGCCGATCAACATCAGGTCCGGAACTGATTTGATCAATGGATTTACGCTATGCCTTAGGCTGACATAACTAATCCGAAGGACTTAACGAAGTCTGATGGATCCATCGCGCGCTCGTACACGATGTTGTGATCTGTGGAAGGAGTTCACTAACTCTGTGTTGATGGAGTTTACTAACTCTGTGTTGATGGAGTTTACTAACTCTGTGTTGTGGTGATTTTCTAAAAATGAGATTTTTCGGACTCTCTGATCCGAAGTAACTTTTCTCTTGGATGGTGCATGAAATGCATGCACTTGGGTATTTGGGTGCACATGAATGCAATGATTGATTTTGGGTGGGATGCTCTTTCTGTTTGATTTTCATTCTTTTCTTTTTCTTTTGTTATTCTTCCGCTCTTTCTGAGATGCGAATTTGAAAGTGTAATGCACTACTGTTTGATGCGATGGAGTGGCGAATGGTATGGATGATATGAGAATGATGAATGATATGAAGATGTTGTGTTCTTTTATGTTCCGTCTTCTGTGATTTTCTTCTCTTTTGTTTTTTTTTTGTTTATTCTGTTTGTTTTCTTTAAGCAGCTTTCTTTTTTCTGCTTGTTTGTTTTTTTTTTTTGGCACTTTTGCTCTTTTGGCTTATCTTTCTCTTTTTTTGTCTATTTCTTTCAAGCATAATACTTCTTCACAGAGTCTGAATTGACTGGGTTCTTGAGATCTTCGCCGTCCATGTCGGTAAGTATTAGTGCTTCTCTGGAGAAAGCTTTCTTGACAACATATGGTCCTTCATATTTGGGAGCCCATTTGCCCCTGGGGTCCGTCTGGAGCGGCAAGATCTGCTTGAGCACAAGGTCTCCTTCGCTGAATTCTCGGGGACGAACCTTCTCGTCGAAAGCTGTCTTCATCCTTTGTTGATACAGCTGCCCATGACACAAGGCGGCAATCCTTTTTTCCTCAATGAGGTTCAACTGGTCAAGACGGGACCGAACCCATTCTGCTTCGTCAAGTTTTGTCTCCATTAACACCTGCAGGGATGGTATTTCAACTTCAATGGGGAGGACTGCCTCTGACCCGTAAACCAGTGAGTAAGGGGTTGCCCCTGTTGAGGTACGTACTGAAATTCGGTAGCCATGCAAAGCAAAGGGAAGCCCCCCATGCCAATCCTTGTAGGTTACCACCATATTTTGCACTATCCTTTTGATGTTCCTGTTGGCTGCTTCAACTGCCCCATTCATCTTCGGGCGGTAGGGAGAGGAATTATGATGCTGAATTTTGAATTCTTTGCACAGGTCCTTCATTATTTTGCTGTTCAGGTTGCTGCCGTTATCCGTGACGATCTTGTTTGGAAGACCGTAACGGCAAATCAGATCTTTCTTTACAAACTTGGCAACCACAACACTAGTTATACTGGAGTACGAGGCAGTTTCAACCCGCTTGGTGAAGTAGTCAATGGCGACCAAAATGAAGCGATGCCTGTTCGACGCTTTAGGCTCAATAGGACTGATAACATCCATTCCCCACATTGAGAACGGCCAAGAGGCAGACAGAACATTCAAGGAAGCAGGCGGTACATAAATGTGATCGGCATAGATCTGGCATTTGTGCATTTTCTTACAAAGCTGTAGCAGCCTGATTCCATCTGCAACCAGTAGTAACCAGCTCTCAGGATTTTTCTAGCCATTGCGTGCCCGCTGGAATGAACCCCAAATGAGCCCTCATGAACATCTCGCATAATCTTTACTGATTCTTCTCTTGTTACACACCTGAGGAGTACCAAGTCATGGTTTCTCTTGTAAAGGACGTCTCCACTCAAGAAGAAATTCCGTGACAATCTTCTGATAGTTCTCTTGTCATTTTCTGATGCCCCAGGTGGGTATTCCTGATTAATGATGTACCGCTTGATGTCATGATACCAAGGCTTATCATCAGGCTCTTCGTCTATGGATGTGCAGTAATGATGCGCAGGCAGGTTCCGATGTGGGATTCAGATGTGAGTTAAACTCTTATCACAGCTGATGTTAAACATGGAGGACAAGGTTGCCAAGGCATCGGCCAGCTGGTTTTCACTTCGAGGGATGTGTTTGAAAGTGATTTCGTCGAAAGACTCCATCAATTCTTGCACATAGTCACAATAAGGGATCAGTTTGGGATCTCTGGTCTCCCAATCGCCTCTTACTTGATGAATCACCAGGGCTGAATCACCGTACGCATCAAGCCTTTTGACTTTCCACTTCAGGGCTGCCTGCATGCCCAGGATGCATGCTTCATACTCGGCAATGTTGTTTGTGACGTAGAAGCTCAGTCTTGCAGTGACATGAATGAAGTGGTTGTCAGGAAATATCAACACAGCATCTGCCCCATGCCCCCATATGTCGGACGCACCGTCGAAGATCATCCGCCATCTGTCATTTTCTTGGGATTTCCCCTCGTCGAAACAATGCCATGATATCTTCATCAGGAAAATCGTGTTGCATTGGCTGGTAGTCTGGACTTGGCTGGCATGCTAAGTACTCTGCAAGTGAGATGAACGAATGCATGCAATGCAAATGCCATGATTGCTTTCTGATGGGATGCAGAATGACTTTTCCTTTTTACTTTTGTTTTGTTGCTTTTTGTTTTTCTTTTTGGTATGCGAATGTGAATATGATGCGAATGAAATGCTTGGATGCAAATGTTATGGCACATGGTGCGATGGTATGAAACGATTGATATGGAAACATAAACATTTTTGGATGAGATGCGATGAGTGCATAAAATGCGAATGTGAATATGATGCGAACGAAATGATTGGATGCAAATGTTATGGCACATGGTGCGATGGTATGAAACGATTGATATGGAAACATAAACATTTTTGGATGAGATGCGATGAGTGCATAAAATGCGAATGTGAATATGATGCGAACGAAATGATTGGATGCAAATGTTATGGCACATGGTGCGATGGTATGATATGAAGTATAAAACATTTCTTTTGGTAATGATGAGACATGAGACTTTATATGTAAGAAGCGGAGGCGATTATCCCTTGGAAAGTTAGGCTTGATTCAAAATTTGGTAATCTCAAGGTTGTTATCTACAGGTATTGATATGAAAAGGTACTTGACCATATTTCCAAGCTCGCTTCCTTTTCTCTTCCATTATGATGCCCCATGATGACCGAAGTTTATGTCCACAAAGTTACCTAAGTGGATTTTTAGCATCACATGATCAACTTGTGTTCTTTCTCTATGAAGCATTGTTTAGTAAAGACGTACGTTAGTGCAAGTATAGACGAATGAGTCAGTTAACTTGGGGTTTTAAAGGCCTAGGGTGAGGATATTGGTGACGCATGAAGGGGTGAATGACTGATTGGTCTTTGTCAAGGTCGTGAAAAGTAGGTTTTTCCAAGCCAAGAAATGTGGGACTGCCCCCAATTTAGATTTGATGACGGTGAGTAATAACTTGCCCCTGTCTAGTGGTGACAGGCTGGGGGCGTAGAAAATGATGAATTGGCTTTGGAGTGAAAGGTGGAAGGCAAAAGACTTTCCTCAGCCCACAGAGTTTGGTTTTGCCCTAATTATGGTAAGGACAAGGTTGCCCTGACTAGAGTAGCAGAATAATGAGTTGAGAAATTGCCCCGGTATGGTTTTGGGCATGTGAATATGGCAAGGGGATGAGATGGGTGTAAGGTGAATCCTCCCATTTGTAGGTGGAGTGACGAGCGACGGGGCTGCCCCACTTGGTAATGGGATTTCAGATGGTTGTTTTAAGTGAGGATTGGAAAAGGTGACGGAGTTAGGGTTATGGGTTTTTGGAGATGGTCAAATATGGCTGCATAGATTGGGTGTGGTGCGGGATGGATGTTGGACATATTTCCCCGAGCTTATGTGGAACAAATAGTGAAAGGAGTACCCCACTTTAGATTCAAGGCGAACATCCTGGCATGAACCTTTTGGTTGTCTACAAAATGAGTCTCAGACTATGATAGTCTTGAGCTCGCTATGATGAAAACTTCACTTAGTGATCACTAAACATTGTCTTGATGTAACTTGAATGATTCTTGGAGTGCAAGCCTTTTGATTTTTCTTTTCTTTTGAGTTTCTTTTTTTTCTTGAGATTTTTTTTGTTTTTTTTTTTTTTGAGCAAACATATTGTAAATAAATAAATTTATTTGTCCTAAGATTAAAACTTTGAGAAAACAGGAGCAATCAGTCATTGATCAGAATGGATTTTTGGAGTTGTGATGTGGCTAATGATTGATGATTTATGAAGGGAGGGATAATTGGGCTCAAAGAAGTATTTGATGATTGATGGAACAGATGCCTTTTTTTTTTTAGTGGTATGATTTGGCTAGTGGTTAATGAAAGTATGAGTTATTAAGCTTAATGAGGTGTTTGAGGTCTTATTGAGATGAGAACCTCTTATGTGTCTCATGGTAAAATGGACCTGTTTAGGATTATGACTTGGCAAAGGGTTTGTGGGGGGATAGGCCGAAGGAAGTGTTTGAAGATTGATTTTAGACAAGGATCTCTTAAGCGTTTAATGGTGTAAAGTATCAGCTCACAATTTGTACTACCTTGCTTCTTTTTTATTTTTTTTCTTTTTGTTTGAATTTTTCAATTCTCTTTTTTGACTTCACTTTTTGTGATTCTTATTTTCTCTTTTTTTTGAACTGAGCGAGCTGCTAAAAGTGATACACCATTTTCAACGTGGAATTAATCCTTGTTTAGGGTGATTGAAATGTTTTTTTTTGGATTAAGGTGGGTGGTAAAGGATTTTTTTTTGAGGATATGGAAAGATGGTTCAACTTCATTTCAAATCATGACTGCTCGTTTTCTCAAAAAAATAACTTAAGGGCAATAATTTACTTATTTTATATACTTGCTCTTTTCCTTTATTTCTCTTTTTTTTTTGTGCCCTAATTTTTGCTTAGGCCGCTCTTACGAGTTTTCAACCTAACGGGCCTTCTTGATTTTTTTTTTGTAAAGGACTTGCACCAAGGGAAAACAATATTGACAAGGTATCGTAGTGACCACAAATTTGCCCCTAGTAATGAGGGTCTAAAGTTATGTTTCATTAGTGAGAACAACCCAAATAATCAACTAGGTACTGATGTGGGGGATATGTACTTTATGGGTGGTCGGGGCAGGGTTAGACTGGGATGGTGATGATGACAAGGAAGGAAACTGACTGACTCAAGCAAGAGAAACTGCACGTGTCATGCACGTTCATTATGGGAATGCTTCACAGAGAGTCAACATTAGTTAGAACAATGAATTGATGAGCTGCTTCAGTTTTTTTTTTTTTCATGGAATGGATGGGATGCAGTGTTTTTGAAAGACATGCAAATGAGCTATTGATTTGCAAAACTGAGTGCCTTGGAACACCTTGAGTTTGCAACCAAGTAAGGATAGACTTTTTCAAAAAAGGATGATTGTTTTGCAAGAACGTCTCGCTTCTCATCACAACTTTTATTTTATGCAATGAATGAATAAACAAATTATGATATGCAAGTATGATGCAAATGCGTGGAGAACGACTACTCGAAAAGTGTGGCTTATTCTAAATTATTTTGTTGCAAGACAAAATATGGAATACCAATGCGAATGATGCAAGAATGATGCCCCCCCATTTTTTTTCAAATGATTTTTGATTTTTTTTTATTTTTTAGAGGCGAGACAAGATGCGAAATGCCAATGCCCCTTTTTTGAATGATGAGAGATGCAAGAATGGTGATATGAGGCAACTGATTGTCGTTACCCTGAGTAACTTGCCTGAAACATTGAGTGGATCCTGACTCAATACTTCACACAATGTACTGAAACGTTTTGACAATTAGTTGACTCAATTTAATTTCCTACTTGAAATTAAAATACGTGCGACTGGGTCAAAGTGCTCTGACATCGTAAAGTAACATCTCAAGTTTGTAGTCGACAAACAAATTTGAGACATTACCCTTCGCCGTTCAAAGGTGCACTTCTATCCATTAAGCCATCACATGAGAAAGTTTGCTTTGTTTCGAAAGGATGCATGCAGGGAGAAATGATGTATTCGAACAAAGTGATGAGGTTAATGAAATGATGCATGAGCGCCACATTGACGCGATGTCCGCATTATTTGATGATAGTTTTTGCATAATCAAGGATGAATGAAATGCGATATGGATGATAGATGCTTCTGGTTTTCATTTTTCTTATGCAATGAAATGAAATGCGTGATGTTTGCAATTACTTTCCTAATGCATGGGAGATATTGAATGAAGATGCATGCGAGATGAGACGTTAATGCTTATTTTTGATTTGCGACACAGAAAAGTATTAATGCGATGATGTGATATGGACGGACGACGGAATGAGTGGGTGAATGAATGAACGAATGTGCATTTTGAATGAGGATAACGTAAATTGCATCACTTGATGATTTTTCATGATTATGAGTGAATGAAATACCATAGGGATGATAATTGTTTTTTTTTCAGAATTTTGTTTTATGTAATGCATGATGCCATGATGCAAAGTGCGGATGATGATTGCTTTTCGTTTTATTTTTAAACTATGAAATGGAGTGCCTGATACTAACGATTATTTTTAGTGCGTGGAAAGATATGATTCTTATGAAAATGCATGCGAAATGAGATGTTTATTTGATTATTTTTTGTAATGCAAAGAAAAAATGCATGTAGTATGTTTTCTAAAAAAACTTGTGGAAAATAATAATTTTTGATTTTTCTTGATTTTTGGTTTTTTTTTGATAAAAGACGGTATGCACTAATACTTGTTTGAATGCAAGTGCAATGCAATATGTATGATTTCCTGTTTGTCTTGGTGCCGGGAATCACGATGTACTATGTCTTGCCATAGGTTTAACGGTGGATTTTGATTATTTTTTTCTTTGAAACACAACAAGGTTAGAATCAATAAGCGAAACAAAGCACATTCCATGCATTCAAACTTAAACAAACTCACACCTCGGAGTATACGCTGTTTCACTTTTGATTCCACATCGTGCCTATGACAAGATTTTTTGTCACTTTGGGATTCTCGGTAAACAAACTTTGATGAAATGCAAGGATGCATGCATTAGCTGTAAAAGCTTATGTTGGATTCAATGCGATGATGCATGCAAAATGATGATGATGTTTTATGCATATGCAGATTAGGGCAAAACCTTTATTGGCATTAGTTCAAGTTTTTTTCTTTTTTTTTGAAAAATGCGGGCCGTACGTGGTTTCATATGGACCAAGTAAGAGAAAGGCTACAACGGCAGCTTGTTCTCTCTTTTTTTGAAAAGAGTGGGCCATATGTCTCTTCGTACGGACCAGCAAAAGAAAGGCTACAACGGCAGCTCTTTCTCTACTTTTTATTTGAAAAACCTCCTACTCTTTTTTGAAAACATGTCTATATTACCATGCAACACACAATTTGGTATGCCCCTTGTGTCCTACGAAGGTGGGGACCTAAGTTCTAGGACAACTCAAATGTTCCTCCCATGCGGGTTCTAGTCACTTCCTCACCAGGCTATCAGAGCTAATTCTCTTTCACAATAGCACCCACAACGATGGAACGCCATCTGGTGTGAGGCATCATGAAAGAGCATACTCTGGCTGAAACTTTCGTGAGAGTCGGAAGGACAACAGTCCAATTGCCAGTCACTACTCGTTTCCACTCTCTTAAGTTTTGTCAGACCTTGGGTTTTAGGCCCCTCTCAAAGCATAGTAAGCATAAGGTGTGAGTGTGTGCAGCAAGGGCATACCGCCTAAAACTACCCACATATACCCCACCTGCAAAGGAAAACCCAGAACAGTCCAAATAATAGCAGGTAATAACATGTCGTCTACCCTAGGGTTAAATATCACAATACTAATAATCCAACCTAGGTTTCAGCAACAGTCATATGCACTGCTTACCTCAAGAAAGGGAGCGGAGAAGAAGGGATCATAATAGAATGGGAGGAAATGCATGTTTTTACCTTAAGAAAGGGAGCAGAGAATAGGGGACATGGGAATTGAGGAATGCATGAACACGGCATTGTGAACAAATAGAAAAGGAGTAAAACAAAGCTTTCAACTCAATTAATTTTAAAACCACACATCAAAGTTAACTAGGCTAGACCCTCGTCTTTTTTTTTTAAAAAAAAAATGTCCCCAGTGGAGTCGCCAGCTGTTGCGCCCGAAAAATCCGGTTTGGGACTTTTCGTTTGACAACGTGGAAAAAGTTTGGAGCCGCCACCAATATTTTAATTTTAAGACCAAAACATTGAAAAAAGGTCTTTTAAACAAGGCGGATGGTCTTTTGAAAACTAGAGATGTAGGTTCGGGGGTCGGTTAGGTACGGGGAAGTGATTAGCACCCCGCACCTCCTTTCTACCGAAAGGGAACCATTAACTTGATGTGTGGTTTGGACAAAAGTTTGAGTTTGAAAGCGGTTTGTTCTACTTCTTTTCTTTTCTTTCCTTTTCTTTTTATTTCATTTGAGAAATTGTTTTATTGAAAACGGGGGGAAGAAGAATATTTTCGGTATCTTTGAAAAGCGGAACAAAACAAAGATTTTTTAAAAGGGTGCTTGACGGGACAGGACCCCGCTCCTACGTACCCTCACTGGAAGAGGGATCAAAGCTACGTAGTTCTCGGGGTTTTTTTTTTTAAAAGTGTGCTTGACGGGTTACGACCCGCTCCTACGTACCCTCTCTGGAAGAGGGATCAAAGCTACGTAGTTCTAGGGAACAAAACAAAGTTTTTTTTTAAAAGTGTGCTTGACGGGTTACGACCCGCTCCTACGTACCCTCTCTGGAAGAGGGATCAAAGCTACGTAGTTCTCGGGTGTAGAAAATGTTTGTGGGTTGGTGTTTTTTAATGTAGGGGTTTTAGGACTGTGTGATCTGTGTTGGAGGACCACTGGGGGTCTGAAGGAGCACTGGGGCTCTGAAGGGCCACTGAGGGCTGAAGGAGCGCTGGGACTCTGAGGGACCACAGTTCACTTATCTTAAAACGATGATTAACCCGGCCGTACGACCGACTTAATCCCCTACTTTGAAAATAAGATTTTTGCTTTTGAAATGAAGGAGATCTGTTTGTATATTCTTTAATTTTAGAAATTGTTTATTTTTGCGCTTGACAGGGGCGTGGCCCTGCTCCTACGTATCTCCGGGTGCGATGGAGAATTCAAAGCTACGTAGTTCTTCTTTGTTTGGAAAACGGTTTTTGTTTTTTAATCTTTTTGGAGTTTTTCGCAAAGGGGTTGAGCGTTCGCAGTGACCAAACAACAACGGTTTAGAGTGGTCGCACTACTAACTCTTATGAAAATGAATTATCATTAACGACCAAACGGCAACGGCGCGAGTGATGATTAATGATAATCGGTTTTTATTTTGAGCATTGAAAAGGTTTTCGCAATTGAAGGAGAGCGTTTGTGAGGACCAAACAACAACGGTTTAGAGTGGCCACACTACTAGTTCCCACAGGAGTGAAATCATCACCCACAATCAAACGGCAACGGCGCGAGTGATCATTAGTGGTGATTAGTTTTGATTGCGACGTTTGAAAAGGTTTGTTTTTGAAAAGTGTTTTCGTTGGTTTTAATTGGAGAGAACGTCGTGATGAAAGGAATTTGCAATCAGATTGATTTTTGTTCGGGGAAACATTTATCCATCATTGGGAAAAAAAGGTTTGTGAAAAAGAAAATAAATAAGTTTATTTAGGGGAAAAGAAACAAAATTTAAGAAAAAAAGAAAAAAAGAAACAGGGAGGTGCAGTAGTAAAATGGGGGGTGCAAGTGGCAGAAGCCCAGTTTTCATTTTTTGGGCTTCTGGGCTGATGGCCTGCGGAACAAGGCTTTATGAGCAGAGTGTCGTATCACTAAAAACGGATGGTGCATATAGTAATCCAATCTTTATAAACAAAGGAGTGGATGTATCATTAGAAACAAAGGAGTGGATGTATCATTAGAAACAAAGGGGTGTAGTTAGTATAGACAAAAATATATTTGAAATGGGCAAACATTATTTAAACAGGAAAAGACTATTATTAGTTCATGGAATAAGAGAAAAATTAGATGACTAAAAAAAGGATAAGATATGGGCATGAAATGAAACTAGCAGTACCTATGTACATTTAGCATTCAAAATGGGCTGAGCCCACGTATTCATTTATTAAGCAAGCATAATAAAAAAACGTTAAAATAAAGAAACAGAATGAAACATAAATCAAATGGGATCTAAAATCCCTAGCTGCACAAAACGACAGAGAGAAAGGGGGCTATTACGAGAGAGAAGCATCCGAAGGAGAGCGAGGAAGACGGCATGAGCAACGGAGCAGCAGGGAGGAGAGAAACCGCGTGAGGTGAGTGCTGATGACTGGTTTCTGGTTTGCGATGAGGGAGAGAGAACGGCACTCAGCCGTATACGGGACCGCATCGGTAGTTTGAGTCGGAGCGGAGCTCGCTGTCCAACGGCGGAGTGGCTGGTGGCTTGCTGGAGTTCTGAGTTGTATATGAGGTATCTTTTCTCTCTATTTTGCTTCTGTTATTTCAACAATGAACAAAGGTGTTGTTGTGTGGCCATTTGTGATGAATAGCTTTTTGTGAAGATGAGAGTGGCTAGTGAACTATTTGACAGTGTTACTCTCATTCCATCTCCCAATTGTCTTTTTTTGATACACACCTCTTACACTACCCTATCTATTTTTGCTATCTCTATTTTGTTTCCTCCCCCTGTTTACAGTGCTCCCCCTTTCTTTTTGTTTGTTTTCTTTTCTCTCCCTCCCCCTCTGTGTGTGTGTGTTGTATTTAATTTTTTTCTTTCCTTTCTTTTGTTTCCCAGTGCCTTCGGTTTCCCCCCCCCTTTCTTTTGCGTTTGATCGCTCCTAATATAGAGGTCATGATGTGCCTTTTTGTTAAGGCCAGTTGGAGGCTCTTCATATGTATCTTTCACATTCCCTATTCTATGTTCCTGCTTGTCTTGATTTTCACTGACTTCTGCATATATACTTGTTTGATGTTTGCAGGTTGGGATGAGGGTATAGGAAGGCAGAGGCGTGCTCTGCTGCCTATGTGCTCTGTATGGGCTATGAATAAAGTTGTATTTCCTTGGCAAAAAAAAGAAAGATGTGGTAAACATTTAGAAAGCAACTTGGCTCTAATACTACAAATGCACTACATGGCATCCAATGCTACTTTGTTTTTTTTTCTTTTTTTATTTAATTCTGATTATGTTTGACACTAAAACTAGCACCACCATCAATAGCATTAACAGCATGATGCGCATGCTACTTCTTTGTTATTTTTTTCTTTTATCCTTACATGTAATCAGATAATTGTACTGTATTATTGTAATAAAAACTAATCTTTTTATTTTGATTATACTTCATTATTATTTATCAAGAAAGATAAACTATTATTAACAATAACGATAACAATAAATATGCGTAAAATAGTGCGAGATCGCTAGGAAAAAAAACGCGTTCGTAGTTAAATATAACACGCGTCCACAACGAGAATAAAAATAGTGCAAGATCGTTAACTCTAAACACGTGAACGCTAATAGAAAAAGTGTGTGATCACAACGAAACATATTTTTGAGGTCTTTTGAAAACGAGAAAAAGTAACCGTTAAAATTGGGTGTTTACAAAAAAATATTGAATTAGTCGGACAAAATTAGGGTATAACACCTACTAGTACTTCTCTCTGAAATTATTCCACCTTCACCTCTATACCTGCGACAACAACACCAAAACCTAATATCTTGACTTCCATTTCAATCAAGTTTTTAAATGCTTCATTTTGTGGGACACCATTTATCAACCTTCTTGACCTTAATTATTACCTTTGTAAAAAAGAAGAGGAAGAAGAAATTTCAGGGGAGATGAAGAAAAATGCCACTGAGTAGAAAGAAGAAGAGAATAGTAAACAGAAGAAAAAAGCTAAGAAAGAAACATGGTTTCATCTTGAGTTCTAGGTAACTGATTAAGTTTGACATCTACCGTGTTCACTTGACTTCACCCTTATAAAAATAATTTGTCACTATTTTTTCTCATTGCAGAAGAAGCCAAACAAGCATTGTGCTATTGGTCACCTCTTTTCCTTCTTCTTTGTATTTGATTGAATTTTTTTTTTTTGCACTTATCACTCTATATAAATAGTCTAAATCTCTTTAAATTTTGATTTTGAACCCCCTAAAAATTTTAAATTGTACTAGTAGACCAAGTTTTGCACCCATTTGACACTGACCTTAAAAAATTTGACACCCCTGACTCCAGGGTCCTGGGTCCGCCACTGGCTATAAGGTAAAAATGTTTAAAGACATAAACTTGGCTTGAAAGTAAGCTTGGGACTTTTTTCCATACAATCTCACTCAGGTTTCTTTTTCTTTCCTTTTTTTTATTTAATTTTAATTAAATTTACTTTTTCCTAGAAATAACGTTATTTGTTAATTATATGTGTTATTTGGATATTGTTATTGATGTTGTCTTGATGAAGAAATAATTTCATCTATCCCTGCAGGATCACAAGATCATATTCTCCAAAAGAGTGGGGTTAAGCTTCTATTAGCAAGGATAAGAAGAATGGTCATGTTGCTCCACTTCCTGCTGCTAACCAGAGTGATTAAGCGGGTGATTGATTTACTCGGAGGGCTTATGAATGCATTTTAGTATTTTTTTGTTTTTGCCAAAAATGAAACTAAAATAATTGTTTTATAGGATATTAGATGAATCAAGATCGAAGCAAGCAAACATGGGCCAGCTGTTCTGCCCCTCGAGACACCTACAATGAGCGAGGGATTAGTAACTGCTGTCCGTGCGGTGGATACCCGGGTTTACAAAAAAAAACAAAATATAGACAAATTAATTAAAAATAAAAAAAACAAGTAGAGATGAACGGTTTAGGAAAGTAAATTTTTTACGACAGCACTGTGTAACGTGATACACCAATATGATCTGTTGGAACTTAGAAGAAAGTAAAAAGTCAAGTAGTATCTTGGGAGTTGTACTCAAAGCAATCATGATTTATGACACAATAAAAGTAATAAATAGTCTAATGTACTAACCCCGTAAGCGCAAGTTAATCTGAGTAATGCTAATAAAAAAATAAAATTAATCTGAGTCATGTTTATTGAATTTCTAACCATTTAATTGTTTTTTTTCTCTCAGGTTGCAGAATCAAATAGCAGGGGTGCAACTATCAATTGGCCAGCCCACTAGACTCAGCCCACAGTGACCAAAAAACTCAGCAGCCCAAAATTGGCTTCAAACGGGTTTGTGCGGAACCCAGACCCAGACTACTGTAGCAACACGCGGATCTTGTTGACCCGCTCCACTACCCATAGTATAAAAGGTAAAAACCCTAATTTTTCTCAAAAATTCAAGACTCTTCTCTCTCTCTCTCTCTCTCTTCTGGGATCCACGCTGTTTCTCTCCTCTTCTCTCTAACCTAGCTCTGCTAGGGTTACACACTTTCTTCACTGATCTTCAGTGATTGAAGCTTTGTTTATGCTTCAATCACACTCTAATGGTGACTACGAGTGAACGGTAACAAAACCCCTTTGGTTTCGTTCCCGATTTCACAAGATTTGATGTTCTCACTTACGAACAAGATTCTGTTCGTGTTCGTTGTTACGAAGCCACACAACGCTTGTATTCCTCAAGCTATCTGCAACAATGACTATGCAAAGGTACTGATCTTTCACCAGATCCTTTATTACTTTCAGTTTTACACTTGAATCAAACCCTAACTCTGGTTTTGCTGTTTCAGGTTACGAAGAGAAGATTAAGGGTTTCAGGAACACAGATAAAGGTAAAATTACAGCCTCGTTGTGTTTTTTCCTTTATCTCTTTCTTTAAATGATAAACCCTAACTTTCCTTTGTTGTTTTCTTTGCATGAACCACGAATGACTGTTCTGTTGAACAATCAGCACTCCAAGCCTGCTGAAGAACTTCTCCTAAGTTCACAGAAGGTAAATTCTACTTCCTTTCTCTTTTATTTCTTTTAATCCTCTATCCAGTCACTGAAAATAGGTCTCTAACTCTCTGTTTTCTCTCTTTTGCGAGTTCTCACAACCACCTGTTGGAGAAGGCACACACTCAGAGTTACAGAGAAGGAGAAGAAGAAAAAAAAATGCTCAAGAAAGAAGAATTTCAGAATGTAAAGAACTTGTAAACTTTTTATTTCAAATGTAAAACTAATTCTATATTTTCTGTCTTGTACATAGACTTGAGAATGTATATATATACAGGTCTGAAACCCTCTAAGGACCAGTTTTATAGTTAGTTACATAGTTTTGTAACTAACTTAACAAACAAAACAGATTTAAACTAATTCATAACAGAATAGCTGTTATGAACAGACTGTTGGGGTAACAACTATCTGGTTTGAATGATATAGCTATTACCAAATCCAGAGGGTATTTTAGGTTTTTATTAAAAAAACCAATATCCTCCCTTAATACAAAACCTAAAATATTTAGTAATTGGAGAGATACCTAAGACAGGACAAGCCCCTGTTAACATAGCCTTTAAAAACATATGATCCAGAACAAGCCTCTGGATAATGACTTTAGAGATTGCATTCTTAGGTTAGAATGCAACCAAACCTAATTCTCTCCTAAGTTTAGTAAATGACTCACCCTTTTGTGCCTTAGTAAACACATCAGCAAGCTGTTCTTTGGATGGACAGTAATCTGCCACTATGTTACCTTTAGTGACCTGATCTCTAAGGTAATGGTACCTTGTTTCAATATGTTTCGTCCTTCCATGCCCCATAGGATTCTTAGCAAGACATAAGGCAGATTTGTTGTCAATTAGGAGTGTAGGAGTTTGAGTTAAAGTCACACCCAATTCCCTAAGTAAGGGTTCCAACCATGCTGCTTGAGTGGCAGCACTGCAGGCAGCCACATATTCTGCCTCACAGGAGCTAAGAGTTACAATTTGTTGCTTTTTGGAGCTCCATGAAATAGATATACCTTGAAACTTGAACAGATAGCCTGAGGTACTCCTCCTATCAATGTGGTCTCCACACCAATCACTATCTGAGTATCCTAGGAGCTCAAACTTCCTTAGGTCAGCCCCTTTATGAAAAAACAGCCCATAGTTCAGAGCATAGTTTTAAAAACCGGCTCGGCCCAGCCGGACCGGGTTTGCTAAAACCGGACCGGTTGTTGCACGTTTTTAAAAGAGACTCAAAACCCTCAACAAAATGTCATTAGTGGGGTTTGAACCCGTGACCTGTTGAAAGCAAATGCTGAGCGCTACCATCAGACTACCAATCTTATTGAGGATCTTGTTTATTTCAAATATATATAATTGGTACATCTTTTCCTAAAAGTCAAGTACGCTCATCCTCATGGCATTAGCTTGTAATATTAATATTATGTTTTAACAAACTTATTTAATATTAAGTATTTTTTTAAAGATTTATTTAATATTAAGTTGTTAACTTATGAAATTTGTTCTAAATATTTATTGAAGCATGATATGAACTTTTAAAATTCATTTAATATATACCAAGCAAAGAAAAATAAAATAGGCATGGTGTGTAATTTTAGCAAATTAAGTTTTACAAGTATGAAATATATAGGTCCTGAAAATTCGGGAATTTTTTATATTTTAGTAGATATAAAATAAACATAGTTATTAATTTTACAGGGACGAAATTTATATTATATACTATATAGGTATTGAAAATTCTCGAAATAGAGACCGGGTCCAAGTCATGCGGTCCCGGTTTTGGTCATGCGGTTCAACTGTCGACCCCTCGGTCCGACCCTTGGCCCAGTGACCCGGTACCTTCACCGAGTCGGTCACCGGTCCGAGTTTTAAAACATTGGTTCAGAGTACCTTAGATATATCTGAGTACTCTCTTTGCTGCATTTAGATGTATCTCTAGTGGTTCATTCATGAACCTACTAATCATGCCTGTTGCAAACAAAATATTTGGCCTGCTATGGCACAGATATCTCAAAGACCCCACAATTTGTCTAAAATAGGTAGGAACCACCTTAGAGCCTTTTTCACCATCCTTTTTACACAAATAGCCTTCTGCAAGGTTGCTGGCAGCATTGCATTCTGCCATTCTGAACCTTGCAAGCAACTCTTTAGAGTATTTAAGCTGGTGTAGGATGATTCCTTCAGGTACTCTTAGAAATTACAATCCTAAGAAGTAAGTAAGGTGTCCCAAGTCTGTCATCTCAAACTCAGCCTTCATAGAGTCTTTGAACTGCTCAATCTCCTTAGTACTGCTACCTGTCACCAAAAGATCAACAACATACTAACATATTAGTAATAGGTTAGTATCTAGGAAACCCTTCACATATACACCAAACTCATTAGTGCATTTTGTGAAGCCACTTTAAACAAAGAATGTGTCAATTCTTTTGTTCCAGGCTCTTGGAGCCTGTTTCAGTCCATACAAAGCCTTGTGTAAATGGCATACAAGACTTTCCTTTCCTTTTATCTCAAAGCCAGGTGGCTGTGAGATAAACATAGTCTCTTCCCGTGGTCCATTCAAAAAGCCTTGTGTAAATGGCATACAAGTCCCATTTCTTACTGTAGGCCAAGGCAGTGACCAACCTGATGGTCTCATGCCTGGCCACAGGCGAGAACACTTCCTCATAGTCTATTCCTTGCTTTTGTTGGAACCCTCTGGCAACAAGTCTTGCTTTGTGCTTGACTATTTTGCCATTGGGATCCAACTTGAGCTTAAAGACCCATTTAACACTTATTGCCTTCATCCCTTTAGGCAAAACTGTCACAGTCCAGGTCTTGTTTTTTTTTTCAATAGAGGCCAGCTCCTCTATCATAGCATTTTTCCAGTTTTTGTCCTTTAAGGCCTCCTTAAAGTCCACTGGTTTAGTATCAGCCATCATAGCAAAGTGGATGAGGTCACCATGCTCATTCACTTCACTATCTATGGTAATATCATAATCTGCAAGCCTCCTAGGAGGCTATCTCAACCTTAGTGTTCTAGGCAGGGCCTGAACAATAGGTTCAGGTTCTGTTTCAGCATTGTCCTCTTCTTCTTTTTGAGGATTCTGATCCTCATTAGGTAGAATAGGACCCTCTTCATCAGAACTATCACCAATAGGATTGGGTTCAGTGTCTAAGACTTCTTCTAGGATTGTAAAGTCCACTGAACTCACTAGTTCAGCTTTGTCCCAGTCTCATTGCTTGTCTTCAAGCACAACCATATCCCTAGATATTTCAATCTTATTAGTTTTAGGATCTAGCAGCCTATAAGCACCTGTAGGATGATATCCAACAAGGATTAAGGGTCTGCTCTTATCCTCTAACTTCTTTCTCTTACCATCAGGTATATGGCTATATGCGAGTGAGCCAAATACCCTTAGGTGATCAGAAACCTTAGGCTTGTCACCACACCAGACATATTCTGGTACCTTGTCTTCCAAACCTTTAGTAGAGCACCTATTTAGGATATAGACAGCTGTATGGACAGCTTCTGCCCATAGCCTTTTAGGTATCCCCTTTGACTTGATCATGCTCCTAGCCATATCAAGTATTGTCCTATTCCTCCTTTCAGCAATACCATTATGCTGAGGAGTATAGGGTGATGTTACTTCATGTATTATACCTTGAGTGGTGCAGTATTCCTCAAACTCTTTTGAGGTATACTCACCACCACCATCAGTCCTTAAGACCTTAAGTTTCTTACCACTTTGAGTTTCTGCCATTGCCTTAAACTTCTTAAAAACACCATAGGCTTCTCCTTTAGTCTTAAGTAGATATAACCAGGTTTTCCTTGAAAATTCATCTACAAAAGTCATAAAGTATTTATTTCCCCTAATAGAGGGTATATCAAGTGGTCCACATAGGTCGGAATATACAACATGCAAAATATCCTTAGAAAAATGTTTCATTTCCTTATTAAACTTCTTTCTAGGTTGCTTCCCCACTAGGCAAGTAGTACATGTCTCTTTAGTAACTTCAATTTTAGGTAATCCCTCTACTAACCCTTTAGTACTTAGATTACTTAGGCCTTTGAAGTTAAAATGCCCAAACCTTTTATGCCATAGCATACCTTCAAAACTAGCTGTGGCACTTAGACAATCTGTCTCTGTGATACTAATGCTGGTTTTGAAGGTTCTATTGGTGGCTAAAGGTGTTGTTAAAACCAGTTTGTCTTTAACATCATACAACTTTAGTTTTAGATCCTTCATTACTACTGAAAAACCCTTTTCTATAAGCTGTCCTAGGCTTATAAGGTTACAGCTGATCCCAGGAACATAAAAAACATCTTTTATCAAAATTTCTTGTCCATTTTCTTTTGTAAATCTTATGTTTCCTATTCCTTCAGCTGTTATAGCCTTATTGCTAGCACATTTTATAGTGGTTTTTCTACTAGGATCAAAGTCAACTAACCATTCTTTGTTTCCAGTCATATGATTAGAACACCCTGAATCTAGATACCAGATTTCGGTGATGGTTTTACCATCACTTGTAGTAACTGACAGAACTACACAGTCACAGTTTTCCTTTAAGTCTAGGTTAGTTACAACAAAATCCTCCCTAGGTTCTGTTTCTCCTAACTCATCAATTATCATACTAAAGCCTACATGCTCAGATTCTGAATCAGAATCTTCTTTAGCCATATTGGCTTCAGTTTCAGTTTCCTTAGGCTTAGAATTATTTCTAGTAGGACATTCAGTGGCATAATGCCCAAATTTATCACATCTATAGCATTGTACCTTAGATTTGTCCTTCTTTTTACTAGAATCAGAATTCTTCTTAGTGGAGTCACCCTTACCACTAGACTTACCTGACTTACCTTTGGACCAATTACCTTTGCTTGGTTGGTTGTTGTTGTTGTTGTCGCCCTTAGTCCATTTCTTTCCCTTTGGTTTGGCAGCAAACATAGCTTGATCTTCATCACCCTCACCATTCAAGAGATTCATCCTAATCTCTTTGGCTTCAAGCCTACTATGGAGATCTTCAACTTTAAGATCTTCAGGCTTGATGGTGTCTTCAATGCTGTTCACAATAAAACCAAATTTTCTTGTTAAGGACCTAAAAATTTTCTTACACACAGTTTGTTCAGTTAATGTTTCTCCATTGAGACTCATTGCATTGGTGATTTTCTTTAGTCTCCCAAAGAAATCAGTAATACTTTCACCATCCTGCATGTTTAGATTTTCATACTTCTTTCTCAATGATTGCAGCTTCTCCTCCTTAACTGGTGCAACACCATTATAGTACTTGTCAAAATTACTCTCATCACACCCCTGGTGTATGAGATAGATTGCTTTCCAACCTTTCTTAGTGTTTTCCTTATGTTCAGCCATTTGTTCAAGGGTTGGGTTCCGAGCTAGTGCTGGAACCCCTTCTTGAACATGTAATACCCTAATTTTGTCCGATCAAAAATAAGAAATTTTATTTATTTTCATGCCATGCTTTATTTTATTTTAGTTTGCTACAAGTTTTAATCTTTGAAAAAATAATAATTAGAAGCAAAGAAACAAAAATAAGCAAAGGAGGAAATGGGGGAGGTTTGTAAAAAATATAGAGGTGCAATCAAGATTGGGCCATTTAAAGCCCATTCCTCCACCAAACCCAATCCCACTCCTTCCTAACCCAACACCCAACTCCTTCCTAACCCAACACTCAACTCCTTCCTAACCCAACACCCAACTCCATCCAACCCACTCCAACTAAACCCTAATTCGAATTCCCCCCTTTCAAACCCTAAAAAATTCGGCCACCCCCCTTTACCCTAAAAGATGTCTACATTCACTCTCCCCCTTAACCCAAAAATCATCTACATTCATCCCCTCTCACCTCCCTAGAAATCCGCCCCCCACTTCCCTCTTTTCCCTCCTTGAAACTCACAATCCCACTTCCACACACAATCCCACTTCCACACACTTCCCACTTCCCCACATCTCCTTTCCCCATACACTCCACCCTTCCCTCTCTCCTCTCCCAACGGCTCTCTCTCCCTTCCTACACCCCCTTTCTCTCTCTCCCTCACATCACTCTCTCACACACTCACTCTCATCTTTTCACTTCACACACTCAACCCTTTCCCCCCCTACGGCCTCTCTCTCTCTCATACACCCCTCCATCTCCTTTCCCTCACACAACCTCCAAAACACATCACCTCCACTACCCACATCAAGCCCTAGCCGTCCACCCTCCCTTCTCCATCTCCACACGTTTTCCTTTCACATCCTCTCACGAAATCACCATTTTTGGTGCTTCTTTCTCTCCTTTCTCACGAAATAGCCATCTTTGGGCATCACCACACAAGAGACCATTGGTCCTCCCAAAGCTCACGGATTCATCCAAGGGAACATGTTTTCCATTTCGTTTTTCTCAAGGTTAGCACACAAACGGATATATACACAAGGTTTGGTAAAAAAAACCGAAAGGCAAAGCACACCATTGGAAGTTCTTTTTTTTAGTATAAATATGGGTTATAGTTTTGTGGAAGGGAACGGTTTTTGGAGAGAGAAGAGGGTGGTAGGTCGAAAGCTTGAAGGAGGTCCAGAAGCAAGAGGAGCAAAAACGGGTTCTGGAGACATTGGAGTGAAAGAGTGAGAGAGAGAAAATTTTCGTTTTTCTTCTTCTAAATTTATCATACAGTTTTTATTTTTATGATTCTTGTTGGTGAGATTTGAGAAGAGAATCCCTTGTCCAAGGTTTGTTGTATATTTTACTCTTCCATTTTATGATTTTCGAATCTTTTATTTGATATGTTGTTCATCTTCATGTATATGGTTTTTCTTTGATGTTGAGTATTCTATTTTCTTCCTTTTGAGTAAAAGAATGGAAGAACATGTATAGATTATTTAATATGTTTTTTTAGTTGTAAAGGATTCAGTTTGTTTTGAATGTCATGTTCAATTTTATTTTTTCCTATACCTTCCTAAACAAACAAATCATGTGCATAACCATGAGTAATGATAGTTAGTTAAGGGATTTTCTTATCAACAATAATAATTGTCATCAAAATAATAACAATAAGAAATGTGGCAATTTTTCTTCTAATATCAAAAAAGGGATTTAAGGTAAAATGTTTCTTTAAATAATTAATAGATCTCTTTTATACCAAATACCAACAAAAAACACTTCACAAAAAATTACTTTTCGGAAAAACTCAAAAAACATTAAAAAAGAGTAGTTAAGACAAAAATGATTTTTATGTTTTATCCTTTTATTTATTTGTTTATTTTTATTTTATTTTTTTTAACCAAAAATTACCTCAACCAAAATAATAACAAAAGAATCCCAAAGAAAAAAACGAAAAACGTTTTCTTAGTAAAAAAGGGAGTGGTAAGTAAAACATTTTTAAGAAAACAAGTAAACTGTTATTTACACCTCCCAGATTCAGGCATAAGCCCCTTTTTGTCACTTAAGCCCAGTTTCGCTAACTGGGCCCTCCCATGCGAATTGGGCTTCATTTTCTGCACCCCCCATTTTAAAACGCAACCCTTCTCACTGTTTACACCCCATTTTTAATAATACAGCCCTCCTTTTATTTACACCCTCGTTTTACTATTACATCCACTGTTTCTCCTTTTAAAAAAATATACTTCCTTTCCCTAAATAAATTTTTTTCTGACCTCGAAAGCGAATATTTTCAAACGTCGAAATCAACGAAGACACTCTTCAAAAACAAATCTTTTCAAGCGTCGAAATCAAAATTAATCATCACTAATGGTCACTCGCGCCGTTGCCGTTTGATTGTGGGTGATGATTTCATTCCTGTGGGAGCTGGTAGTGTGGCCACTCTAAACCGTTGTTGTTTGGTCCTTACAAACGCTCTCCTTCAATTGTGAAAACCTTTTCAATGCTCAAAATAAAAACCGATTGTCATTAATCACCACTCGCGCCGTTGCCGTTTGGACGTTAATGATAATTCATTTTCATACGAGTTAGTAGTGCGACCACTCTAAACCATTGTTGTTTGGTCACTGTGAACGCTCAACCTCTTTGCGAAAAACTCCAAAAAGATTAAAAAACAAAACCCTTTTAGAAAACCAGAACTACGTAGCTTTGAATTCTCCATCGCACCGGGAGATACGTAGGAGCGGATATCCTCCGTCAAGCACAATAAACTAATAACATTTTTTTTTCTAAAAAGAAAACAAACACTTTTGCCAAAAATAAAAATTTTCATTAAGTCTTTTCATTCTCTTTTCGAAAAAAAGGGCAAACTTAAGTATTTTCCAAATCCGCACTTAAAACCACACATTTAATTAAAGGTTCCCTTTCGGTAGAAAGGAGGCGTAGGGTGCTAAAACCTTCCCCATGCCTAACCGACCCCCGAACCCAAATTTTCCGGTTTTCCAAAAGGCCATCCGCTTTCCAAAAGGTTTTTCTTCAATATTTTCCTGATAAAAAAAAATATTGGTGGCGACTTCATTGATTTTCAAAAAGTTGTAAACGAAGAAAGATTCCTTCAGGGACTTTTTCGGGCGCAACAGAACAATTTCTAACACATCATGGAAGACTCCACCTGTCCCAAATTTTCCCATTCAGCTTGGGAACTTGGGTGGATAAACTTGCGCTTGACATCCTGTTTTGACACCTTGATTAGTACCTTCTAACACCTGTTTCAAAACACTTAAACTGTCAAAAACACACACACACATAGCCTGCTTGCTGTGTGCTAATTAAAATCTGTAAAGAACTTTAAAGAATTGTGAAAGAAAGATAAAGAATTAGAGTTTAGAAATGTCCCTGGATTGTTGCCATGCTCAATGATACCATATTAAATTTCTAACCATTTAATTGTTTTTTCTTTCAGGTTGGAAAATCAAATAGCAGGGGTGAAACTATCAATTGGCCAGCCCACTAGACTCAGCCCACAGTGACTAGAAAACTCAGCAGCCAAAAATTGGCCTCAAACGGGTCTGTGCGGAACCCAGACCCAGACTACTGTAGCAACACGCGGATCTTGTTGACCCGCTCCACTACCCGTAGTATAAAAGGTAAAAATCCTAATTTTTCTCAGAAATTCAAGACTCTTCTCTCTCTCTTCTTGGATCCACGCCGTTTCTCTCCTCTTCTCTCTAACCTAGCTCTGCTAGGGTTACACACTTTCTTCACTGATCTTCAGTGATTGAAGCTTTGTTTATGCTTCAATCACACTCTAATGGTGACTACGAGTGAACGGTAACAAAACCCCTTTGGTTTCGTTGCTGATTTCACAAGATTTGATATTCTCACTTACGAACAAGATTCTGTTCTTGTTCGTTGTTACGAAGCCACACAACGCTTGTATTCCTCAAGCTATCTGCAACAATGACTATGCAAAGGTACTGATCTTTCACCAGATCCTTTATTACTTTCAGTTTTACACTTGAATCAAACCCTAACTCTGGTTTTGCTGTTTGCAGGTTACGAATAAAAGATTAAGGGTTTCAGGAACACAGATAAAGGTAAAATCACAGCCTCGCTGTGCTTTTCCTTTTATCTCTTTCTTTAAATGATAAACCCTAACTTTCCTTTGTTGTTTTCTTTGCATGAACTACGAATGACTATTCTGTTGAACAATCAACACTCCAAGCTTGCTGAAGAACTTCTCCTAAGTTAACAGAAGGTAAATTCTACTTCCTTTCTCTTTTATTTCTTTTAATCCTCTATTCAGTCACTGAAAATAGGTCTCTAACTCTCTGTTTTCTCTCTTTTGCGAGTACTCACAACCACCTGTTGGAGAAGGCACACACTCAGAGTTACGGAGAAGGAGAAGAAGAAAAAATGCTCAAGAAAGAAGAATTTTAGAATGTAAAGAACTTGAAAACTTTTTATTTCAAATGTAAAACTAATTCTATATTTTCTGTGTTGTACATAGACTTGAGAATGTATTTATATACAGGTCTGAAACCCTCTAAGGGTCAGTTTTATAGTTAGTTACATAGTTTTGTAACTAACTTAACAAACAAAACAGATTTAAACTAATTCATAAAGAGAATAGCTGTTATGAACAGACTGCTGGGGTAACAACTATCTGGTTTGAATGATATAGCTGTTACCAAATCTAGAGGGTATTTTAGGTTTTTATTAAAAAAACCAATAATGTTCACTACTACTACTACCTCTGTCCCATTTTATAAATAGTTTAAGGTTTTGGCACAACTATTAAGAAAAATAATTAGTAGTCTAGATTTTATAAAAAGTGTTGTTTAATTTATCATTTAATCATTTATCTCTCTAAATAGATAAATGTGAATCCTTTGTTAAATGGAAAACGTTGTCATAATTAAATCGAGTGGAAACGAATATTAAATACTTCATTGAAAATGTAAAACAACAATCAATTTGGGAAAAATTGATTTTGCTAAAACAACTTATAAAATGGGACGGATGTAGTATTTCGTTTGGCCAAAAAAATGTGCACTATTTCGTTTTTTCCTTAGTTTTTGGTATAAAGATATGAAGTTTTGGTTATAAAATGTAAAAATATAAAAATGAAACACGCAAAAAACATATATCCCTTTGGCTAAATTGACACATCACTTTTTTTAGGATAAATGGTCATTATACAATTATATTCCCTCCATCACTTCTAAATTTGAAATTTAAGTTTCTCCCATTTCACATCCATTTTCACTACAATATAATCAAATTAACCACTAACAAAAATACCAAATTACTTATTTCTAAAAACTTAGACACGTGAATTTTAAGAATAAATATGTCAAATACCAAATCTTTATTTTATTTAAAAACAATATAAAGACATTTGATTAAAAGTATATAAATTAGTTTTTCCATTCATATCTGTTTTTAGAATATTTGGTGTCATGTAATTCATTATTAGAATACCTGATAGAACATTACTCATTGTCAGAATAATTAATGTATATTCTGTTTTTGAGTTACAACAGGATCTGCTGCATATTTGTATTTCTCAATTTTAGTTTAGCTTAACTATTATGTTACAAATATTTGTACCTCTTTAGTTTAACATCCTAACTATGTTGCGATGTTAATTGATTGGTTAAACATTATTACTAACTATCATATGCACGGTATACCGCTAGTAAAAGAAGATAATAGAAGAAACACCAAACACACGCAACAATAAAGATTCAAGGAACTCGACATAACAGACATTTATCTTGGGAAGGGAGAATTCCTTTCCCACCATGAGAGAGTTAGCAAGTTACCTACAGGAGGCTATTTGTATGATATCACCATACCAATCCAGCTTCATTCCGGGAAGAAATATACACCCCAATATCATTATTTCCCAAGAGATAGTCCATGAACAATATGAAGGTAAGATTGATCTAGAAAAAGCTTATGACAGGTTAAGTTGGGAGTTTATCCTTCAATGTTTGGATGACTGCAAGTTTCCTACGACCCTGACTAGTCTCATCAAGCATTGCATTACGTCCTCTAGTTTTCAGATTCTTTGTAACGGTGATAAGAGCCACAGCTTCAGTCGAACGAGAGGTATTCGACAAGGTGACCCATTATCCTCTTATTTATTTGTGATTTGTATGGATAGGTTGTCACATATAATTGCAGACCAGGTAGAGGCTAATTACTGGATGCCTATGAAAGCAGGACGCCAAGGTCCACAGATATCTCACCTACTATTTGCAGATGATCTACTTTTACTCGCCGAGGCTTCTATTGAGCAGGCTCACTGCATTATGCACTGCCTGGACCAATTTTGTAACGCTTCTGGTCAGAAAATCAACAACCAGAAAACTTAGATATTTTTCTCTAAGAACACGAGTCCAGAGTTGAAGAACGAGATCTTGCAACACACAGGCTTTAGTGAAACCGCAAGTATAGGCCGTTATTTGGGAGCTAATATTCTTAATGGGAGAGCTACAAGAGGCCACTACAGACACATTATTGACAAGATCCAAAGAAGACTTAGTGGGTGGAAGCAACAATGTCTCAGCCTTTCTAGGAGAGTGACTCTCACGCAATCTGTCATCAGTGCCATCCCTTACTTTCATATGCAACATGCGCACATTCCAAAATCTATCTGCAATGAAGTTGAGAAGATTCAACGCGGTTTTGTGTGGGGAGATACTACAGAGAATAAGCGACCCCACCTTGTGAAGTGGGACGTCTGTTGCTTACCCAAGAAAGAGGGGGGCTCGGAATCAAGAGGCCAATGCAAATGAATAAGGCCTTTCTCATGAAAATATTATGGAATCTAATTAATAATCCCCAAGACCTTTGGTGCCAGGTTCTTCTTAGCAAATATGGTCGAGGCAGTGAGCTAACCGAGCATATGGAAAGCAAACCGAATGATTCACCCTTGTGGAAGGGTATTCAATCAGTCTGGGACAGGTTTATGCAAAATGTTACGTGAAATATAGGGAATGGTCGAACTATTAAATTTTGGCTCGACGTACAAGTGGCTGCCAGGCTAAACCACTAGCCTCATGACAATGAATACCAACAACTTGGTGTTCGATACAACTCTCTCTCTGTTTGATCTAACAGATGGGCATGGCAACTGAGATTTCAATGCCATTGCTAGTTGATAACTGTAATTTATATAGAGTTATTTATACTTCTAAACGTAACAAATTGCTTGAAATCCAAGTAGAAAGTGTGTTAAATATAGTGGTATTAGTAAAATAACAACATTCTAGGAATTATGTGATGAATAAAGCATTTTTGTATATATATATTGGTATGTTTGATGTGTTTGTTCAGTTTTCCTACAGATGATGCTTTTGCACCACGATGCTTCTGCACTTAGTACTTCTGCACCACGATGCTTCTGCACTTAGTGCTTCTGCACCATCCTGCGCTGAAGATTTATAACCCCACAATGGAAGCACTTCAATTCATACCTCTGCTCCAAAATTTCTATGACATCATGCTTTGTCACAAATCCCATGGAGCACATGCCCACATGCATAAGGAGGCGCCCACCATAAACATCATCATGAAAGGCTACTCACCAAAAGACATATGGCCTTATACAATTGGACCTCTCCTTATGGAAATGTGCTGAACTCAATCTCCACATCTAAAGATCAGAAAAGCAACCATGGTTAAGCCTCCTTAGGTTAACTTAGTTTTCATGTAAACCCTCAAGCAAAGGAAATCTCCAAGGCTATAAAAAGGTCTCCCACTTCTCACTTGGAAGAGCATCGCATATCTCACTTGATAATATGTAGATCATACACTTTACTTATATTTTAATAGTTTCATTTCTTATAGTTTTTATAGTAGATAGTTGGCAAGAAGGTGAGGAAGGAATCGACAACTTCTTCCTTCACTTCTTCATCAACTTAGTTTGGTGCAACTGCACCAGGAAGTCAGTGCTTCTGCACTGTAGGGCATTTATATGCAAGAGTGCTTCAATAAGTGTAATCTCTACCTTATTGATATCTCTTGTACTTTCATCTATATTAATATGTTTCATTTCATCTATCTTTGCCTTGTAATGCTTATTATGAGCTAAACCTTTTTTTTTTTGTTGAGATGTTCTAACTTTATAATAAACTTTTGAGTACGTTATTGTGCTTTTTAGTGTTGCAAGCATTTTGGGTCTTGTGTTATATACATCCATCTTATTTTAAGGTTGATCACTTAGAATAAGTAGAGTTATATTCACAGACATGGTTTATAATTAGAAATCAAGACTAATAAGGGTGAGTGTTTTAATGAAGGCTTTGTTAACTTGTGTAATAAAGAAAACTTTATTAAAACCATGGTAAGTCCTAGACATAGGATAACATAGTCCTAGACATAGGATAACATAGTCCTTAGGGTGAAACAATGGGTACTTCAAAGGCAAGAGTGAACTTATTTAGCAAGCCCAGACATGGGAAGTTTGTTACAAAACTCTGAAGAAAGTAGCTGAAAAGCACACACTCATGCAACTGCACTCAATGCAACTACACCTTGGTGCTTCTGCACCTTTGGTGCTTCTGCACCTTGGTGCTTCTGCATCACTAAAAGCATAGAAACTCTCAAAAGAACATTATTTAGTGAAAACATCTCTACCATCTTTCTCAACTGATTTCCTTCGTATTCTTTTACATATTTGCATTCTATTTTCACTTAACTTAAAAACCCCAAAATTTGTGAGTAGAATAGTAGTACTAATTTATATGCTTTCTAAACATACATAAAGTTAATACAATCCCTGTGGGTTCGACCTTTCTTGTCATTGTATTACTTGTTTGTGACTGTGTATACTTGCACATCTTTTCACACACCAAATTTTTGGCGCCGTTGCCGGGGATTGCCATTAATTTTTGTTGTTTAGATTTATAAATTAGTGTTTTATTACTCTGGTAGTTATTTTCTGTGCAGAAACAGGTGCATAGGCACTAGCTTATGCCTAGAGACAAGCCACCAGAAGTTGAATTCGATCCAGAGATTGAAAGAAGGTTCAGGAGTTTGCTAAGACTTCAAAAGCAAAGAAAGCAAGACTGCAGAAACATGTCTCATCACAGTGAGGGACAGAGCTCAAGATCAGCCTCAGTTGGAGGAGGACCTGGTTCACAGCATGATACTGAAGAAGGCCACAGAAATCAATTCATCAACATGGGCCCAATAGGTATGATTAATGATAGAAATAGACCCATGAGGGATTATGCTATGTTTAATCATCAAAATATGCAAACAAGTATAGCAAGACCTCATATTGATGCTGTGCATTTTGAATTTAAACCCATGATGTTCCAAATGTTACAAACAATTGGTCAATTTGGTGGATCTCTCCATGAGGAACCCCATGAACATTTAAAACAGTTTTTAGAAGTATGCATTAACTTTATTCATCCTGGTGTTAGTGAAGATGCATTTAGGCTTAAGCTATTTCCCTACTCTTTAAAAGATAAGGCTAAATCATGGTTAAATTCAATGGAGCCTAATTCTATCCATTCATGGAATGAAATAGCTGAAAAGTTTTTAGCAAAATATTTTCCACCCATAAAAAATGCCAGGATGAGAAATGATATTACATCTTTTAGACAAAAAGAATTTGAATCATTGTTTGAAGCATGAGAAAGATGGAAAGAACTTTTAAGAAAATGTCCACGTCATGGTCTGCCTATCATTATTCAAATGGAAACTTTTGATAATAGTTTAGAACCCCAAACCAGAATAATGCTTGATGCATCATCTGGGGGTGTGTTATTAAACTTGTCTTATAATGAAGCATGTGAATTAATTGATAGAATTGCAACGAATAGTTCTAGTTGGCCTACTGAGAGGGTAAGTGCCCAAAAGAAACCAGCAGGGGTACATGAAATCAGTGATATATCAGCCCTCTCTGCTCAGTTAGCCTATCTGACAAACTTGTTCAAAAACTTCACTTCAACCAGTGCATCTGCACCTAGTGCAGCTGCACCAACTGAAAACACTGCAGCAGCCATAGAACAAACCCCCCAGGAGACACAAGTTGTGTGTATTGTGGAGGAGGCTATTTGTATGAAGATTGTCCCAGCAACCCTGTCTCTGTCAATTTTGTAGGATATAATAGGAATAACAACCCTTACTCTAACACCTATAACCCTGGCTGGAAGAACCACCCAAATTTCAGATGGAGCAATACTGGTGCATCTGCACCTAGTGCTTCTGCACCAGCCACACCACCAGAATTCCATTCTCAGAACAACCAAAGACAACAACCACCTGCCACTGATAACTCCTTAGAAGTCTTGCTCAAATCTTTCATTAGTGAAACCAGAACAGCTAGGCAAGCACAAGATGCATCTATAAAAAATTTAGAGAATCAGGTGGGACAGTTAGCAACAACTCTGTATCAAAGACCAACAGGTACATTAGCATCAAATACAGAAGCTACCACATCCCACAGGCCAGGAAAGGAGCAGGTGAAGGCCATTGCTCTAACAAGTGGAAAAGATCTTGCAGATCCAGGTGAGAATCAAGGTGAAGGTAAGGGAGAAAAAAATAAAAATGAAAAAAATACTCAAGATGCAGAAGCACCAGATGCATCTGCATCTCATGAAGTTCCAACTCCAAGGTTAGTTCCTGAATACCCTCCACCTCCTTATCCTCAAAGATTAAAAAAAGCACATGAGGAGAAGCAATTCAGTAAGTTTCTTGAAATTCTAAAACAGATACACATCAATGTTCCCTTAGTTGAAGCACTTCATCAAATGCCTAATTATGCTAAATTTATGAAGGATGTGCTTTCAAAAAGAAGAAGATTAGGGGATTTTGAAACAGTTGCTATGTCTAAGGAATGAAGTCTAATTTTACAAAGCAAAATTCCAAGAGAACTAAAGGATCTTGGTAGCTTTACAGTCCCATTCTCAATAGGAAAATCTTATACAGGTCGTGCATTATGTGATTTAGGTGCAAGTATCAACTTAATGCCTAAATCCATATTTACACAACTGGGGATTGGAAATGCTAGGCTTACCACAGTAACACTTCAACTTGCTGATAGATTAATAGCTTATCCAGAGGGAATCATTGAAGATATTCTGGTTAAGGTTGACAAATTTTTATTTCCTGCAGATTTTGTTATTCTTGATTTTGATGCAGATAAAGAAGTCCCAGTCATTCTTGGGAGACCATTCTTAGCAACCGGGAAAGCACTAATTGATGTTCAAAAAGGAGAACTAACCATGAGAGTAAATGATCAAGAGGTGAAATTCAATGTGATGAATGCTCTGAAGTATCCTACTGAGGAGAGTGAAGAATGTTCAGCAATCACTACTCTTGACCATTTGGTGCAGAAGCAATTCCAGAAGCAGTATGAATATCTCACCAGTGCACTAGCACCAGATGCTTCTGCACTACCTGAAGAAGAAATATTGGAAAAAGACATTTTTTCAAGAAAAGCACCAGCACAAAAGGTATGGTCTAGAACTTTTGAATCTCTTAATTTAGAAGACCCTAACCTTGAAAAGAATTTACCCTCAACTGAACAACCTCCTAAGTTAGAATTGAAAGAACTGCCCAAACATTTGAAGTATGCTTTCTTAGGGGAATATGATGCACTTTCAGTGATCATTGCCTCTGACTTAACAATAGAGCAGGAGCATGATCTCATTTGTACCTTAAGAAAGCATACAAAAGCTATAGGCTGGCAAATGACAGACATAAAAGGAATTAGCCCTTCTATATGCATGCATAGGATAAATTTAGAAGATAATTCTAAAAATTATATAGAAGGGCAAATAAGGCTAAATGCTATAATGAAAGAGGTTGTAAAGAAGGAAATCATTAAGTGGCTAGATGCTGGAATCATATACCCCATATCTGATAGTGCGTGGATAAGCCCTATACAATGTGTTCCAAAGAAAGGGGGTATGACAGTTATAGCCAATGAAAGAAATGAATTGATACAAACAAGAACTCTTACAGGTTGGAGGATTTGTATGGATTATAGAAAACTCAATAAAGACACAAAGAAAGATCACTTCCCTTTACCCTTCATTGACCAAATGTTAGATAGGTTAGCAGGTAAGGAATTTTATTGTTTCTTAGACGGTTATTCAGGGTACAATCAAATTGCAATAGAACCTGAAGACCAACAAAAAACTACCTTTACATGCCCCTATGGAATATTTGCATTTAGAAGAATGCCTTTTGGACTCTGCAATGCACCTGCAACATTCCAAAGGTGCGTGATGTCCATCTTTTCTGACTACATTGAGCAATCAATGGAAGTATTCATGGATGATTTCTCAGTCTTTGGAAACACATTTCAAACATGTTTATCAAATTTAGAGAAAATTCTCCAAAGATGTGAGGAAACAAACTTAGTGCTTAATTGGGAGAAATGTCATTTCATGGTACAAGAAGGAATTGTGTTAGGTCATAAAGTATCAAAGAAAGGTCTGGAAGTGGATCAAGCCAAGATTGAGGTCATTGAAAAACTGCCATGCACCTCCAATAACTGTCAAAGGAATCAGAAGCTTCTTAGGCCATGCAGGCTTCTATAGAAGATTTATCAAAGATTTTTCAAGGACATCCAAGCCATTATATACACTCTTGCAAATTGATGCACCTTTTAACTTTGATGAACCATGTATGGAAGCATTCCAAAAACTCAAAAAAGTATTGGTGACTGCACCAGTGATTGTTACACCAGATTGGAGCAGACCCTTTGAATTAATGTGTGATGCTAGTGACTTTGCTGTAGGAACTGCCTTAGGGCAAAGGTATGACAAAATCTTTCATTCTATTTATTATGCTAGCAAGACATTAATTGAAGCACAAATGAATTATACTGTAACAGAAAAAGAATTGTTAGCAGTGGTTTTTGCATTTAATAAATTTAGATCTTACTTGGTTGGCACCAAAATTATTGTCTATAATGATCATGCTGCCATCAAGTACTTAATTTCCAAGAAAGATGCAAAACCAAGGTTAATAAGATGGATTCTCCTCCTTCAAGAATTTGATCTTGAAATCAGAGACAAAAAAGGGGTGGAGAATCAGGTTGCTGACCATTTATCTAGACTTGAAGGTGAAAGAACAGGTACACAAAGGGGAGAGATCAAGGAAAGTTTTCCAGATGAAAACCTGTTAGCAATAACTGTGACAGCATTCAGTGCTTCTGCACTTGGTGCAGAAGCACCTAGTGCAGCTGCACCTTGGTTTGCTGACATTGTTAACTTTCTTGTGAGCAAGGTCGTGCCAGTGGATATGAATTACCAACAAAGAAGGAGATTCTTTCACATAATCAAAGACTATCACTGGGATGAACCATTTCTCTACAAAATGTGTCCAGATCAATTGATGAGGAAATGCATCCCCCAAGAAGAACAGCAAGCAGTGCTTCTGCACTGCCATGCTGCATCATATGGAGGTCACTTCGGATGCAACAAAACAGCAACTAAGGTACCACAGTCTGGTTATTATTGGCCAACTTTATTTAATGATGCATATTCAATGGTCAAAACTTGTGACAAATGTCAAAGAGCAGGTAATATTTCTGAAAAACATGAAATGCCTAGAACCAATATATTAGAAATTGAACTTTTTGATGTATGGGGCATGGATTTCATGGGTCCATTTCCACCTTCTTTTGGAAAAGCAATACATCTTGGTAGCTGTTGATTATGTGTCCAAATGGGTAGAGGCAGTAGCATTGCCTAATAATGATGCCAAATCTGTTAGCAAATTCCTTTTGAAATATATTTTTACAAGGTTTGGCACCCCAAGGGCAATCATCAATGATGAAGGATCACATTTTTGCAATAAACTCATTGAAAATCTTCTTGCAAAATATTGGATTAAGCATAAAATTGCTACAGCCTACCACCCACAAACAAGTGGACAAGCTGAGCTATCAAATAGGAAAATTAAAAGAATGCTTGAAAAAATGGTTGGACCATCAAGAAAAGATTGGTCTTTACATTTAGATGAGGCATTATGGGCATACAGAACAGCATTTAAAACACCATTAGGTATGTCCCCCTATAGATTAGTCTTGGGAAGGCATGCCATCTGCCTGTTGAGTTGAAAAACAAATCTTATTGGGCTATGAAAAAGCTAAATTATGATCTCAACAAAGCAGGAGCACAAAGGTTTTTAGAGTTGAATGAATTAGATGAATTTAGGCAGTTCTCTTATGAGAATGCAGAAATTTACAAAACAAAAACCAAGACTTGGCATGACAAAAAAATCCAAAGAAGAGAGCTTAGAGAAGGAGGAATGGTCTTGCTATACAATTCTAGGTTGAAGTTATTTCCTGGAAAACTGAGATCAAGATGGTCAGGGCCATTCAAGCTAATCAAAATTTACCCCCATGGTGCAGTTAATTTATGTGATGCAGCCACAAACACCTCTTTCAAGGTAAATGGGCAGAGAGTCAAAATGTACTATGGTGAACATGTGGTGAGGGATAAACTCACCACCCATTTTCAAAATCTCTAAGAAAATGAGATAGTCAGGCTGAAAGACTCTTAAAACAAGCGCTTATGGGAGGCAACCCATGTTATTAAATATTTAGTTATGCAATTTTTGTTCAAATTTAATGTTTTCAAGTGTTTTGTAGGAACACAGGTTTTTAGTGCTTCTGCACTTAGGTGCATCTGCACCTAGCAGTTCCTCAGTGCTACTGCACCAGAAATTTCAAAAAAATGCACTTGGGTAGAAATTTTTCAAAAAGTGCCAGCACAACAAAAATGCAGTTGTGATATGTGGCCTAGACTTCGTGTTGTGTCACCTAGCACCCCACGTGTCATCATGCATGCAGTTACACAACCACACCCCTAATGGCTACTAACCCTCATTAAACTCACGCAACCTCCCCAAAGTGACCGTTTCCCTTTAACAGTAATCACTCTACCACTCACAAACCGCAATTCACGAAATCCCTTTCTCTGTCAAGAAAATCCCCAAATTCTGAGAATACCAAGTTCCATCTTCTTACGAAAATTCCAAAGTTCCTTGCCAACAAATCAACAATGGTTCGCAAACAAAGCGTAAACAAAGCCTCAGGCAAGAGCAGAGCCAACACAGTCACCTCATCACAACAAAGTCCAAAGAAGCAGTCCAGTGCTACTGCACCTACTTCAAGCACTGTGGATCCTAAATTTGCACATTTCTGGGAAAGAAAATTCCTTCCTGAACGAGGCTACAGTCTGATGAAGGCTCACCCTAATTTCATGGAAACAGTCTCAAGTCTCAACTGGGATCTGTTCATACAACACAGAGCCTTCTATCTGGAACAGGTGGTCAGAGAGTTCTACTCTGGGATTCAAGGCAACAAACAAGGTAACATGCATGATCATTCTGTAATAAGAGGTAGAAAGGTTTATTTTAGTGCTGATAGAATCAATACTCACTATAACTTAGTCTATTCTGGGTCTGATTTCAAAGAAAAAGTAGAAAACTATGGAAAGAAAGAGATGGAAAGAATCAAGTCTAGGATTGCTGTGAAAAACTCCAAATGGGATAAGATTTCCAACACTGAAAATTCAAACTAAAAAATAGATATTTAGTCCCTGAGTTAGGCAATTGGTATTTGTTTATTGATTGTTCCATTTTCCCTACATCCCACACATACACACTGTCCAAAGATAGGTTGATCCAATTGGATGCAATCTTAGCAAATAAAAATGTGGATGTGGGGAAGATTATCAATAAACAAATTCTAGATTGTGCAGCAAGGAAGGAAGGATTTTTATTTTTTCCATGCTTGATCACTGAGCTCTGTATGAAGCAAGGGGTAGATATCAGTCCTGAAGAACACAAGCAGAGAAAATATCCTCCAGGCCCACTATCTGCTGAGATGAAAGAAAGAACAAAAATTAAAACTGAAGAAAACACCCTGGTGCAGGAGCACTTAGTGCAAAAGCACCAGGCTGTTTGAAAATTTCAGCAAGAACAGCATGAGTGGCTACAACTCAGATTGATGGAGATATCTCAGGTACCAACTCAAATAGAAACCCCAGTGTTTCCAACATGGGTCTTTCAGAATCCAGAAGAAGAAGAAGAAAAAGAGAAAGAGAGAGAAGAAGAAAAGGAAGAAGAAAAGGAGGAAGAGAAGGAAGAGAGTGAAGAGGAAAATAAGAAGAAAAAGATCATGAAAAGAAAGAGGGAGACACAAAGGAAGCAGAAAGGGAAGAAGAAGAAAATTGAGGAAGAAGAGGAAGAGCTGCTAAGTGAAGGGCTAGCTGAGACTGATGAGGACGAGACACTAACAAGAATGGTGAAGAAAATGGAGAGAAATGAAGATGAGGAGGATGACGATACCACTGAGAGAGTGAAGACAAGAGTGGAGAAGAAGAGGACCAGAATATGAGCATGGAGGAATTAGTGAGGAAGAAGTATGAAGACAGAACCCAAACAGAACCACTCCTCACCCAAGTTACTCCACCAACCCACCCCCAGCCAGAAAAATCAACATCACCATCCACAGGAAAAACACCTACCCCCACCAAACTCTCAATCACCATCACCTATTCCCCAGTCATCATCACCACCACCCCTCCAACAAGAAAGCCAACCTGAACAAGAAACAACCACACAAACCTCTAACATTATTTTTCAGAAACAATCTTTGCAGGTTATTGAGGAAGATCCTATTGAAGAAGAGGGAAAAACCAGCTCTGAAGAAGAAAATGCCAACCCAGATACACCAGCAACACATGCAACTGCACCTAGTACAGTTGCATCTCTAGGTGTTCCAGTTGTGACAGTCATACCCAAGAACAAAGAAGATACTGTCAAACTGGTGCTGGAAGAGCTGGCACAGAAGAAAAGAGAAGAGCTGGGCAACACCCAGAAATTCTTCAAGAAAGCTGTTGAAACCAGTGTGAAGGAAAGTCAAGGACTGGAAAGTGGAGAACACAGCAAGGCACAAGGAGAAGAAGCTGAAAAGGAGGACCCACAAAAGGAGAATTAAAGACCAACCAAAAGAAGCTGAGGCTACATTTGAGCAACCACCAGAACAGCAAATAGAAGACACAACTACTGCTGAACAAATCAGTGCAGAAGCACCTGGTGCATCTGCACCTACAAAACCAACAACAGAGGAGGTTGGTGCAGTTGCACCTAGTGCAGAAGTACCAAAGGCTGAAGAGGCAAAGAAGAAGAAACAAAAAGTCAAACACATGCCCAGCAGAACCAGCTCTAGAATCAAAAGTGGTGCCAAGAAAGAGTAAACTCTTTCATGTTGTTATTTTATAAGTACTTTTATGTTCTATGGTTATCCCACATGTATTAACCCCCCTCCCCATTTTGGAACAAAAATTACTTTTTCTAACTCAACTTAGAGCAGTGGGGACACTGCTCAACTTTAAGTTGGGGGGGAGAAAAACACTTTTAATTACTATATGCATGTGCTGATATATATGCATTTTGTTGTTTACCAAATATGCATAATATAGTATAGTTAAATTTCAAATTTTGTGATGCAATCAACAAAATTTCTTTGGAAATTTTCAGAAAATTGTTTTACAAAAACATCAGTTACACAAACTTTTGTTAAGGTGCATCAAATGGTTTCTAAAATTCAAAAATAAGATTTGAAAATTTTTGAAGCATGATCAGCTTGAAATCTTCTTACAAAACTTAGCTAAATGCATTCTTTGAACTAAGTTTTAATGATGAAAGAAAAAAAAAAGAATTTTTATTAAAAATTTAGAAGAGCATAAAGAAATAAGTTTGGGGGAATTTCAATGAATACTAAGGCTGAGTATAAGAAGCTTAGAGGAGTCAATGCAAAAGGTTACCAAAAATACACTACAAAAGAGCCAAAATGTTATGAGCTAGCCATATTGACCCAAATCATTAAACTGAACCTGTTCTAGTAGTGCATTTGGTTTGAAAGAAAAAGAAAAGAAAAGAAGTAAAGAAAAACAAAAAAACCAAAGAAAAAAGTATGCATAAGGAGGTCAGTGAGGAGGGAAATACATGATACAAGCCTTGAAAAATAGTCAGTGCTTCTGCACTTCACAAAAATATTCGGTGCATCTGCACTAAAAGTGCTTCTGCACCAACAAAAAGAACCACAAAAAATAAAGTATAGTGCATAGACTCAAACAGTTTTGAAATGCTCAATCAAAGTCCTTAGTTGTACTTAAATCCCCCCAAGTCTTGAATATGTTGTTAGTCTAGTCTATATTTTGAAACATCTTTGTTTTGACCAAACGTGATCTAAAATTTTTCAAAAGTTAAAGAGAAACTTTTCACTTAGTTTTGGAACTGATTGGATCTCAGTGGGGCCCACACTCACACAAATGAGTTTTAATAAACTTTGGATGTTTAGGGAATTCAAGGGCACAAAATGTTCTGAAAAATGAAGTTCATCAAATGCAAAATCATTCTTTGAAAAGATATAAGCTGATCTGTTCTTCTTTAAATTGAAAATCCTACTTGTATTCTCTTTTTGTCATTACTTGAGGACAAACAATGATTTAAGTTTGAGGGTGTGATAACTCTAATTTATATAGAGTTATTTATACTTCTAAACGTAACAAATTGCTTGAAACCCAAGTACAAAGTGTGTTAAATATAGTGGTATTAGTAAAATAACAACATTCTAGGAATTATGTGATGAATAAAGCATTTTTGTATACGTATATACTGGTATGTTTGATGTGTTTGTTCAGTTTTCCTACAGATGATGCTTCTGCACCACACGATGTTTCGGCACTTAGTGCTTCTGCACCACGATGCTTCCGCACTTAGTGCTTCTGCACCATCCTGCGCAGAAGATTTATAACCCCACAATGGAAGCACCTCAATTCATACCTCTGCTCCAAAACTTCTATGACATCATGCTTTGTCACAAATCACATGGAGCACATGCCCACATGCATAAGGAGGCGCCCACCATAAACATCATCATGAAAGGCTACTCACCTAAAGACATATGGCCTTACACAATTGGACCTCTCCTTATGGAAATGTGCTGAACTCAATCTCCACATCTAAAGATCAGAAAAGCAACCATGGTTAAACCTCCTTAGGTTAACTTAGTTTTCAAGTAAACCCACAAGCAAAGGATATCTCCAAGGCTATAAAAAGGGCTCCCACTTCTCACTTGAAGAGCATCGCATATCTCACTTGATAATATGTAGATCATACACTTTACTTATATTTTAGTAGTTTCATTTCTTATAGTTTTTATAGTAGATAGTTGGCAAGAAGGTGAGGAAGGAATTGACAACTTCTTCCTTCACTTCTTCATCAACTTAGTTAGGTGCAACTGCACCAGGAAGTCACTGCTTCTACACTGCAGGGAATTTATATACAAGAGTGCTTCAATCAGTGTAATCTCTACCATATTGATATCTCTTGTACTTTCATCTATATTAATATGTTTCATATCATTCATCTTTGCCTTGCAATGCTTATTATGAGCTAAACCTTTTTTTGTTGAGATGTTCTAACTTTATAATGAACTTTTGAGTAAGTTATTGTGTTTTTTAGTGTTGCAAGCATTTTGGGTCTTGTGTTATACTACATCCATCTTATTTTAAGGTTGATCACTTAGAATAAGTAGAGTTATATTCACAGACATGGTTTATAATTAGAAATCAAGACTAATAAGGGTGAGTGTTTTAATGAAGGCTTTGTTAACTTGTGTAATAAAGAAAACTTTATTAAAACCATGTTAAGTCCTAGATATAGGATAACATAGTCCTTAGGGTGAAACAGTGGGTACTTCAAAGGCAGGAGTGAACTTATTTAGCAAGCCCAGACATGGGAAGCTTGTAACGAAACTCTGAAGAAAGTAGCTGAAAAGCACACACTCATGCAACTGCACTAAATGCAACTGCACCTTGGTGCTTCTGCATCACTAAAAGCATAGAAAATCTCAAAAGAACATTATTTAGTGAAAACATCTCTACCATCTTTCTCAACTTATTTCCTTCGTATTCTTTTACATATTTGCATTCTATTTTAACTTAACTTAAAAACCCCAAAATTTGTGAGAAGAATAGTAGTACTAATTTATATGCTTTCTAAACATACATAAAGTTAATGCAATCCCTGTGGGTTCGACCTTTCTTATCATTGTATTACTTGTTTGTGACTGTGTATACTTACACATCTTTTCGGACACCACTAGTTACATCCCCCTCACAGTGGCAAACCAAGTGAGCTCTATTTCGTTGCCTGTGGAAAAAGATGGCCCAGATTACATTGGTTGGCAAGGCGATCCCAAGCTCATGTTCTCAACCAAAAGTGCGTACAAACACTTGTGTAGCAACCACACCCCTGTGAATGGAGATTGGAAGCTCATTTGGGATTGGCGCGGCCCACATCATATCCAAACGTTTATATGGTTCGTGGTGCATGGCGGACTATTGACTAATGTGAGGAGACACAAGTGGAACACCGCCAACTCTCCTATCTGCCAGGCATGCAACCAAGTCGAGGAAACTCAGATGCACGTGCTACAGGACTGTATGTACGCGACTCGAAATTGGCGCCTCCTTCCCTCAGGCCAAGTTACTCCTTTCTTTGAGGCAGATGGAAGTGAATGGGTGTTTCGCAACTTGACAGCTAACCATAGGTCTCAACAAGGCCTTGCATGGCACAACACTTTCATGGTAACTACATGGTTCTTGTGGCAGTGGCGGAATAAGAGTATTTTTGAAGAGAGCTACATTCGACCAACCAACAAGGTACAAGTTATATGCAAATTTGTGGAGGAAATAACTAGAAACGCAAGCTCCTATACCACATATAGAATTGACACTAATCTGGTTCGGTGGAGACACCCCGAAAATGGGTGGATAAAACTCAACTCGGACGGAGCTTGTAAAGGCGATGACAACCAGGAAGGATGCGGAGGTCTACTGCGGGATTCCACAGGTAAGTGGATTTTGGGCTACACGAGGAAACTTGGCACAAGCAACGCTTTTCACGCGGAGATGTGGGGAATGTGGATTGGAGTTCATTTGGCAAAGCAACGAGGCATCACCAAACTGATTGTAGAGAGCGACTCCAAAACTCTTGTGGATATGCTGGGTGGCAACGAGTCGGCTGACCGAGACCGACCCACTCTTGTGAGACGAATTCGGAAATTACTTGCTTGCAATTGGGAGACCAAGATCACAGACACTTGGTGCGAAGGAAACAACTGTGCGGATTGGCTTGCTAGCCACAGTCTTTTGAATACTACTTTAGACACCATTACTCTAGAGGATCCTCCTAGGGGGATTACTAGTTTAATTTTTGCTGATTTAGCCGAGGTGCATGTGCCTCGAAACATTCGAACTCTCTATTAGTCTTTTCTTTTTCGGGCTTATGCCCTCTTCAATTACCAAAAAAAAGATATAGTTGTTTTCATGAGAAAATGGGTGTGTTAGAAATTGAATAAAGTGGTGATCAAGCTAATTTGGAAAAGCTTTAAGGTAAGGAAAAATACTAACAATAAGTTGATAGGCACACATAATGTATTGCTTATTGTTAACACCCAAAAATGATTAAGTCGTGGGCCGAGGGTTGAGGGAAAAACAGAAAAGGATTAGAGTGTTGAGGCAGGCCATTAGACTAAATCCTAGGAGATAATTGCTGAAGAAAAGAACTCAAGAGAGGCCCTCAGGGCATACCAAAAGACAAACTCCCCGAGGATGGGGTAAGCCCGAGGAACAATGAGCTAGACCGAGGGAGATTAAAGCCTCAGCCTATAGAGTGCCACGGCCAGGATGGCTCGGGTGTCTGGGTTGTTGTTCGAGGACAAAGGTCAGCCGAGTAACCAAGTGGCTGAGGTAAGGCAAGCTTGCTTGGAAGGAAAGGAAGAGGAAGCACGAAGATAGAACGTGGGAACAATTGAAGATCAAGCGAAGGAGCGAGGCCGTGAAAAGTGGAGCGAGGGAGTTTTACACCACTAACCGTGCTAGTGGGATCGTGGGTAGTTACTCCGCCTCTTTAGGGCTTAGGAACAATGATAGTCGTTGATCTTTGATTGATCCAACGGTAGGCAAGTGTTGGCTTGAGTAGTGGCCGACGAGGGCCTATGTATATAAATATGAAGAGGATAATTGTACATGGACACACATCAATCAAACAACTCTACGTTTATTTCAATTTTATCTTCTTTACCACACTTTACCTTTATTTTACATTTATGCATTAGGCCAGTAGAATAATCCAACCCCCGCGTCCCATTCACTCAGCCTGACCCTTTCTAGAGGAGTCAGGATACCCACAGTCGAGGAGCAGAGTTCCCTCCTTGGCGCAATTGCTTGAAGAACAGAGGAATCAAAGACTGTCCAAACCTCTGGCCGATCCCACAACTAGGACCTAAGAGTTTGACGATAACATTTATATATATACTAGTTATTTTAAGATAATTTGTACGACTTGTATATGTAATTAATGTATTCATACACTATGAATATTATTATCAACTATTTTTTTGACAAAAATATTATTAACAACTATGATAAGGCCTTGCGCTCATTTCTAGTTATGGCGGTTATGGAGATTGAATATTATTATAGAGATTGGATATCTCTTCATTGCAAACAATCGTGTTATGGCGGTTGAAACGGCCTTACCCTCAAGATGTTATAGAGATCTCCATGGAGTAGGTTAAACATATTGCTCCTTAGTTAGCAGACAAGCCTTGTTAATGAATTATATGAGGGTGCGCTAACTGGTTTCTTTGACTTGAATTCGATGATTGATTATATGTTTTGCAGAACTAAATGATTACATGTGGTTGATTTTATTAGCTCTGATTTAATATGAAACACCTGAACAAACTATGCTTCTATATTATTTAGTAAAATATTACCTGTGATTGTATCATATTATGAGTAACTTGTTTCACCATCACGTTGAAAATTTTTGTATGAGTATTTTAGCCCTTATATTAGAGATGATGTTGGGAGGACCGTTGAACGACACCGCAAAATTTAACTCCTCAAAGATGAAAGTGGCGCAGTTTGGGAGCTTGATGGAACTGCCCAAACTCTAACCTATACAAAATTGGTGAAGACGACGGATGGAGTAGGATCTGTGTGTAGGGTTATTAGTAACATTACCTTGGTGTTATCATTGCCACTATACAGGATGATCGGTGCACTACAACAAGCTGAAGTTGGAGGAGGTTCGAACCCAGCTAGGCCTAAAGGGCCACAACCTGATTTTTGACATACTGGTCGTAATAGTGTGTGTCGTTATGATGTTTAGGATTTTATGTGTGATTAGGGAAATGGAGGAGTGAATGGGAATGTCATGATGGGGAACACGCAGTGGCGAAGCCAGGATTTTTCTAGAGCCTGGGCAAGAAAATTTCCCGCCAATTTACATATGACATAATATATACATAATCATAAAGTGTGCTAAATAGGAGAGATGAATGTTCGCATAATATCAACATCTTGAAGTGACTTGAATATCTCCCGCTCGGTGTAACATATCATCAAGTCATTGAACCACTCATCGTTGATCTTGTTGCGTAATTTAGACTTGATAATCTTCATTGCTGAAAAAGCTCTTTCAACGGATGCTGTCGACACCGGCAACAGCAAAGCCAACTCAATGAGTTTGTAGACCAATGGAAATACCAAATGTTTCAATGGCACAACACGTTGCAAGCTCCTTTTGAATGTCAGAGGAAAGCATTGTGCAATTTTTTGGACCACGGACAAAAGCATCTCTCACTTTTTCATTACTAGATTTTACCCAATCTACCATCTCTCTAAAATTGCCCTTGTTTAGAGAAGTAGAGCTTTCATCATGGCCACGGAAAGCAATGCCTTGTGCAATAAGGTATCTAGTACAATCTACAGAACAAGTCAAACGGATCTTATATAGTTCTTCTGATTCCCTACTTGCTCTAGCAAAGATACTTGTCACACTTTGTCTTTGATTATTATAATCGTCATAGTGCTTCATACATGAGTTGTGCTTACTATCATGCTTACCAATATGATCTTTAAAGCCTTTAGATGCATGCTTCCAATCTTTAAATCCGTCTTTGTTGAAGACTTCATACCCAAAGTGCCCGGCCCTCCCGGGCGACTTAAAGAGAAAGCAATAGAAACAATAAGCTGCATCCTTGGACTCACTGTATTCAATCCATGTATAACTCTTATACCATGAACTACAAAATGCTCTTGAATACTTCTCAAATTGAGTACGAGGGAAATTTGTCAAATTTGGTTGCGTTGGACCCTTCAATATATACGCCCTCCTCACTTGGTCTTGAATCTCCGGAGCATACTCATCAATTTGTTTCCTACATCCTGGATCACGCACAATGTCATTTGGATTAAACTCATTGGCCGCATTAGGGGGCGTTTCTTCTACTTCGGCTTCCAGTTGCACAACATTCGCATTCTCAATAGAACTTCTAGGTACCAAAAACCTCTTCATCTAACAAATTTTATGATCCAAAAAAAGAAACTATGTAAAAAACAAATAATGATCAACATATAAGGAAACTAAAAAAGAATCAACAATTCTACACAAACTAATGTCTCAATAACTTCAAAGAGTCCAACGCAATAATTTACACAAACTAAAAAAGAATCAACAATTCTACACAAACTAATGTCTCAATAATTTATTTGGAATAAAGAGTAGGGATTAGGAATATACCTCAAATAACTTCAAAGAGTAACATTGAATGTGTGGGTACTTTTCCCTCTTTTTAGAGCAAAAACCCTAACTCCAAAATACTACCCAAAGAGAGGAATGAGTTGGTTTTCCTTAAAATAGAGCTCAAATGTAAATGATTTAAGCTTGGATTGGACTACTTGAAGTGAAAAGAAAAAGAAAAGGAGAGGGAGAGGGAGAGTGTCGTGAGAGAAGAGAGGAAATTGGGAGGGGGGGGGGTTCTATTTGTCGTGAGAAAAGAGAGGAATGTGTTGTGTTTGCTTAATTGCTTTGTTTATTTTATTTAGTTTTTTATATATATTGGGCTTTTGGGTTTCATTTAGTTTTTGGGTTTTACTTTTTTTTACATTGGGCTGGACCATTCTTTTTTTATTTCACACCCACTGTTTTTACTATTTTTGCCCCTGGTTATGACTAAAAATCAGCTATTGGGTTGGGGGCTTTACAAACAAAGTAGAAGTTGAGCCCGGGCGCGTGCCCGGGCTAGCTGGGCCCTAAAATCGCCCCTGGGAACACGGGTCCTAACAGACACGTTGAACCTGAAGAGAACCCATTTGAGAGTTCTGGTGGTGGTGGGGCCAATGGGGATCTCCCTAACGGTCATTTCTCGTATATTGGCTGGCTGTTGTTTTAGTGACTATTTGAGGGGTTAAAGTCCAAAATCTCTTTTGGGAAATAAGTTGGAGTGTATATGCTCTTATATGATTCTGCTTTTGGAGTTAGTGTCTCTCCGATGATGTGGTGAATTATTATAACAAATTAGGATGTGTTTTAATTTTAGTAGGAATTGGGAATTCTCGTAAGATATCTAATTGTACTTGATTTGGTTAATGTTTGTAAGCGTATTGCCATAGTGACCTCTAAATATATGATGCATATATATATTATCTTTTAATGTTTTTGTTTTATCAAAATTTAGAAAATGGTTGATTTTATTGAAGTAAAGAACTAAAGCTCGTATCAACTAAAATGTAAGTAATCTAATAAATCCATATAAAAAGTAAACAAGTTTGTTTTCAACATTTATAAATTTGATTATTAAGATGCCATGCCACTTTTCAAATGACATATATACAAATGAAGCCAACATTTGTTTATAACTCGGTGGAGTGCATTTGTGAACAAGTAGAAGTTTGTGTGTCTCGGGATGATGGAGAAATGAGGTTGGGGATTCATAGTGCAACTCAGTTAAAAAGTTTTGTTTCTATCGGATCTGCAATTGAATCCTAGTACTCTCATGGATGTTGTTAATTTTTCATCTAGAAGATGCATTTTAATATTTGCTATAATCCAAGAGCCAAATCTTCAAAAATCATATTCCCTGTCTAAAAATTCTTAAAGAGCTTCGAGTGTTCTTATCCAGTTGGAAGGAGATTTAGGATGGACTTTGAAACTGAAGATTCCGTAGAACGAAGGCTCACCAGATTAATTGCTGGAATAAGTGATGTTGATCCTGTCAGATATCCGGATGAAAATAGAGATACTTATCGGTAATGTGAGATGACATAGAAGGATGAAGGCATTATAGGTTTTTCATGGGAAAGTTGAGCCATCCGGTCAGTGGTGGACCTATATAAAATATTTTTGAACCCCTGAAATTTTAAATTTGTAAATTTGCACTAATACCCCTAAGTCGACACCAAATTGCACCCAAGACACAATTTTGAACCCCTTATCCCGGGTTTTGAAGAGATTTGGATTGCTTCAGCAAAACTAGAATTTTTTATTCCGAATGGGATTGGAGCGTTAGACTTTGGGGAATGGCTAAGGTTTCGAAAGGTCTTGCAAGCTAAAGAAATTATGGGTGTTAATACTCTTTTTGATAGTATTAATGTTCGGTATTAATACTCTTTTTGACATTATTAATACTAAACACGCCACCCGGAGAACCTTGGTAAATTCCGTTACTGAGTTTCACACGTATCTCAAATGAAAAGTGGACTATTTGCACAACCTTATCTCTAGACAAGCTCAGGAAGGCGCAAATAGGTACAAATAATTTTCATAATTTTCAGACTCAGAGCGTTTGAGTTGAGAAGAGAATGAGTGAAGTCAACGAAGTAATTTTATTCCAAGATGTTCAAACATAAAGGTAAAACTAAAGGTAAAACTAAAAAGATTTCATCAGTTCTGTGAGCTAACCCTGCATAATGCCATTGGTGGCGAGAAGCCCAAGCTTGTGTTAAATAACTTCACAACACGGCTAGGACATCGAATTGGAAGATTGATACAGTCACTTTTTCCACAAGATCCAGAATTTAAAGGCCGACGTGTAGGTTACCTTCCACAACCAGAGAGACTTCATTTTCATCCGGCATCATCGGTATATTTTTGAAACCAAAGAAGTTAAAAAGACAGAGTCCAAAGGTAAAAAGGAGGAGGATGACAAGAGCGACAAAGTTCCTGAACAAAAAATAATCGCCCATAATTAGTAGTGCCTTTAATATATCTTAGAATACGTTTTGCAGCATTCAAGTGAATCTGCATAGGGCAGTTCATGAATCTGCTGGTTACACTAGTAGCATATAGGATGTCAAGTCTGCTATGACATAAATATCTTAGAGACCCAACAATTTGTCTAAAGTAGGGTGGAGAATATGAGTGGGTTCACAAGGCGGAAATGGACACAAGCCTATTTTTCCTATAACTTGTTTGTGAACGTTGCATTTTGGATGTCATCTGCAGCGCCAAGTGATTAATATCTTGGGAACTCGTTGCTGATTTAAAATTGAATTGAATTCATCAGCATCATTTCCAGCAAATAACCATTCATCATCAGACTATGCCTAGAGGTGATCAAAAGTAGCTATAAGCTATTTAGTTTTTCATTAACAGATGAGACGCTCATTGCAAATAAAGAGGCTGATGCCTCTACCATCCATTGTCAATTGAATTTTGACCTTCTATTACTAGAAATGTTGAACATGAGCAACTCCACCATATTGGCCATCCACTTAGGACTAAGGAGGTTGGGTGTATTGCAAGAGAATCATCTTTGTGTTGGCAAGTATGATTATTTAATAAGATAACCGAAGATTTGTGTACTCAGCTGCTCCGATAATATACTTTCCTATACCTATTTTTGGATATTAAGGTGTCTGTCTATTATACTTATATGCTACTCTCACTACAAGAAAATTGACCTATAGCGACGGCAAAAATCCGTGGGTAAAGGGTTAAAAACCGTGGGTATAGCACCAAAAACCTATACCGACGGAAAAAAAATTCGTGGTCTTTATTTGGCTATACCCACGGAAAAATGTCGTTGCTATAGCCTATAGTGACAGTTTTTTTTACTGTTGGACAAAACATTAGAGCTATACCCACGGTTACTTTTCCGTTGGTATAGGTTTTAACAACCCTCTTAATTTTGCTATACCCACGACTGAATTTCCGTTGGTAAAGAATTTATTAACAGAGTTTGTAGGTTTTAGTGGCACCACTTATCATTAATGCCCATGATAATTTAATATTTTCTATTGAAATTTTAAACCAATTAAAAGCTAAATATAAAGTAAATAAATATATTTATGAAACAATAAAATAAAATAAAACTATAATCATATTGAAAATTAACATCAAGTCTTACAAGCATGTCAACTTACAAAATAGTTAAAAATGTCAATCTAAGAGCATCATATTGACATTTAAAAAAACGTAAAATAAGTCTTACAAGAATCTCAAAAATTACAAAAAATATCAGATTGCATACACTTAATTTTTAAGCTTAGTTCGACAAAAGAAAATCAGCTTCTAATCTTCATTGGCGTCATTATCTTCATTGGTGTCTGGACTTGGAGAAGTCATTAACTGAAACAAATACAATGTTTGTTGGAGCTAAATTAATAAATAACTAAAACAAATGAAATTATGTGGCAAGAAAAGCAGATAGGAGAAACAAATGAAAATGATAGAATCAATCACTTGAAATTATCATAAAATCAATAACAAGAGTCTTGAAATATTTGTTAAACCATATTATAAGCTAACACCTTCATTGTTCACTATAGGCATAGCAGCTTTTCTTTACTTTCCATCTTTGGAGATTCTATTTTTGACAAATGACAATAGATCTCTTAATGCTTGAAATCAGAACCTATATTTCTATGTTCCCTTCATGTTATATAAGGCAACTCCCAAGAAATAACAATGTTACAAAATCAGAATAGGCATCTTGATGAAATATACAATAAGCACTGGTATATAGAAAAACTCACCATGAAATAAAGGAATGGAAAGAGAGATGATACGGGCAGTGCTGAAGTGAGAGTCTCTGATGGTCTGAGAAGTGAGAGTCTCTGATGGTCTGCAAGCAAGAGTGCATTAAGAAATACAATTATCCACAATTCACACAAAAAGAAAACAAACAAACAAATAGAGTTTCGTGTATTCCAATTTCCAAGCTTAACATAACACACATGATTTCTCCTCCAAGCAATGATAAATGTGCTTGACAACAATCACTTCCCCACCCCTTAAAACACCCTTGTAGACCTTCCCATTCCCACCAACTCCAATCACAATTTCCTCACAGAACCCCTTTGTGTATGTAGCCAATACTCTAATGGTCTTTACTTAGAAATATACACTACAGATCAAAATACCAACTGATAGTTTAGGAGGAAGTAATAACTATTACAATCTAGAAGTATAAGTATAGTACAAACACTACCGTATAGAAAAAAGAGTCTAATATCTACCTGCACTTCTTTATCTGGACGCCACATCTTTGCTTCCAGAACAAAGCAGATGCAGTACTTAAACTGCAGTACAAAGCAGATGCAAGGTGAACAAAGCAGATGCAATACTTAAACTGCAGTACATCGAAATCCAAATAATAATTGAAGTGCAAACAGTATCCACTAATGCAACCACAAGTACATGAGTTTGTTCCTAGATAATAACTTCTTGTAGTATTAATACAAATACCAAGAGTATTAATATACATACGACATCTGTTGCATCATATTTGCCACCAATTCCAACCTCCATTATAGCAACATCAACCTGCATCAAAATTAAAAAATAAAGTAACTTTTATTCTTTAACTTAGTAACAACATGGACACAAAAATTAGTAGATATACCAAAGAAAATTTCATAGATACTTAAGCACAGTGACCAAACCTGCTCTTCTGCAAATATCTTGAAAGCTAGTAAAGCAAGGAAGCGAAAGTAGGTAGGCATTGGAATATTATCATCAGTTTTTTCCTGTGCAACGCCGAAATGACAAACCGATTATTTGATACTATTTGCAAGCACATGCATCAAGTTACAAACATTCACTAAGAGTATAATCAGCCACATGGAGATTCTTGGTTAGTTTCTTCTTTTTGAATTCTAGGTAAATACTAATTTAATGCATGCTTAGTTGATTATAGTTATTCGATTTCCATTAAAGAAAGAGAAATAAAACTGCATTATGAAAATTGATATGATATACATGAAATATCAGAATGTGGTTGAATATAATGTTGCAATAACAGGGAATACTCTTGGAGAAATTGCTGGTGAGAAGGCTGGTATCTTATGTAACAATGATATATAACACTGTCACTATCCAGCAAACAGTATCCACTAATGCATAAAATAGCAAATAATGTGCAGATCAACAACTGATGAGATTTAGACATTAGATGGAAAGGAGAAGAAAACAGAGGATTAGAGACATTTTCCTTATATGTTGGATTCCAGAACATGTCTCTAATTAGTTTATGGGTAAATGAAAAACTCTCAACCAAACCAAATCAACTGAAAGAAAATAACTTGTAAAAACAAAAGAGGATAAGATACAAGGAAAGTAAAAGAGTAACAGTTGCAAATAAAATTTCAAAGAGTTGTTTTGATTCTCTAGTTCTTTCGATTACAAGCAAAGTAAAAGAGTAACAGGTTCAAATATACCTCAATATTGTCAAGCATAGAAGGCTAATAGAAGCTGCCAGATTAATAACTCCAAGTTCAACGCAATTGCAAGTTCAACTCCATACTAGGTTCTTCTTTGTATTACATGAACAATAACTCCAAGTTCAACTCCAACTACAAACGATTATGCACCACAACTAATATGAGATTGAGTTTAACGCAATTGCAATATAGTTGGTGAAAAAATTCAAGAATAAACATAAATCTAATTAGCAACAAGAAACATTAATCTAATTAGCAACAATAACATGTGAGGACCAACAAAAATCATCCAATGAAAAACCAATTTCAAGCAAAGTAAAGAAGAACCCTAACCTATTGGAGTACAAAACAGAAGAAACTAACCAAGAATCTCCATGTGGCTGAAACATAGACAAACAATAATCTCCATTTGGCAAAATCAGGAACCAAAATCAGGAACAAGAGTACTCACAGTGCAGAATCAGGAACCAAAATCAGGAACCAATTTCAGTTAGATTTCAAAACACAAATTTCAGGAACAAAGCAGAATCGAGAGACTAGGGTAGAAGAAATTTGGGGAAAAAGATTCAAGATATAAGAGTACTCACAGTGGAGTAGTGAAGAAGGAGATCGGAGGTGGCTCGCGGCGGCGCGGCGGCGCAGTGGCTTCTCTCTCGCGTCCTCTTCGTTGCTGCGTTCTGCTTCTCTCTCTCGCGTTCTGCTTCTCTCGCGTTGCTTCTCTCTCGCGTTGGTGGAGTAGTGAAGAAGGAGATCGGAGGTGGCTCGCGGCGGCGCGGTGGCTTCTCTCTGGCGTCCTCTTCGTTTCGTTGCTGCGTTCTGCTTCTCTCTCGCGTTCTGCTTCTCTCTCGCGTCCGTTCTCCTTTCTTTTTTTTCTATTTCCTTCCTTTTCATTTCTTTCTTTTAATTTCTGTAGCATTATTTTTGGGTAAAAAAATGGGAGGGGGAATTAATTTGGTAAAAAAAAAAGAGGGAACTTTTGGGGAAAGTGAGAACAATTCCCGCTAATACCTATACCCACAGTTATTTTTCCATATTTTTACTCGTGAACCTATACCCACGGTTTTTTTTAACTTGTTGTAGGTATAGGATACCTATACCTACAGTTTTATTTACCATCGCTATAGACCTCCGTTGGTATATGTCAATTTTCTTGTAGTGTCTTTGATCCGTAGATATGCATACTATATTGAGTAAACTATTTTGGTAATCATATGCATATTATTTATCCAAAAAAATAATAATGGAAAGGAAAATCATGGATGAAAGTTTAAAAAAAACGACTTGAAAAGAGGGATGTAGGAATATATTGTATTTTGTTAGAGAGAGGAGGAAAGGGAGGCACTAGGAGCGAAGAACATGAATTGATGTTTTTAAAGAATGAAAGAGATATGAAAAATAAATTCTGATTTTACTCATGATGAGTTTATGCTAAATAACCATGATGGTACATAAAGTATGGAGACTTCAAATTTGTTAAAAGTTACAACTACAAAAACATGAGTCTCAAATCTACCATACTCATGCACATCTTGCACTCACATATTCATTATTTTTTCATTTATTTATTATTAATTTTATTTCCAGTGACGCATTGCTTGATTTTGTTGTCAAAAGGGTCCATAAAAGAATTGTGTTAAGCCAACAAATATTTTTATTTGTTGGACACTACACTTAGTTATTTATGTTTTTATTTTTTCTGTTTCTTTTTAAATTTTAATATTTGATTACTAGTCAAAATAAAATTGAAAATTATGATTTTCATCTCTTAGTTATGTCAGGTAAAAAGTCTCTTAATCATCCTATAGTATTAACATATTTAATTTAAAATCAAACTATTTATCTTCTAATATATGTCAAAAAAATAATCTTCTAATATAAATATAAAATTCAAATATCATGTGCATCTAATACGGACATCTCAAAAAAGGTTCACCGGTGGACCTTTCCTATTTTTAGTAAAAAATGAATTATATAATGATAAAATATAAAAAATAAAAATGATATTTTATTAAAACTTACCAAAAATGGTAAAGGTCCATCGGGGGACTATTTTTTAGGGGTCCATATTAGATGCACCCTCAAATATCATGATATAAAATATCCCATAATATTTATATTTGAAATAAAATATCTAAATAAGAGGAAAATACATGAATATAAAAATCTTTTTCAATACTTATTTTTCAAAGTCCTTTTGAAAAGAGTTTATCAAATATGAGCAAATAAAGCAAAGTGTAAAGAACACAAATTTTTCCTCGTTCACCATCAGCTGTTAACTACGTCCAGTCCCTTCAATAACTAAGAAGAATTTTCATAATTATCTCAAGTTTACAAACTTAAGGGTATCTGTCGCCAACTTTTACTATATACTCTTTAAGTTCTCAGAACGACCAAGTACAGTTAGCTCTCTAAGGAAAATGTTACTATTGGGTTAAATACAAGTTTAAATTTTTTTTGCAATTACAATCAAACTCCTCTTCACAAGAGGTGTATAAAACTGAAAGAAAGCTTAAGAGTATTATAGTTTGAAAAGCTTTCCGAGAATAAAAGTATGATACATTCTTGACTCGTATCTTTAGGTTTTGTCTTTGGAATTCATACTATGTGCAAAAGTTCTATTCTTCATAGTTGATGACTTAAACCGATGTGTAAAGCTTGAATTACTATCGTTGTTATAACATCCCATTTTTAATATTTTTAGTTTTACTGACATGTTTAGAGCTTGTTTAATTTCGTATGTGTGTTGTTGGAACTTATGAAGGACCTAGGTATGCAGAAATTAGAGTTTGAGCGAAAAGTTAAAATAGCTAAGTGAATGGTGAGACATGGCATGCATGGATACAGGTTTTAGAGCTTGAAATCTTTCCAAAAACCCTCTAATTCTAAACACTAGTTTTGGAGCTTGAAATCTTTCAAAATCTATACCATCAAGTCCCAGCTTCAAATACCAAGGTGCCAGGTGTTCGTTTTTCTCTCATCATCACATCTATGGGTAAACTTTTTCCTCTAATTCTAAGTTGAGTTGGTGATTCCCATAGGTTTGATTTACTCATAGATTGTTTCTGAGCTGTATTCCAGTCTCAGGCTGCATATGCTAGATGTTATATGTTTATCCCCAAAAGGTTGCTAAATATTGTATCCATACTATATGCCTATGGAAATTTCCATATAGTTTGACAGAGCAACAAACCTTCTATTTCAAAATTTTATCATGATAAAGATATTTCAAAAAGCCCATTCCAAGTTTCCAACTATAAGGTTACAATAGGAGAAAATTAATACGCAGGATACTTGACCAATTTTCAATTCAACCAGCCAATTCAGCCGACCAAGCATGGTTTTCAAAACTTATGTTAAAACTGTGTGTACATAATATATTAGTACACAACTTGAAAACTGATACACCGTAAGTAAAACCAATTTCCTCCAAGGCTCTAACAATATTAATTACATAGTGACATAGTTTGATACTCGTTATGATATAAAAAGCCCTTTCCTTCCACAGTGAAGTTTCGGGTAGAGCTTATTATGTAACAAAGCAATAAGAAGTTCGGTGATATTTTCATCTTAAAGCACAGTACCCTATTCTGTTAACCAATATATTCTACAGTATGTATAGATGATAATACGAAATTAACGAATACAGCAGCAAAAAGTTGCAAACGAAGAATGTATTTGTCCCAGCCAATTCATCGCCTTCTCCGGTTATCCCTGTAACCATAGCTTTCATCTTCGCTTTCTCTGTCCTTTAAGAAACCAAGAAAAGCAAGAAATCCAAAAAAGAAGAATCCACCGGACCAGTTGCCTCCACCTCCGCCTCCTCCACCACCACCACCATCATCATCCCGAGGTGGAAATCCAGAATCACCATCATCAAGTTGTGGTGACTTCTCCTTGCCTGGAAGTTGAAATAAACCATGACGAACCATTAGATCATGCTTTACAAGAGTCAATTAGTAATATATGAATTTAATGTATTTATTGCTATGAGTAACACAGAAAAATGGAGTTAGTTTTGTTTCACTTCTGCTTAACCGGAAGTCTGGAATGAACAAAAACATTGAGATCTTATCAGCAAAACAATCAGAAATATACCAAGAGAAAAATGCAGGAGTAAAATTATGGAGTTCATCATTCTAGCATTCCAGTAGTGTCTCTTACCCCGTTTTTAGCTTTCCCATGTTTCAAGGCAGAATTTTTTAGAAGGGACAATGGGTTCTTCATTATTTGTTAAAGATATACAAACTTTTTTTGGATGTTAAAGATATACAAACTTTAAAATAATGGAACAGAGAACAATTACAAGGACAGGGGAAACGGCCTGACTAAAGGGAGACAGACATGGTCTATTACGAATAAAAAATGTTCATAATCAGCAATTACCTGGAAGATGAGTGATTGTAGGTGCCTCTCGAGTAACAGTTTGAGTTTGCTCTGCAGCACATCTTGCATTCTGCATATAGTCATAGTCATATTCCAGAGGAGCTTAGTAAACGAAGAATAGATAAATGTAACAAGTGTGTTCAAATAAGATATCTCAAGAAAATGTGTAGTATTCTACCGAAGTATAGTATAAAAACAGGGAAAATAATTGCACGGTAAGAGTAAGAGACCACAAGGAGAGAACTTTTCAAGATACCAAAATACACGGACATCACATCAAATAACGTACATCATTGATGCAGAGTAATGAATGATATATAGTGCCTTAAAGTAGTATGCCACGGGTCAAAACCAATACACAATATGTAAAATTTTCAGCCATTAATTTTGTGTACCAAAAAATGTCAAAAATGACAGGCTAAAATGAAGCAATTTTCTAAAAGTTATGGTTTGATAACATATACCTCAGGTCAGAAATACATAAATAAAATTTATATGAAGAACACATTCAAAGCTTAGAAAGTGATACACTGTTATGGGGATTAGCCCCGGTTGCTTACCACAAAAAAAAGCTGATAGACTATTGAAATTCAAAAATATCACAATCTAGAGGTAAGGAGGAGACTACTGAAGATGGTGAATTAAATTACTGAGTAAAGAACATTACCAAAGCTGCAGCACATATTATCGCGGCCGTCCGAGTAGAATGAGTTCTTCTACCAAATGGAAACTGAGTACAACTCAATGATATTGAATTATTAACCATCTGGATTCCTCTTGGAAATTTTGATGTAGTAACAACATTCTCTTCAATGCACTGGCCACCTCTTCTAACTGTGTACAAAAGTATGATCATTATGCTATCATTATAATAGTTAAAAAAATTGAATCAAGTTTTCTATCACTTGTGCAACAGATAGAAAACCAAATGTGTCAGATTCAGCTGGCTTAGCAGGAATGGATGCAAAGGAATAGAATCTTATAACCCATACCAATAGGGAAAAACAATAAAACGAAAATAAAATGCATATGGAAGCAGTTCCCCAAAAGCGTACATGAAAGCAGTCATTTTACCCAAATCTGCACAATGGAACAGCTTGAACATTCACCTCATGTTGAATCCAATCAGTAGTCCAGTGACAAAATAGATTAAATTTTTACACACGAGTGGATGTGTCAGATAAAAGCATAAGATAACATGGATATCTTGGTCCTTGGATCAGATAGCAATAATAACACATGCATCAAATTCATTGAGAGAGGCAAATTAACAGTCAAGATTTCCCAACCTGAACTTCTGGTCATATCATCATTACTGAACACTTTGGTTTGCAAAGTTCTCATAGTCACATGCTTATAAAGTATACAGGGATTTTTGTCCAAAAAAAAAGTATAAAGGGATAGCTATGTAAAACGGGATACAAACAAGTTCATTCATTTATAAAGAATCATTTATAAAGAATGTGCCAAGGATTTCTTTGTGCAGGTACCAAGATGCTGATGAAAAATAAAAGTGATCAGTAACTATAATTTTCCAAAACTTATTTCCTATATCTATTATCTGAATATGATGTCTCAATTTAACTTGAAATATAACAAAAGTCAGAAATTATCATTTACCTGGTGGTAATTTGGGCAAAGACGCAACTGCACTAGTAGCCAACATTGATATCCAGACAGAGAAGAGAACTGGCATTAAAATGGAATTAAAGTTAAGAGTATAAGTATGAAAATAAAAATAATAAAATCAATCATGAAGGCAGCAATTGATAGCGAAAAGGTGGACAAAATTGCATATAAGAGTGACCACCAGTGTTATTAGGATCGCGAGTTAACACGCGAGATCGTAGATCCAGGGAGGCGGCACCGTGCTGCGTGGCGGATAAGATTAGCCTTTCTAGGCGTTTTCGGCGCTCTGTTTCTGCGTGAAAACACAAGCTTGAAGACGAACCCGATTGGAGATTAGTAACCGGGTCGGGTCGCAAAGTTTAAAAGGCCCAAATCAATTTAAAACCGGGTCTTTTTTTTTTATCCCCATCACATGCGGATCTACCCCATCAGATCCCATATACCCGAAAATACCCCTGCCCATTTAAAAATTGCTCAGATTTACCATCATATAAGGCAAATCCGCTTTGTTATTTTTAAAGTCGGATTTACCTCAGGATTTACCTCAGATGGGGGGGTACCCAATAGGTAAATCCGACTTTAAAAATAACAAAGCGGATTTACCTCAGATGGGGATACATCCGCTTTGTTATTCTTAAAATTGGATTTACCTAAATCCGATTTTCCTAAAAAAAGACAATCGGATTTACCCCACCTAAGGTAAATCCGATTTTGTTATTAATAAATAAAAAATTATTTAAATTTTTAAAAAAGGTTATAAAACTGCTCCTAAAAATTCGTTAAACAGTCAAAACTAATCCAAAAATTATAAAAACACCACTAAAAATCTAATAAAACCAAAATAAGGTTATGCAAATTTTTTTAGATTTTTTGGAAATTATGAAAAATTAAAAAAATTAATAAAAAATAGTAAACGATGGAATTTGAGATTTTGAGGTCCTCTATCCTGAAAGAAGTTTCTTCTTCAGGAGTCTTGATCGTTGATTTTTTTCGGATTTAATGGTTGTGGTTTCATTACAATTTAAGTAGATTGCCCGAGAACCGATTTTTTAGCCTAAATTATTCACTCGACGTACAATATCGTCACGTGTTAACGAACTACACACTAAACAGAACCAAAAGACGGTCGAACTTCGTATCTAATTTTTTAACTGATTTATTTATTTATTAATTAGGTAAATTCGGATTTATTTATTTATTAATTAGGTTAACAAAGCGGATTTACCCCCACATAAGGTAAATCCGCTTTTGTTATTTAAAAGCGGATATACCCCCATATAAGGTAAATCCACTTTTCAAAATAACAAAATCGGATTTACCCCCACTTAATGTAACATCCGCAAAATAATTAATGGGATTATTTGGATGTTAACCCAATTAAATTAATTTAGTACTCGACTGGTAAATTTACTGAGTGCTAAAATTATTTATTGATTGTCATCGGATCGTTAACCGGATAATACGGATCAAGGAAGTTTCGGAATCGAAATAGGAGAATTAGATCAATATGGTAATTGGACCGCGTTGCTAATTATATACTAAATATATATATATATATATATATATATATATATATATATATATATATATATATATATATATATATATATATATATATATATATATATATAACCGTGTGTGTGTGTAAAAGAAAGGAAAGAATTAATTGAAGAAAGAAAAGAAAGAGGAGGCGAGAATCAGAGAGGAGAAGAGAAAAAGAAAAGAAGAGAGAAAGAAAGGGGGAGGAAGAAGAAGAGGAAAAATGGGGTACTTCCACTCAACAAAACGACTTCCTTCCAACACGAAAAATGCTCAGCGTTACTTCCTCTTCGATTTGGTACCAAGATCTTCATCATCAACTCTCTCTCTCTCTCACTTTGCCATTTTCGAATTTTAGAGAAAAAATGGAGGTTTTGTGGTTCAAGCTCAAAGGAAAGCCTAGAATGGTGGTTAGGAGCGAGCTCAAGGTGGAATACGCGAATATTGAAGTCCGATTTGGAGTTTTTGAAGAATTGAAGGTTAGGGTTCAAAATTGGGTTTATATGTGAATAGTGGTGATTGGAGGTTGAAGACAATGAATAGTGTCAATGGAAGATTTCGAGGAATTTGGTATTTCGGTCAAAAGAGGTTTCGTGATCGAGTGGGAAGCTTTGGAAGCGGATTGGGTGTCGCCGGAGCGGGGAGCGTTCGTGTGGCTACTCGGTGAATTCGGCTCGACTGTGGTTCACGCTTCAAGGGTGAGTTCTACTCACGTTTAGGATTTTTGTTTTTCGAATTAATTGACTGATCGTTTTATCGCTTTCGCTGGTCTGGAATATTACTTGATATTGTCTGTTTCGGGTTAGGAATCGATCGGAGCGAGTCTCGAGTTGTATCGTGTTGAAACGGAATTTTTGGTGATTTGATTTCGAAAGATTTTGACTTAAAAACCGTTAATGGGAAAATTTGTCGTTTTTGATAAAATCCATTTTGATTGAGTTTTTGATTGGATTGATTGATTGTGTGGTATTGGTTGGATTTGTTTTGCTGGTTGTTAAATCTGTTTTCAGTCGGAACGAGAATCGGAATTGAGCGGAATAGCGAATTTCGCAAGAAAACGGAAAAACTGCACTTTTCTGCAGAGGGTCGCGTCGCGACCCGTTCTCATCGCGTCGCGACCTGGCCCAGTTTTGTCACGCAAAAAGTTTCTGTTTTTTTCGCGTCGCGACGGTAGCAGTTCGCGTCGCGACGGTTTACAGAATTTTCAGCAACTAAATACTGTTTTTGTTTTTGCGATAACTTTTGATTCGGGAATCCGATCGAGGTGTTCTAAGATGCGTTGAAAAGCTTATTCAGAGGCCTAAATGAATATTCTATTTTTAAGGCTAAATAAACTGTTTTTGATATTGAAAATTGTGTCGAAAAGTGGTCAACTAGAGTGCGAGTGTGAGCGTGGATTTTATAAAATGTGGATTAAAGTGTTTCATTGATTGTCTGATTTGATGGACCGTGGGTTCATAGTATTGTAGATATACGTATATAGTATATCGAGTTGGGTGACGACCCATGTGTAACATACTAGGCGGGGCAGTCATGATCCCCTTCCCTAGGCTCCATGCCAATGGGAGAATGTACTATTGGTAGGGGGTTCACCGGGGTTAGCGATGTTCCGCAGTCGGTGCCGTACTTTGTTTATTGTACGATACACCGGGGTTAGCGATGTTCCGCAGTCGGTGCCGTACTTTGTTTATTTTACGACACACCGGGGTAGCAATGTTTTGCAGTCGGTGTCGTGTTAAGTTATAAAAGAAATAATAACTGAACCGAGAGTGTTAGTAGGGGTTTCGGTAGAACTCACTGAGATTGTATCTCACTGTTTAAATGTTGTTGTTTTACAGAGACACAGGGACAACGGAAACCCAAGAGGCACGAGTGGGTTGAGCTCGGACTGGTTGCTGATAGCCTAGCTTTATGTTTAAGCTTATTTCCCTTCTGTTGTCTGTATACTAGAACATTATGTATTTAAGGTATATCTTTCTTCCGCTTTCTTGTATGATACTGAATACTATAATTGCTGATGGTATATGGTCTGAGAACCATATTGTCTTGTTGTAAATAAGACTGTTTGGGTTTTATTCAGCGAAAAATTTATAGTGATATTCAGTGTCTAAGCAGGAAATATATCTCTGATGTGTTACTAATGTGCACCTGGGTATTCTCAGTAGATAGAAATATCGGGGTGTTACAGTTGGTATCAGAGCAGTTCGACCTAGTCGGACTTAGTTTAGGGTTGAGTCGATTCCTTGTTAGTCCTGGTTGTAATTACACTTGTGATGCTAAGAGACATTGAGCCTGATCAACTTAATACTTAGTGCATCATAAGCGGAATTATGACTGGATGATCAAGATGCAATCCTCGACCAAAATCGGAATCTTCAACCGGTGCATCCTCAGGAAAGGTGACATGACGGTGGAAGAATACACCGCTAAGTTTGAGAAGTTGTCTCAGTTTTACCAAGTGGTAAAGTAAGCTCTGGATGACGAATGGAAAATGCAGAAGTATAAGAAGGGCATAAGTGCTTTTATGACTTAGGGTCTCAGTTCTTATACTATTACCAATTATGTTGCCTTAGTGCAATCAGCCTATGTCGCCGAGGATGATCTCATAGGAAATATGGGAAAAGAAAGAAGGTAGTTGAATTATCAACTCCGAATGCAAAGTCCTAAGATAATTTCATCAAAGGAAAAGCAGATGCAATTCTTTGATTCTTCAAAGGTCAGAAGATGTTCTAACTGTGGAAAGCCTCACAGCGGTGATTGCAAGCGAAGATCTAATCGGTGCTATTATAGAAATGTAGAGGGTCACTATGGTAAAGAGTGCCCCGTAAGGAAGAGTTTCAAGGAGTTACAAGCAGCTATAAGGCAAGGACGAGTCAACATTCTGGATGTTTAGGCAGTTACGACTGCAGACAATCTACTAAGGAGTATGAGATCAGTTTTCAATAACTCGATCAGTATATTATATGATTCGGGTGCAACCTATTGCTGTATATCCCGATCGCATGTGAATCGGTTGGGATGAGCCTTATCATCGCTATCCGAGCCGATAACTATTTTAACTGCTGCTAAGGGTTGTGACTAGACCTAATCTTTGTATAGAATTGTCTACTTGTCGAAGGAGGCAGGAATTTCGTTGTAGAATTTATTGTTTGCCTACGAGAAGTGTGGACACCATTTTGGGTATGAATTGGATGACTGCGAATCATGTTACAAGCGTTCGTGTTAATTAGCTATCAGCTTTGCTTCAGAATCAGTTAAATTGTCTAGGACAAATTCTGAAGCGGTTACCTAGTTCACCTTAGACGGTCAATCTTCATTCCAAGGTGCGGAAGCACATGTTTTTTATGCTATCTGCATCCACTGAAACTAGTTTAGATTTGGCGAACATTCAGGTTGTGAATAACTTTCTGGATGTTTTCACGATGAAGTTTCTTAATAACCTCCAGGGCGAGAGGTAGAGTTTACTGTAGGATTCGTTCCTGGCAAGGGATCAATATCTCTTGTCTCTTATTGAATGTTTCTTTAGAATTAAAGGAAATGGAGTCTCAACTTGAAGAGTCGGTGTTAAAGAAGTTCATTCGACCAAGTGCTTCTCTAAGGAGCGCTCTGGTGTGGTTAGTCGAAAGGAAAAATGGTAGCATGAGATTGTGCATTAATTATCGACAACTCAACAAAGTGACGACCAAGAATAAATATCCCCTACCAAGGATAGATAATTTGCTTGAGCAATTTGAGGTGCTGCAGCGTTTTTAAAATTGATCTGGGGTCAGGTTATCATCAATTGAAAGTTAGAGCCTTAGATATTCCGAAGACAGCTTTCCGTACTAGGTATGGACATTATGAGTTTGTAGTGATGCCCTTCAGTTTGACTAATGCTCCAGCGGTATTCATGGATTACCTGAACCGAGTTTTCCTCAATTACCTAGATCAATTTGTAGTCGTTTTCATTGATGGTATCTCGATGTGCTCGAAGACCATTGAGGAGTATGTCCAACATCTCCGCATTGTTCTGAGCGTACTCCGAGAGAAGAAATTGTATGCCAAGCCGTCGAAGTGTGATTTTTTGGTGCCAGAGTGAAGTCTTTGGGACATGTGATTTCCCAAGTCGGGAGTTTCTATGGATCCCAGCAAGAAGGAAGTGGTGTTGAATGGGAGCGACCAACAATAGTCACAAAGATCAGAAGTTTCTTGGGTCTAGCTGGTTGCTATAAGAGATTTGTTAAAGGGTTCTCACAGTTAGATTTCCACTTACTCGACTAACTCGAAAGGGTCAACCGTTTACGTGGAATGCTGATTGTGGAGAATGTTTTCAAGAATTGAAGGTTAGGTTGACTTCTGCTCCAATCCTGATTCTTCCGGATCTGTCATTGGAATTTTAAATTTTCGATGACGATTCAGGGAAGGGTTTAGGATGTATTCTAATGCAAAATCAACCAGTGGTAGCTTATGCTTCCAGACAAGTAAGGTCTCATGAGAAGAGTTATCTGACTCATGATTATGAGTTGGCAGCTATTGTGTATGCACTGAAGATTTGGAGACGTTACCTGTATGGGTCTCGTTTCGATGTCTTTAGTGATCACAAAAGTTTAAAGTATCTGTTTGATCGGAAAGAACTGAATAGCAGGCAGAGGAGTGTGTTGAGTTTCTGGAGGATTATAAATTCGTGTTGATGTAGCATTCAAGAGAGGTCAGTGTTGTAACTGATGCACTGAGTAGGAAATCCATTTACATGGCAGAATTAATGATGCAAGAAATGGAATTGTTAGTCTTTTAGATCCAAGTTGGAGTACATCCATAAATTTCCACTTTGGTGGCAAGGTGTTGGTTTGTTAACCTCTCCTTGGTGAAGGTTAACAATAAGATTGTCTTACGAGATTCCGTTCGACAAGGCGAACGTGAATACGAATATGTAAGTGAGGTAACTGCTGACTGTTTTCACGTTGCGAATAACCATCAAAGGATTAATTGATGGATCTGCTTGCAAGTGACTGAAATTTCCGAAGTAAAGCTCGGCGTGCGGTAGGGTAGTTTTGAAAAATCATTTTTGTGAAAACCCGCATGCTAAAGTTAATTTTGGGAACGAATCCAGAGGTTAATAACGTCTGATTGAGGGAGAAAATCCTAGGACGATTACTTTGGTTGAGGGGAAGTTCTCAACGCTATGGACTAATTTGGAAAGGAGTCGGGCGCCTCATTGGTAAAAACATCGTGAGGAAGTTACAATAAAGGAAGAAAGGTTCTGCGTTCTGTTTGATAGTTGTTTTGAGAACACTGATGTTATTTTCATTACTTCCAAAATTAATTGATGTTCCCACGGTTTATTTCTACGCTTAAGATAAACGTTTCTGGTAAATCCTCATTTCATCTTCTTTCGAGAAGTATTATCTCGAAATCTTGGGGGCGAGTCAAGAAGTTTGACAATCGACTTTTCGTCACATTGTCGGTGTGTACGAAACTGTTATGGATTTTAGAAGATTTATTGAGAAAGTGTTTACACCCTTCGAGGAAATCGTGTTTGTTTTTACCCTTACCGAGGAGTACCAGTTGTGGATCTCATTTTCAACCTGTATGTCTATCAAGTGTCTTATATTACACCCTTTGATTTAGATTAATCAAAGTTGGGGAGTAAACGAGGATAATTGGAATGAAGCCTCGGAAGTGTTTTCAAATGCGGTGCCGAGCCTATGTAGGCGAATGATGGGTTTCTCGTGTAGACGCGTGACCAAAAAGTTCGTATCAAAGTAGTAGTGAATCATACTTGAAGATTGATGTGCCAACTTGGGAAGAGTTCCTACGCTCATTTCGTTAGTTCGAGATTGTTTCCAGCAATTTAAGACCTTTCTGAGGATATCGATCCTCGGTTAGTCGGATGAAAAACTTGACGAAATTTTGAGGACAAAATTATTTTAAGTTGGGGAGAATGTAACATCCGCAAAATAATTAATGGGATTATTTGGATGTTAACCCAATTAAATTAATTTAGTACTCGACTGGTAAATTTACTGAGTGCTAAAATTATTTATTGATTGTCATCGGATCGTTAACCGGATAATACGGATCAAGGAAGTTTCGGAATCGAAATAGGAGAATTAGATCAATATGGTAATTGGACCGCGTTGCTAATTATATACTAAATATATATATATATATATATATATATATATGTAACCGTGTGTGTGTGTGTGTAAAAGAAAGGAAAGAATTAATTGAAGAAAGAAAAGAAAGAGGAGGCGAGAAACAGAGAGGAGAAGAGAAAAAGAAAAGAAGAGAGAAAGAAAGGGGGAGGAAGAAGAAGAGGAAAAAGGGGGTACTTCCGCTCAACAAAACGACTTCCTTCCAACACGAAAAATGCTCAGCGTTACTTCCTCTTCGATTTGGTACCAAGATCTTCATCATCAACTCTCTCTCTCTCTCTCACTTTGCCATTTTCGAATTTTAGAGGAAAAATGGAGGTTTTGTGGTTCAAGCTCAAAGGAAAGCCTAGAATGGTGGTTAGGAGCGAGCTCAAGGTGGAATACGCGAATATTGAAGTCCGATTTGGAGTTTTTGAAGAATTGAAGGTTAGGGTTCAAAATTGGGTTTATATGTGAATAGTGGTGATTGGAGGTTGAAGACAATGAATAGTGTCAATGGAAGATTTCGAGGAATTTGGTATTTCGGTCAAAAGAGGTTTCGTGATCGAGTGGGAAGCTTTGGAAGCGGATTGGGTGTCGCCGGAGCGGGGAGCGTTCGTGTGGCTACTCGGTGAATTCGGCTCGACTGTGGTTCACGCTTCAAGGGTGAGTTCTACTCACGTTTAGGATTTTTGTTTTTCGAATTAATTGACTGATCGTTTTATCGCTTTCGCTGGTCTGGAATATTACTTGATATTGTCTGTTTCGGGTTAGGAATCGATCGGAGCGAGTCTCGAGTTGTGTCGTGTTGAAACGGAATTTTTGGTGATTTGATTTCGAAAGATTTTGACTTAAAAACCGTTAATGGGAAAATATGTCGTTTTTGATAAAATCCATTTTGATTGAGTTTTTGATTGGATTGATTGATTGTGTGGTATTGGTTGGATTTGTTTTGCTGGTTGTTAAATCTGTTTTCAGTCGGAACGAGAATCGGAATTGAGCGGAATAGCGAATTTCGCAATAAAACGGAAAAACTGCACTTTTCTGCAGCGGGTCGCGTCGCGACCTGTTCTCATCGCGTCGCGACCTGGCCCAGTTTTGTCACGCAAAAAGTTTCTGTCGTTTTTCGCGTCGCGACGGTAGCAGTTCGCGTCGCGACGGTTTACAGAATTTTCAGCAACTAAATACTGTTTTTGTTTTTGCGATAACTTTTGATTCGGGAATCCGATCGAGGTGTTCTAAGATGCGTTGAAAAGCTTATTCAGAGGCCTAAATGAATATTCTATTTTTAAGGCTAAATAAACTGTTTTTGATATTGAAAATTGTGTCGAAAAGTGGTCAACTAGAGTGCGAGTGTGAGCGTGGATTTTATAAAATGTGGATTAAAGTGTTTCATTGATTGTCTGATTTGATGGACCGTGGGTTCATAGTATTGTAGATATACGTATATAGTATATCGAGTTGGGTGACGACCCATGTGTAACATACTAGGCGGGGCAGTCATGATCCCCTTCCCTAGGCTCCATGCCAATGGGAGAATGTACTATTGGTAGGGGGGTTCACCGGGGTTAGCGATGTTCCGCAGTCGGTGTTATGTTAAAGATTATTGTACGATACACCGGGGTTAGCGATGTTCCGCAGTCGATGCCGTACTTTGTTTATTGTACGATACACCGGGGTTAGCAATGTTCTGCAGTCGGTGCCGTACTTTGTTTATTTTACGACACACCGGGGTCAAATGTTTTGCAGTCGGTGTCGTGTTAAGTTATAAAAGAAATAATAACTGAACCGAGAGTGTTAGTAGGGATTTCGGTAGAACTCACTGAGATTGTATCTCACTGTTTAAATGTTGTTGTTTTACAGAGACACAGGGACAACGGAAACCCAAGAGGCACGAGTGGGTTGAGCTCGGACTGGTTGCTGATAGCCTAGCTTTATGTTTAAGCTTATTTCCCTTCTGTTGTCTGTATACTAGAACATTATGTATTTAAGGTATATCTTTCTTCCGCTTTCTTAATTGTATGATACTGAATACTATAATTGCTGATGGTATATGGTCTGAGAACCATATTGTCTTGTTGTAAATAAGACTGTTTGGGTTTTGTTCGGCGAAAAATTTATAGTGATATTCAGTGTCTAAGCAGGAAATATATCTCTGATGTGTTACTAATGTGCACCTGGGTATTCTCAGTAGATAGAAATACCGGGGTGTTACACTTAAGGTAAATCCGCTTTGCAATTTTTAAAAGCGGATTTATCCCATCTTAAATAAATCCGCTTTTAAATTTTTAAAACTTTTAGTGGAAATCGGGTTTACCTCACAGATACATAAATCTGATTTGGAAATCAGATTTACCTCACAGATACATAAATCCGATTTCCAAAAAAAATTTGAAATCAGGATACGTTCGGGTTTTTTAAATTTTGTGAAGGGCAATTGCGTCTTTTCCCAGGGTCGATGGGGTAGATTGTTATGTGATGAGGGTACAAAAAAACCCTTTAAAACCCTAATATTCCTTTGTTCAATCTGGTCGGGCCACAAGTTAAAAAAGCCCAAATCCAATAAAAATTAAAAACCCTAATATTTTAATAGAAAAACCTAATATTTTATTTTAAATACAAACAACAATAGAAACTAAACGGTTTCTATTTCTTCTTCTCTACGCACTACGTTTTTCTTCTCCACGCAGACCACGTTCTATTTGTTCTTCTTCCTCGCGCACGCAAACAGCACCCACGCAACTACCTGCGTTCTTTCTTCTTCTATTTGGATACGTTCATCAATGATCAGCAATTCAGCATCGTTCATCAAACGAACAGTACACTTGCACAAACAACGAACAGTACCCACACAAGAGACCAGTACCTATGTTATTTCTCTTCTATTCATCCATTCCGTTCTTCTCAGTTTTTGAGATATCGATGAACTTATTACTTATGAATTTAAGGTTATGATTAAGAACTTATTGAATTTTGGTTATGAAATTAGTTTATTGTTTGTGATTAATTTAATTTTTATGCATATGGCCTCAAACTCATAAGTCTGACATAGCCTGATCAAGTTTACCCAAGTCTACTCACGAGGTAGTCTGCGCGTGTATTGGCTCAACTTTTGCAGATAAAAATGTAAACAAGCACATGAGTTGAAACTCGTAAGTTTGATAACCATATGATGTAACAAATCCAACTCTTGTGGAGTTGTGGAGCATATTCAAGGACGGATATTCAACTTTTCAAATAGCTCACATCGAAAACCCTAGAGGGATAAACTAGGGATAAACTTGTCTGGCATTATTTCCATGTCCGAAAGTTTAACACAAGTAATCTTTAAAAGTTCAATTATCTGGCATTATTTCCATATCCGAAAGCTTAACACAAGTAATTTTTAAAAGTTCAATTAGACATGATCAGAATCACTGGTTCGACATTATTGCCAGAATAATCCCAGAATCGTATCCAGTTTAGATTGAGATGAATTTTATTAAACTCTTGAATACAGAATAAAGCATTTAATTAAGAAATTTTTAAAATTTAATATTTTTTTGAGATGAATTTAATACAAATGATTCTGGTTCAATGTCAAAAAATTCAGATTATCGTTTAGGGGGTGAAATTAGGAAATATATTTTCAAAAGGGTCTTTCTCACACAACACAAAAACCAAGGAAATACCTTTAGAAAATTTGTGTGCAGTTTTTATAGTTATCTTATCTGGTCGCAATTCAACAAAGGCTAACTATCCAACAGCAAAATAGGATCATTATGAATTTAATGAAAATTTTAACCTATAGCCATGTTATAACAGCTAAACCCCAAACAGAAATATTGAACAACACCGTAGCTGTCAACACCGGCATTTCTCGGTGCTATCGCGTGGAGGCCGTGCGGAGCAGCCACTCCGCGCTACTATTCAGTTATAGCGTCGCTGTTTAAGAGTGCGGAGCAGCCAGATGTCGTTGAGGAATGAGAATTAGGGGGAAAAAGAAGAAAACCTAACCTGAATTTTTCGAGGAAGGAAATCGTTTTCCGGCGAGGTTTTTCGCCGCCCTGTTCAGCCCCTGCGTTGTTTCCGCTCCGTCCTGATCAGTTTTCTTTTTTATTTTCACACAAGCTGCGTTTTAGTGATCCTTATCACTTTTATTTATTTATTTATTTTGACAAAGTTATCACTTTTATTTTTTTATTGACAGAAAAAACTTTGATAACAAAGTTTAGGCTTAAATATATGTTTGACCGTTCAAATATGAATGGATTATGGGCTTATGACCTTATCACGATTATTTTAACCAAAATATAAAAAAATTTGGCTAAAATATATTTTGTTTTTTTATCCTTTATCTTTTAAAATGTTTTTTATGTTTTTTTTATCTTATAAAATTAATTAAAATCGTCATTTCATTAAGTGAAAGTTAACTATGACTTATAGAGATAGTGTGACATAGATAATTTGTCATATAAGCAGTTGTCTGTGTTATTAGGTCATTAAATGTTTTTTCATTTTTGTAATTTATCTTTTTTAAATTGTTCATTGACGTCTTTTATCATTTTTAAAATATTCATTTTTGTCCTTTATTTTTTAAAATATTCGTTTAGATCCTTTATATTTCCATAGTTAATTAAAATAGTGTTTTTTTATTTAATGTCTTCTTAATTATTAATTACATAGATAGTGACGTGGACAATTGAGTGTGTCATTGTAAAAACAATAATTGAAAAATGGTTATGTTGCTATGATTAAGAAATTGCAAAAAGATGATTGAATAACAAATTAAAAAAGGCCGTGAAATAAAGTTGAACAAAAGTAATAACACTTTTTTTATAAGCAAAATTAATAACACTTGATGTTACATTATATATTTCGGCATCCTTGTGGAAAAGTATTGTCTCAACGAAAGTAATAGTGTTTGGTTGGCGTCTTTTGTTGGATTCACTGCCAGTTCGCATGTATTTGCTTAGGAGGAATGTCATTAACTCCGATCTCGATGCCCGCTGCCCCATATGTCACCAAGAAGCCGAGACAATAACTCATCTGTTTCTCAATTGTCCTTTCGCAACTTCAGTTTGGGAAGGAGTCAGCGCTTGGTTTGGCGTTGATCAGCTAGACTTGTCCAAGCCTCTGGAGGAGTTATTCCTTGGATGTGCAACTTTGTGCAAAGGGAAAAAATCAAAGCGTACGAAACATATGTTATGGCTAACAACTTGCTGGAGCATTTGGCTCGCTAGGAACGGAGCCATTTTTAAAGAGGAGGAAGCGAATGTTGACTCCACGGTAATCCGCATCAAAAGCTTATCTAAGAGTTGGAGTGTTTATAGATTAGATCTCCATTCATCTGTATCTATTTCATCATGGTGGTCTAATCCACTACAAGTTCTAAACAATTTGTAACTATTGTTGGTTGGGTTTGAACACTCCCAGTGCTCCTTGAATGAAATTTTGCTTATGGAAAAAAAAACATTATATATCGGTATAGATATAGTTATAGATATATAAATAAATTGAAAAACCACTTGTGCATTTTTATGTTCGTAATAGGCTCATTCTTGTGTTTTCTTCTTTTCAATTCTTCTTCTTCTCTGGTTACTTGCGCCAACAAAACAACGGTAAATTTTCAATTGAAATCTTCCAAAACTCCTATTGGACTGTGCACTTTTCATTACAATTTTGGTGCAAGAGTCCTTTCCTCTAAAGCCACCACAGGACAACAAAGATTTCTATAATGGAATCATATATGAAATATTTCTATAATGGAATCAAATATGATAAAATGAAGTGGGAAACTCAATTTGTCCTACACAAACTAAATGCAAAAACCTTTTAGCAGTGTTCATGCCTAAAAAGTTATTACATGCCAACCGAATATAGCAAACAGTTGGTTTCCAAGGATTTGATACTGTGTGCCTAAAATTCCCAATTTTTCACTCTTCTTCTTCTTCCTGGAAGTGTTATACTGTGCTAACAAAGGGAAAAGGTAAGCAACCAGCGAAAATTGGAGAGTAGGGAAAGGGAGAAACAACAACCCAATGTGCCTCCCTTCATCTTGGTGAGATTCGCCCTGGAAAGTTGAGGGGAAAACATGGATGCCATGATATGGAATTTGGGAGAAACAGCAAGGTGGAGATTCAAGCGATGTTTTTTCGTTTTACTCTGTTGAGCTTCTGGATTTGGACTTTGGGGGTTCTAGGTTTTTGAAGTTCAGATGGGTTTGAAGCTTTTTAGGCAAGAAAGAGAGAAACAGAAAATAACATATTAGAAAATAACCCTAAAATGATTTGGAAATCCACCTCATATGCCAAGTTAGCTTTAAAAAAATTAAAAATAGGAAAAAAAATAACACATCAGCATTCCGTCAGCCACATAAGCTATTTTTGTAACGAAACACTAACAGAAGGACAAATTTAAAAAAAAAGTTATTGTGTAGGAACTTATTTTAAAAAAAATTGCAGGGACTTATTTATAAAACAACTATATTTGCAGGGACGAAAAACATATTTAAACCTTCAATTAATTAATTCAAAAGATCAAGACCAAAAGGTGGAACATATGCGCCTGAAATTTAGAAACTAAGTATTAGATAGGCGTTTGCAACGGATTTGCAGTGCCAGTGACACGAGAATGTGGATCGTAGAACAACTATTCTAGATAGTACCTGTTATGGTCACGACTAACATCGACTAGCCTGCACTACTAGAAAATGGCTTTTTAGCGTCCATTATTTAGCGTCGGCCACGACACCCACGCTAATAGCGTCGGCCTAGCGTCGACTTGACCCACGCAACAGACGAATTTTTTTCTGTTGGAAAAAAATATTAGCGTCGGCTATGGCAGACGCTAATCTTGATCTGGCGGACGCTAATCTTCCAATTTTTAAATATTATCCTTAGCTTCGGACTGGCCGACGCTACCTATGTTACTTTACCAATTCTTAGTTTCACACTCTCACACCGTCTCACTCTCACATCTCATCGTCCCTCACTCTCATCTCATCGCCGTTTCCTCCGTTCTCCTCCGTCCCTCACTCTCAATCACCCCCACCTCACCTCCACCTCCAAACTCCCTCGCCAATCGCCTCACCTACGCCCTCATTCTCCTCAACTTCGGCGAAACCCTAACATCACCTACGCCCTCATTCTCCTCAACACCGTGCGCCGCCATCCGTCCTCGCAACCAGCAACCACCGTGCGCCAGCATCTGTTCTCGCAGGTTAGTAGTCTCTCCACCTGTTTCTATTTCATTTTCACCATTTTCGTTTTTTTCATTTTACTCTATTCTGGTTTTCTAGGTCACTCACGTTCCGGTCACCTCTCCTCCGCCTCACTCTCACTGTGCGCCGCTTCACTCTCACCGTGCGCCGCCTCACTCTCACTCCAAGGAACCAAATTGAAATTTCTTCTCTCACGGTTCGTTCTCTCTCTCTCACTCTATCTCTCTCAAAATATATTTTTTTGACAAACATATATTTTGTGGTTTCTGTATATTCTGGTTTCTGTATTAGCAGTTTTTTTGACAGTTTTTTTCTGTATTAAAAGTGAAATATATTCCGGTTTCTGTATTAACAGTTTTTTTGATTTTGTGTATTTTGATTTTAGGGTTTATTGGACAGTGTTTTGTTGATAGGTTTCCTCAAAATAGATTTTGTCTATTTTGTGTATGTTGATTTTCCTTTGTTGATTTTGTGGACAGTGTTTTGTTCATGTTTCTTTTGATATATAAGTTATTAGCGAATTAACTTTGATAGGAATATATTGCTATCGATTTGTGTATGGTTTGATTTTTTGCAAATTAGGACATAGTTGCTCAAGAGTTTTTGTTCAACAAATGATATTGGTTTCTGGATGGTTGGATGGTAAATGTGCTTTACAACAATTTGTTGAGTTATGTGAGTGTATTGTGTTTTACACATAGGTGAAAGTGTTTCCTTGAATTTAGTGATTTGTATTTTTCTAACTTAATTAGTATTTGACAAGTTAAGTGTTTGCCTTATAGAAAATGGATCGTACTTGGATGTATAATAGGACAAATGCTAATAGGCACGGCTTGAAAAAAGAGTTTGTTCGTGGTGTTAAAAACTTTGTGAAGAGGGCCAGGAAGCTACCCATTTATATATCTGACGGAGGGATAAGTTGTCCGTGTAGAGAATGCAAGTGTAGGAAGAAATCTACGCCAACTAATGTTAGGCTTCACTTGTACCGACATGGATTTCAACCAGGCTATTGGATTTGGACTGAACACGGAGAAGTGAACCACGATCTTGATACAAGGGGTGGTTCGAATAGTAGTGGGCATGTGCATCGTGACGACCATTTTGATTCAATAAATCAGATGGTGTTTGATGTTTTTAGGCCGTATGAAGATGAAGATGTCCCTCGTGAGGATGAGTTGCCCAACGAAGATGCAAAGCAGTTCTACGACAAGTTGATATGCGCTAACAAGCCCATCTACGAGGGGGCTACGCAGTCTATATTGTCAATATCTGTTCAACTTCTGGCAATTAGGACTAATTGGCATATTCCACAAAAAGATATAGATTTTGTTGCTCATATGCTTAATAGTGTATGTCCAGTTCAAGAATGCTTGCCCAAGAACTATTACCAAGCATCACAGTTGGTGTCTAAGTTAGGGCTGAAGGTTGAGCAGATTGATTGTTGTGAGGTAGGTTGTATGTTATATTACAAGGATGATAGCAAGTTATCTGAGTGCAAAATTTGTCATGCTCCTAGGTTCCTTCCTCGTAGGATTGGTACGGGAAAGTACAAAGATGTCCCAGTGAAGAGAATGTTCTATTTCCCTATCATTCCCAGATTACAAAGACTATATACATCACCGGAGTCTGCAACTGGAATGAGATGGCATCACGAAAAAAGAAAGAGCTCAAATGTCCTTCGACATCCGTCCGATGGAAAAGCATGGAAACACTTTGATGATGTATATCCCGAATTTGCTAGTGAGCCTAGAAATGTAAGGCTAGATCTGTGTTCAGAAGGATTTAATCCTTACATTCAAGCCTCTGCTTCTCCATACTCTTGTTGACCGATAATAGTTACCCCTTACAATCTTCCCCCCGAAATGTGCATGACCAAACCATACTTGTTTTTGACTTGTCTCATACCTGGACCTCGTAACCCTAAAGTAAAGATAGATGTTTTCTTGCAACCATTGATTGATGATCTGCAACGATTGTGGTCTAATGGAATTTTGACCTATGATATATCCACAAAACAAAACTTCATCATGAAAGCATGCTTGATGTGGACAATCAATGATTTTCCGGCCTATGGTATGTTATCTGGATGGGGAACACAAGGAAAGCTGGCATGCCCTCATTGTATGGAAGACACAAAAGCTTTCACCTTGAAATATGGCGGGAAGAATTCATGGTTTGATTGTCATCGTCGATTCTTGCCAGAAAATCACTCTTTTAGAAGAAGTAAAAGAAGATTTACAAAAAACAGGGATGAGAAAGACGGTCGACCTTATATTTACACAGGGCAAGATGTATTGGAGATGGTAAGTAGTTTCCCAAAGGTGACTGAGATTGGTTGGAAAAAGGGATTTGATGGGTATGGAGTTGGTCATAATTGGACTAAAAGAAGTATTTTTTGGGATCTTCCATATTGGAAGGATAATTTGTTAAGGCACAACCTTGATGTGATGCACATAGAGAAAAATTTCTTCGACAATATATTTAAGACTGTCATGAAGATTAAAGGCCAAACAAAAGATAATGAAAAGGCAAGAAAAGACTTGTCTTTATTATGTTGTCGTGGGAACTTGGAGATGCAAACCTTATCTAACGGAAAGATGGGTAAACCAAAGGCAAGTTACACTTTGACATCATCTGATGCAAAGCTGGTTTGTAAATGGCTTAAGGAACTTAGAATGCCTGATGGCTATGCTTCAAACCTTGCTAGGTGTGCGGATGTCGAAAAGGGCACAATGCATGGGATGAAGAGCCACGACTGTCATGTCTTCATGGAGTGTTTACTCCCAATTGCATTTCGTTCCTTGCCAGAATTTGTTTGGAAACCATTAACTGAGCTAAGTCGATTCTTCAAGGATCTTTGTTCCAATACGTTGAGGATGGACGACTTAGTTAAGTTGGATGAAAACATTCCAATTATCATATGCAAGTTAGAAAGGATTTTTCCACCGGGTTTCTTTGACTCAATGGAGCATCTTCCAATCCATCTTGCCAATGAAGCAATGCTAGGTGGTCCCGTACATTACCGTTGGATGTATCCATTTGAAAGGTAATTGTTGTGGTTGTTTTTTTAACGGTTATATGTTTATTGTAACTTAATAGACATGGAATGATTGAATGTGCAGATGTATGGGAGTCTCAAAGCGAGCAGTGACAAATAAGGCTAGGGTTGAAGGTTCCGTATGTGCTGACTATATACAACGTGAGACAACTTATTTTTGTTCTCATTATTTCAACTCATTCGATGTGTTGGCAACCTCAAGTTTAAGCAACAATACTCGTTTGGAATGTGATGACATCCAACCTACACTGTCCATCCTACACAAAAGTGGTCGACCGAGTGGGAAGCCAAGAAAACAGTATCTATTAGATAAGAAGTGGCAATCTGCTCATGTGCATGTCTTGATTAACTGTGATGAGATCAAACCATATCTTGAGTAAGTATCCTTCATTACACATCAATCATGAGTTTGATACCCATCATAACCTATATTGACTTATGAATTATGTGATTGATGTCAGCACTTTCTTGGAGAACCACTCGATCAATGGAGAAGACGCATATGGACGTATATTTTCAGAGTTTCCCATATGGCTAAAGGCATATGTAGATGAGGAGGCGAATGGAGTGACCAATAAAGACATAAGGGCACTATCTCACGGTCCTTCATCAATGGCAATGTCATGGAACATGTACTTTGTCAATAGGTACAAGTTTCATACTAAGGCCTGGAGCATTGGTAAAAAAAACTGTCAATTGTGGGGTGCACGTAAAGGGTCTTAATGAAGGAGGAGAAGATGATTATTATGGCACAATCAACCATATCTTTGAAGTAGATTACTTTGGTCTGAAGGACAAGATTGCACTATTTTATTGTGAATGGTTTGACCCAACAAAAAATAAGGGCACAAATTAATTGGTTGACTATTTTGGTTGACTAAATAGCGTCGGCTTCGTGGACGCAAATTAATTGGTTGACTATTTTGGTTGACTAAATAGCGTCGGCCAGGCCGACGCAAATGCTTTTGTTGACTCTCTTTCGTTGACTGAATAGCTTCGGCCAAGCCGACGCTAATTATTTCGTTGACTAAATTTAGTTGACTTTGTAGCGTCGGTCCAAATGTTAGCGTCAGCTGTAGCGTCGGCCAGGCCCACGCTAAAATTAGCGTCGGCTAAATTAACGGGACGCTAAAATTACCTTCGAACATTTTAGCGTCGATACGTGGCCGACGCTAACCCGACGCTAATTCTCAGTTAGCGTCCGCTTTTGGCCTATTAGCGTGGGCTTTTGGCCGACGCTAAAAACTGTTTTTCTAGTAGTGCTGGTACTGAACTCCCTATAGAGCTCCGTAGCAACAGCTTAACCGACCATCCTCACAATAGACAAGAATTCGAGCTCTCATAGGTTGGTCGACCTCAAGAGAATGACAAGACATATTGCAAGAAATACCGAGTCCTTGGGGCGGTATCCGAGCACTACTCCGAGTAGACCCATGTGAGTTCCGAAATCACACTCGCATCAGAGGTCGAAACTAAACCCTAGTTCCTCCTCTCACCTCACAAACGTGCCAAAGAAGTAACAACACCATTTGTAGCGAATATCTTGCCATGATCCCAAGAACTTTTGATACACTAAACCTCGCCTAAATTGGAGGAGATCACTGGTGTGGTTATTTTAATATATGCAAGTATACATAGTCACACAAGTAATAAAGTGATAAGAAAGGTCGAACCCACAGGGATTATGTATTGTAAATTTTTGTAGTTCAAAGTGTACACTTAGTGTGTCTACACTATTCAGTATTTTTGGTTTGGAGTTTTCAAAGTAAGTAAAAATAGTAATAAGCAATAAAATGTGTGAGAAATCAGTGGAAAAAGTAGTTGAGATGTTTTCACCAAGTACTTTACTTCTAAGTGTTTTAATGGAGTATGTAGTGTGGGAACACTGGATGTAGGTGCATCAGTTTGTGCCTTTCAGCACTTCTCTTTAGAGTTTCAATACAAGCTCTTATGATCTTTGTTTTTTACAGTAAAGAAAGGTTTGTCAATTCCTCCCTTGCCTCCTAACAATGATCCAAGTTGCTAAATAGGTTCACTCTTGTAATTTTATTATCCTAAGGACTATGATATCCTCACTACAAGAATTACTTGCATTACTGGCTAGACATTTCTGGCGGAATCAGTCAGCCAGTAAGTTTTCTGGTGGAATTATGCGATTTCTGGCGGATTTAGTCTTCCAGTAAGTTTCTGGCGGATTCCATAACATTTCTGTCGAATTTAAACAGCCAGTATATTTACTGGCGGATTGAGTAGGAATTTCTGGCGGAAATTAATTGAAAAACTAAAATAATTTTATAAATAATTATATCCGCCAGTAATTGCATTTACTGGCGGAAATTTCAGTCAGAAAATACCCTCAAAAGCTGCGCATTGACTGTCAAAAATGGCCAGTAATGCAGTTCCGCCAGTAACACGCATGTTCCGCCAGTAACGCAGTTCAGCCAGTAACAGGAAATTTCCGCCAGTAACGTATCCGTCAGTAAATGCATTTACTGGCGGAAATTTCAGCCAGTAACATACCCTCAAAAGCTGTGCATTGACCATTAAAAATGGCCAGTAATGACATCCGCCAGTAACACGCAAAATTCCGCCAGTAAATGCAAACACGCGTCAGTCCAGTTCCGCCAGTAAATACATATTTCCGCCAGTAATCACTCTCTCCACCTTTTCATCCGTGCCAGCTTTTCATCTCTCTCTCCACCTTTAAACACTCTCATCTCATTTCATTTTTTCATCTCTCATCACCACCAACCTTCATTTCTTCATTTCTTCATTTCTCATCACCTCATTTCTTCATTTCTCATCACCACCAACCTTCATTTCTCATCACCACCAAAACCTCCACAAAACAACAGCAGAGCCACCACCTTCGCACACCCTCCTTTCTCTCTCATCACCGCGGGCCACAATTCCTCTCTCTCTCTCACCACCGCTAAACCACCATGAACCACCACCACAGAACACTATCACCCTTCTTTTATACACAGCACCCTTCTTTTATTTTTAAACTCAGAACACTATCCACACCCCTCTGGTTTTAACAATACAACCCCTACAACCACACAACCACCCCAAAACCACTACCACCGGAGGGTCGCCGGAGCACCCTCGTCGCCACCTCTGCCAGGAAGACTTTGGTTCTCACTTTGCTTCAAACAACAAGCTTTTTAAAAAATTAAATAAAAAAAACGAATTAAATATTTAAAACAACAAATTTTAAATACAAAAAAGCTTTTTAAAAATATTTTTTTAAAAAAATATATAATACATTACTGGCGGAATTTCAGCCAGTAATGACTGGCGGATTTACTGGCCGAATTTCCGCCAGTAATTACTGGCTGAAATTCGGCCAGTAAATCCGCCAGTCATTACTGGCTGAAATTCCGCCAGTAACAATTACCTGCGGCCGTTTTTCTGGCTGATTACTGGCGGACTAAATCCGCCAGTAATGTGCAATTTCTGGCCGAATTTCAGCATTACTGGGGGATTGAGTTAGCCAGTAATAACTTAAATTCTTGTAGTGCCTATGTCTAGGTTTTAGCATGTATTTAACAAAGTTTCCTTTATTAAATACTTGTCCCTATTAACTCTTGAGTTCATAAATGTAGCTCATGTCTGCTGCTACAAGTTTAACCTATTCTAAAGTGATCAATTCCAGAATAATTTGAAAGAAGTATTATGCAAGAGTTTAAAGTGTTTACACTACATAAACCATAATAACATATTTAGAAGTTCACTACAAGGTTAGAACATCTCAACTTAAGGGAATTTAGCTCATGTTACTCATGTTATAAAGCAAAGAATATGCAAAGAACATAAGTAAATGAATAATAAAGCAAAAGAACTTAAAAGAGTAGAGATTACTTGAATAGAAGATCTTTTGCATTAAGTTCCCAAGTTGAAGTACAATACAAATTTCTTACACGAATTTCTTCAAAGTAGAAGTGAAGGGAATGATTGTCAAGCACTTCCTCACCTTCCTCTCCTTAGAAACTTGAAATGAAAATAAACTTTCAGAAAACAAAAATGAAGAATTACAAATGAAAGATGAAGGATTTAAAGATGTAAAAGATGATGGATAAGTGAAGATATGGCTTCTATTTATAGGCTTGAAAGCTTTCCTCTTGCAAGGGGTTTCCTTTGGCGTGAAAGATCAGCTGAGGGGACCAAACATGGTTAGTTGTAGACAACCAATCAAGCAAGCTGCACAGGTTTGGTCGCTTGCATGCATAACAAAAGATGAGGTCCATTGGAGAAGTGCCACATGTCTTTTAGATAAGTTGAGTCTTGCAACTTGATTTTTATGTGTATCGCCGACTTCTGCAAGTGGCTCAGCTCTAGGTGACTAGGCATGACGACACAAATCAAGTGTGGAAGCATTGAAATGGTCTTTGGATCTTTTGGTATAAACTGCAGAATTTAGCAGGTGTTGGCAGTGTTTCCACTCCTAGTGTTTCCACTCCTGGTGTTGGCAGTAATTCCACTCCTGCAGTAGCTGCACTGAACAAAAACATCAAACCTAACAAGATTTGTGCATTTTGCCTAGATCATTGCCCTTTATCCATTTGAATATTTAGAATGTTGTTCCTTGATAAATAAGCTATAAATATATATAAATGTTCTTGAAAATAAGCAATAACTCAAGCTTAATTGTATGAATAAATCTATATAAAATAGAGTTATCACACCCCCAAACTTAAATTGTTCCTTGTCCTCAAGCAACGACAAGAAACAAAACACAAGACTTATATAATTATGAAGACATCTCAACTCATGTTTTTCAAGAAGTGTTTGAAGTGTATTGTAATGAGCCTTTCTCTTTTGGTGCTTTTTCTTCCATGCCCTTGCTTTAAAACATTCAGAGTTATAAAAACTCATTTGTGTGAGTGTGTGGCCCATTGAGTTTCTAATTGGTTCCATAACTGAACAAAGAGTTTTTCCTTAGCTTTTTGAAAAAGATGGAACTCTTTTGGTCACTCTTAGAGATTTTTCAAAATATGGCCGAGACTAACAATTTCTTCAAGTATTTAGGGGACTCTTAAGCACAACAAAGGGCTTTTGGTGTTCCAACTTATTGAGCCAATACCTTATTTCTATTCTTGGTGTTTGATTTTTGATGATGTAATGCAGTGAGTGTAAAAACATCATTTTTGGATTGTAGGTTCATCTTATTTTGAGTGTAGGTGCATTTTGATGTAGATGGTGTTGGCACACTAAGTGTTGCCACACTTGGAACTCTTTGAGTATTTTTGGTAGCGTACACTGCCCTCCTCACTGACCTCCACATGCATTTTCTTCTTTTTCTTGGTTTGTTTTTCTTTTTCTATTTGAACTTTGTTTATATTTTTCAAACCAAATTGCACTTAAGGGACAGGTTCAGTTTATATGACTCAGGCAAGTGTAGCTCATTTTTGGGATATTTTTGGTATTTTTGAGTGGTTTTGACACTTGTGGCTTGCACTCTTCAAGCTGTCACACTTTGGCCTTGTATTCATGGAATTTCCCCCAAACTTAAGTCTTTATGCTCTTCTAAATTTTTAATGAAAATCTAATTTTGACCTCAAATTTCCAAAATTTCCTTGGCTTTAGATAGCTCTTGATCTAGCATGGTTCTTTTCAAAACTCAATTTTGTTGTGTCAAAGTATTTATAAAACTGATCATTTTTAGAAAACAAGGCTTTTCATTCAAAATTCAACTTATTGATACACTTCTTCAATTTTTGAGAAAATGATGAATTGATCATGTTTCATATTTATTTAAGTTTTTAAAACATACATATGATGTACTTAGTTCTTCTATTTTTTTGAAAACATTTTTGATCATGTCATTTGCATGCTTTGTTAAGTACATCTAAACACACATACTAATATTGCATATATACTACTAAGACATTCATAGCATATATTAGTTTTCACATAGTGCATATTTAGTTCAAAAGATATACTATTCTCCACTCTCCCCCCCAACTTAAAGATGAGCAGTGTCCTCACTGCTCTAAGTTTAGGAAACATGAGAGTACTAAATTTGGGAGAAACAAACAAAAGTATTTAACACATAGCAACAGCTACCACATAGTATTTTAAACAGTTGAAAGTAAAGCAAAATATAGTTTTAGGAATAAACATTAAAAAGTATCCTTTTACTCTTTGTTTTGGAATCTGGGGCTGGCTCTCACAGCAGGGCTATGCTTGGCTCTTGTCTTCTTTGGCTTCTTAGCAGTGGCCACATCAGAGGTAGGCACACCAGGATCATCTACAGTAGCCTCGGGTATTTCTGCCTCTTCAGGTGTAGCTTCTACAGGAACATCTGGTGTAGCCAGTGTTTGGACTTCAGGTGCAGGTACACCACTCTGCACTGGAGTGTGTTCTGTTTGTTGCTCAATTCCCTCTGGTTGTTGCTCTGCTACCTTCTCAGTTTGTTCTTCAGTTTCTTTATTTGTTGCCTTGTCACCAGTTTCTACTCCTGTACCCTGTTCAGCATAGAGAGAGGACATTGTCCACATCTTCTTTGTTGGAGCTGGCTTCATTGTTCTTCTTGTGTATCCCAGCATCTGTTTCTTCTCTGCTAAGGCCTTCAAAACTGCAGAGATTGTTGCTGCAGGACTAGTTGCCATGACTGTTGATTTCTTTGAAGCTTCTGCAGTTGGTGTGGGAACACTAACAGACTCCTTGACAGTATCTGCCTGCATCTTCATCTCTGAACCTGCTTTGCCTTTCTCTTTCTCAGGCTCTTCAATGAGTACCTGCATTTGTACTTTCTCAGAAACAATGTTAGTTGGTTCAATAGGTTCTGTTGGTAGGGTGGGTGATTTCTGGGATGGGATGGTTGTATCTGCTTGTGCATCTTGTTTTGGATTTTCAGATTGGGGAGTATTTTCTGGTGGAGGTGTGGGTGATTTTGGTGTTGAAGTGTGACTGGGGGAATGGTGGGTGGTGGGGGATGGAATGTTGGTTTGTGATGGTGGTGAGGGGGTGTTTGATTGCTGTTGTGATGGTGGTGATGGTGGTTGGGCTTCATTTGTAGATTTCTTCCTTAATTCATACTTTCTTCTAGCACTAGCTTCCATATCATCACTGCCATCATTATCACTGTCACTAACTTCCAGTGACTCAGATTCATCCTCCTCTGCATCCTTTTCAATATCCTTCACAGCTTGCCTTGCCTCTTCATCTTCTTCAGTATCTTCATCACTTACTTCTTCAATTTCTTCCTCCACTCTTGGTTTCTTTCCCTTCTTTTCTTTCTCAGTATCTCTCTTTCTCTTTGCTCTCCTCTCTTTCTAAACAGTTACTTCTTCTTCTTCCTCCTCCACTTCTTCTTCCTCATCAATCACCCAATTAGGAAAAATTGGGGATTCTAGTTCTGCTTCAGGGTCATCCAACTTTAATTTGAACCACTCATGCTGTTCTCTTTGAAATTTCCAGACAGCTTGGAGTTTCTGCATCAGGTGTTCAGACACTTCCTGCTCTACAGTACTTCTAATTCTCACTGACCTCACTCTTTCCTTAACTTCAGCAGACAGACCACTAGGAGGGGTTTTTCTATAGACTTTTTCTAGATCAGTAGCAACAACTCCTTGCTTTTGACACAGTTTAGTGATTAAGCATGGGAAATATAAGAATCCAGATTCCTTGGCTTGACATTCTACAATTTCTCTAGCTATCAATTTCCCTATGTCTACATTATCCTCACATAGGATTGAATCAATAAGAATCAACCTATCTTTAGATAATGTAGAAGTGTGTGAAGTAGGGAGAATTGATGTATCAATGAATAAATGCCAGCTACCAAGTTCAGGGATTAAATCACCAGTTTTAAGTTTGAATTCAGTATTTGTGAATTTCTCCCACTGAGATTCTTCTATTGCTACTCTTTCTTTGATTTTAGTCATTTGCTTCTTTCCATAAGTCTCTAGTTTTACTTCAAATGCATTACCAGTGTATGTGAGATCATAGTGCTTATTGATTCTAGCAGGGTCAAAGAAAACTTTCTTACCTCTAACCTTGGAGAAAAATACAGTACCTCCTCTGTTATTCTGAATTCCTGAGTAGAATTCTCGCACCAATTGCTCCAAGTAGTAGGCTCGGGTTTAAACAAATCTTTCCCAATGCAAGTTGTTGACAGTGGAGAGGAATGAATGATGAGCCTTTGCGAAGTTGAAATCACGCTCAGGCAGGAACTTCATGTTCCAAAAGTGCTCACATCCAGGGATTGCTTCCATTGATGCTAATGCTCCTGATTTTCCCTTTTTCGCATGAGTTTCCACACCAGATGCTTTCCCCGTGTTCTTAGAGGCAGCTTGTTTCTTAGCCATTTATGATTTTGAGCGTTTGAGACTGAAAAACTGTTTGTGAGTGGAGAGGATTTTGATCGGTTTTGTGAGAGGGACGAAAAGAATTGAAACTTAGGGTATGTGAAAGGGTTAGGGGGATTGGTAGTTGAGGGTTATAGCCGTTAGGTTTTGTGGCCTAATATGCAAGCCAACACGTGGAAACTTAGACTTAACACGCCACTTTCTAACCCTTGATCAGAGATGATTCCACTAAGTTGATGATTTGTCAAGTGAACAGTTTTCTTCTAAATTTTTCTAACACCAGAGTGTGGAAACACCAAGTGTGGAAACACTGGCTACTCTGTTGTCCTGTTTTTCCTGCAAAATAACAAAACATGAAATTGCACAAAATAATAATATTAACTATATAGTGATGGGTTGCCTCCCTCAAGCGCTTGTTTTAAGAGTCTTACAGCCTGACTTGTACCTTGGTCTAAGGTTTTGCAAAGTGAGTGGTGATCTTGTCTCTCTCTACATGCTCTCCATAGTACATTTTCACTCTTTGTCCATTTACTTTGAAAGTGGTATCAGTGGTTGCATCATATAGATCAACTGCACCATGGGGGTAGATTTTAACTAATTTGAATCGTCCTGACCATCTTGATCTCAGTTTTCCAGGGAAGAGTTTCAACCTAGAATTGTACAACAGAACCATTCCTCCTTCTTTAAGTTCTCTCCTTTGGATTTTCTTGTCATGCCATACTTTGGTTTTAGCTTTATAAATTTCTGCATTCTCATAGGAGAAATGCCTAAATTCTTCTAATTCATTTAGCTCAAGAAACCTTTGCTCTCCTGCCTTTTTGAGATCAAAATTCAACTTTTTGATAGCCCAATATGACTTGTTCTCTAATTCAACAGGGAGATGACATGGCTTGCCATAAACTAACTTATAGGGGGACATTCCTAATGGAGTTTTAAATGCAGTCCTATATGCCCATAATGCTTCATCTAAGTGTAAGGACCAATCTTTTCTATTTGGTCCAACCATTTTCTCAAGCATTCTTTTTATTTCCCTATTTGAAAGTTCAGCTTGTCCACTTGTTTGTGGGTGATAGGCAGTAGCAATCTTATGTTTCACTCCATATTTTGCAAGAAGATTTTCAATAAGTTTGTTGCAAAAATGTGAGCCTTCATCATTGATGATTGCTCTTGGAGTGCCAAATCTTGAAAAAATATTTCTTTGGAGAAATTTGCTAACAGATTTAGCATCATTATTTGGCAGTGCTACAGCCTCAACCCATTTAGACACATAGTCTACAGCCACTAAAATGTATTCATTGCCAAAAGAAGGTGGAAAAGGACCCATGAAATCCATGCCCCAAACATCAAAAAGTTCTATTTCTAGAATATTAGTCCTAGGCATTTCATGTCTATTAGATATATTACCACTTCTTTGACATTTATCACAGGTTTTGACCATATAATAAGTATCTTTAATTAGAGTAGGCCAGAAATAACCTGATTGAAGTACCTTAGCTGCTGTTCTTTGGCTTCCAAAGTGACCTCCATATGGTGCAGCATGACAATGCAGGAGCACTGCTTGCTGTTCTTCTTCAGGAATGCACTTTCTCATGATTTGATCAGGACATATCTTGAATAGGTAAGGGTCATCCCAATAGTATTGTTTTACTATGTGGAAGAACCTTCTTTTCTGTTGATAGTTCATGTCACATGGTACAATTTTGCTTACAAGGAAGTTTACTATGTCTGCATACCATGGTGTTGAAGCATGAGGTGTGGCCACACTGAGTGCAGAAACACTGGCTGCATTCATGGTAATTGCTAGTAATTTCTCATCAGGGAAACTTTCCTTGATTTCTTCAATTGTACCTGCATTATTACTTTCAAGTCTAGAGAGATGATCAGCCACTTGGTTCTCTACTCCTTTCTTATCTCTTATTTCAAGATCAAATTCTTGAAGTAGTAGAACCCATCTTATTAGCCTAGGTTTTGCATCTTTTTTAGAAATCAGATACTTGATGGCAGAATGGTCAGTGTACACAATTACTTTGGTGCCAACCAAGTATGATCTAAATTTTTCAAAAGCAAAAACCACTGCTAATAGTTCTTTTGCTGTTACAGTGTAGTTCATTTGAGCTTCAATGAGTGTTTTGCTAGCATAGTATATGGTATGAAATACTTTGTTATACCTTTGCCCTAGGACTGCTCCTACTGCAAAGTCACTAGCATCACACATAAGCTCAAAAGGTTTACTCCAGTCAGGAGTGACTACAACTGGTGCTGTAACTAAAGCTTTTTTTAATTTTTGAAATGATTCCATACAAGTTTCATCAAAGTTAAAATGCACATCATGTTGCAAGAGCACACATAATGGTTTTGAAACTTTTGAAAAGTCTTTGATAAATCTCCTATAGAATCCTGCATGACCTAAAAAACTTCTAATCCCTTTGATTGTTGATGGAGGTGGTAGTTTCTCAATTACCTCTATCTTTGCCCTATCCACTTCAACACCTTTTTTAGATATTTTATGACCAAGCACAATGCCTTCTTTTACCATGAAATGACATTTTTCCCAATTAAGCACTAGGTTAGTGTCTTCACACCTTTGAAGAATTTCTTCTAAGTTTGAAAGACACAATGAGAATGTTTCTCCAAAAACAGAAAAGTCATCCATGAAGACTTCCATTGATTGCTCAATGAAGTCAGAAAAGATTGACATCATGCATCTTTGAAAGGTAGCGGGAGCATTACAAAGTCCAAAAGGCGTCCTTCTAAAGGCAAAAGTGCCATAAGGACAAGTAAAGGTGGTTTTCTGTTGATCCTTAGGTTCAATTGCTATTTGATTGTATCCTGAATAACCATCTAAGAAACAATAGAATTCCTTTCCTGCTAACCTATCTAACATTTGATCTATAAAGGGTAAGGGGAAATGATCTTTCTTAGTGGCCTTATTGAGTTTTCTGTAATCCATACAAATTCTCCACCCTGTTACAGTTCTGGTTGGGATTAATTCATCATTTTCATTGGCTACAACTGTGACTCCACCCTTTTTAGGAACACATTGCACAGGACTGACCCATGTACTATCTGAAATAGGGTAGATAATACCAGCATCTAGCCATTTAATTATTTCCTTCTTAACAACCTCTTTCATTATTGGATTTAATCTTCTTTGCCCTTCTATGCTATTTTTAGAATTTTCTTCTAAAATTATCCTATGCATGCATGTTGAGGGGCTAATCCCTTTAATGTCAGACATTTGCCAACCTATAGCTTTTCTATGTTTTCTCAAGGTGTTAATTAAATCAAGCTCTTGTTCTAAAGATAGATCAGATGCTATGATTACAGGAAGAGTATTATCCTCACCTAGAAAAACATATTTTAAATGCTTAGGTAGTTCTTTCAATTCTAGCTTAGGAGGTTGTTCACCAGAAGGTACATTTTCTTTAAGGTTGGGATCTTCTAAATTAAGAGATTCATAAGTTCTAGCCCATACCTTAGGTGTAGCTTGTTCCTTGGGCAATATGCTTTCTTCAATAAATTCCTCAGCAGGCAATGCAGAAACATCAAGTGCTAGTGCATTGGCAAGGTGATCATACTGCTTGTGGAACTGCTTCTCTACCAAATGATCAAGTGAGATTGATGAACACTCTTCACTCTCCTCTGCAGGATACTTCAAAGCATTCAAGACATTGAATTTTACTTCTTGATCATTCACTCTCATGGTTAGCTCTCCTCTTTGCACATCTATCAGTGTTTTCCTTGTTGCCAAGAATGGTCTTCCAAGTATGACTGGAACTTCTTCATCTGCAATGAAATCAAGTATAACAAAATCTGCAGGAAACACAAATTTGTCAACTTGCACCATTATATCCTCAATAATTCCTTCTGGATATGCAATTGATCTATCTGCCAAAGATAGTGTCAATGTGGTAGGTTTAGCATTTCCAATCCCTAGCTTTGTGAAGATAGATTTGGGCATCAAATTGATGCTTGCACCTAAATCACATAATGCTCTTCCTGTATAGTACTTACCTATTGAAAAAGGGATTGTAAAGCTACCTGGATCCTTTAGCTTCCTTGGAATTTTGTTTTGTAAAATCAGACTACATTCTTTTGACATAACAACAGTTTCAAATTCCCCTAATCTTCTCCTTTTAGAAAGCACATCTTTCATGAATTTGGCATAGTTTGGCATTTGTTGAAGTGCCTCTATCAATGGAACATTGATATGCAATTGTTTTAAAACATCTAAAAATTTATTGAATTGCTTCTCCTCATGTATTTTTTTCAATCTTTGAGGAAAAGGAGGAGGGTATTCTGGTACTAACCTTGGAGTAGGAGATGTAGGAACACCGGGTGTTTCTGCATCTTGAGAATTTTTTTCATTTTTATTTTTTTCTCCCTTCTCTGTACCTTCAAGCTCATATGGTTCTGTTAGATCCTTGCC
>CM076848.1:99897372-99924817 GCA_039519185.1 Astragalus membranaceus
GAGATTGGAGACTGCAAACGAAGAGATCACTTGGGCTGTGTTCCGCAGGGAGTTTATGAGAAAATATTATCCGGAGGATGTCTGAGGTAAGAAAGAGATTGAGTTCCTGGAGCTGAAACAAGGGAATATGTCTGTGACTGAGTATGCTGCTAGGTTCGTGGAATTAGCAAAATTTTACCCGCATTACAGTGAGGCTACTGCTGAGTTTTCCAAGTGCATTAAGTTCGAGAATGGGCTGCGTCCTGAGATTAAAAAGGCTATTGGTTACCAGAAGATCCGTGTTTTCTCCGACTTGATTGATAGCTGCAGAATTTATGAGGAAGACAACAATGCTCACTACAAGGTTATGAATGAGAAGAGGAGCAAGTTCCAAAGTCGTGGTAAGCCGTATGATGTTCCGGCCGGTAAGGGTAAACAGAAAGTTGTTGTGGGCAAGAGGACTAGTGGGGGAGATGCTCTTGCTAGCATTGTATGTTACAAATGTGGCAGAGCTGGTCACAAGAGTAACGTGTGCAAAGCTGAAGTGAAGAAGTGTTACCATTGTGGTAAGGAGGGTCATGTGGTGGCTGAGTGTGAGCGTAGGGAGGTAGTTTGCTACAACTGTGGTGAAGGAGGGCACATTAGTACGCAGTGTCCGAAGCCGAAGAAAGAAAGGTCCAGTGGGAAAGTGTTCGCTTTAGCAGGTGAAGAGCCTACTGAAGATGATGGACTTATTAGAGGTACGTGCTTCATTAATGGTACTCCTTTAAAATCTATTGTTGATACTGGTGCTACTCATTGCTTTATTGCTGCTGATTGTTGTAAGAGATTGGGTCTTGTATTGTCTGCTATGGATGGAGAGATGGTTGTCGACACTCCAGCTAAGGGGTCGGTAACCACTTCTCTAGTGTGTTCTCAGTGTCCCTTGTCGATCTTCGACAAAGACTTTGTTGTGGATTTTGTTTGTTTGCCGTTGAGCGGATTGGATGTAATCTTGGGTATGAACTAGTTAGAGCATAACCATGTTCATATTAACTGTCGTAGCAAGTCGGTGAGTTTTGAAGGAGAGGAGTCTGGTCTGTTATCCGCTAGGCAGTTGCGGAAGTTGATGAAGGAAGGAGTTCAGTTATTCTCGCTGATGGCATCGTTGGCTGTCGAGAATCAAGCTATCATTGAAGAGTTGTAGGTGGTGCGCGAGTTTCCTGACGTTTTCCCTGATGAGATTCCAAGTGTACCGCCAGAGAGGGAAGTTGAACTCTCTATTGATCTTGTACTTGGTACCAAACCTGTTTCTATGGCACCGTACAAGATGTCTGCATCCGAACTGTCTGAGTTGAAGAAGCAACTTGAGGATCTGCTCGAGAAGAAGTTTGTGAGATCGAGCGTATCGTCGTGGGGAGATCCTGTGTTGTTAGTTAAGAAGAAGGATGGTAGTATGAGACTCTGTGTGGATTATCGACAGTTGAATAAGGTGACAATTAAGAACAAGTATCCACTTCCGAGGATAGACGATTTGATGGATCAGTTAGTGGGTGCTCAAGTATTCAGTAAGATTGATTTGAGGTCGGGTTATCATCAGATCAAGGTGAAGGACGAAGATATTCAGAGGATGGCTTTCAGAACCCGTTATGGTCAGTATTTGGTGATGTCGTTCGGTGTTACCAACGCACCAGGAGTATTTATGGAATATATGAATCGTATATTTCATACTTACTTAGATCGGTTTGTGGTGGTATTCATCGATGACATTCTGATTTACTAAGTCGGAGGAAGAGCACGTCGAGCATCTGAGGTTAGTATTGGAGGTATTGAAGGAAAAGAAGCTGTATGCGAAGTTGTCGAAGTGTGAGTTCTGGTTGAAGGAAGTGAGTTTCTCGGTCATGTCATTTCTGGTAGTGGTATTGCGGTGGATCCGTCGAAAGTAGAAGCAGTGTTGACAGGTTAACGAAATCGTCTCATTTTGTTCCTATCAACATCACGTATCCGGTGTCGAGGTTGGCGGAGATTTATATCCGGGAGATTGTGAAGCTTCATGGAGTTCCTATGAGTATTGTTTCGGATAGAGATCCGAGGTTCACTTCAGATTTCTGGAAGAGTTTGCAAGGAAGTTGGGGTCTAAGTTGAGGTTGAGTTCGGCATATCATCCTCAGACAGATGGTCAGTCAGAGAGGACAATTCAGTCATTAGAAGACTTGTTGAGGGCTTGTGTTTTGGAACAGGGAGGTTCGTGGGATTCCTACCTTCCACTGATAGAGTTCACGTATAACAACAGTTACCATTCTAGTATTGGGATGGCACCTTTTGAAGCATTATATGGTCGGAAGTGTAGAACCCCGCTGTGTTGGTACGAATCTGGAGAGAGTGTGGTACTTGGACCGGAGATTGTTCGAGAGACAACTGAGAGAGTGAAGTTTATTCGGGAGAAGATGAAGGCTTCACAGAGTCGACAGAAGAGTTATCACGACAAGCGGAGGAAAGATTTAGAGTTTCAAGCGGGTGAGCATGTATTTTTGAGAGTCACTCCAGTGACCGGTGTTGGACGCACTTTGAAGTCGAAGAAGCTCACTCCTCGTTTTATTGGTCCTTATCAGATTTCAGAGAGAGTCGGGAATGTTGCATATAGAGTGGCTTTACCGCCTAACCTTTCGAATTTGCATGACGTGTTTCATGTGTCGCAACTTCGGAAGTAAATTTCAGATCCATCTCATGTAATCCGCATGGATGAGGTGGAGGTACGGGATAATCTCACGGTGGAGACGATGCCTGTACGAATCGAAGATCATGAGGTGAAAATTCTAAGAGGCAAGGAGATTGCGTTGGTGAAAGTAGTCTGGCTAGGAGCTGCCGGAGAGAGCATGACGTGGGAGCTGGAGAGCAAGATGCGAGAGTCCTATCCCGAGCTGTTTGAATCAGGTAAATTTCGAGGACGAAATATTCTAAGTGGGGGAGAGTTGTAACGCCCAAATAATTTAATTATTTATTTAATTAAATTATTTAGGTATTTTATTAGTATAGTCATGTTAAAATAATTATATGGTGTTTTATTTAAATCAGGGAGTGGTGTCTAGTGATTAAGTTGAATAGTAGAAGGGGGCCCGTGATCCAAGAGCCCAAGGGCCTAGGCGCATGAAGGAGAGCATTAGCTAGGGTTTGGCTCATTAGCGCATTTTGGAGAAAAGAAAGAGAGAAAGTTGCGAAGAGAGGAGAGAAGAGGGACGGCGCGAAACCAAGGAGAAAGAGGGGAGGAGCTTTGTTGCTGTGGTTCTTTGGAGCTTTCGTGCAAGGGGATCTCGTATTCGGCAAATCTAAGGTAATGGTAGGTTCTATCCTTATAATAGGGTGTATGATGGGTGTTGTGTGGGGGTTAGGCTCTATATTGTCCCTTTGATCTTGTTTGGTGTTGATTTGGTGGTGTTTGAATGTACTCATGTTGATTTGAATTGGTGCTTGATGATTGGTGTAATACCCCAATTTTGTCCGCCCAAGTCAAAAAAAACATTTTTCAGAAAAATGGAAGCAATAAGGTAATTCATAATGTGTGGAAAACAGTGGATTGGTGCATTTATGTGTGTTCGTCCCCTATTTCGCATTTTTATTTGAATTACGCGCGCGCCAGTAGTAACTGCGTGAGCTGCCCTGTGCCCCCGTCATTTGGCACGTGTCTGTATTTTCATAAAAAAAAAGGCCATTTATTGATCATTATTAATTTTTGGCACCCAAAAACATTTTTCTTAATTTTTAGGAATTTTAGGAAATAAAATAGTGCATATTTTTGCATTTTTGGGCATTTAAATAAAAGCGAATTAATTATTTTTGGACCAAGACCAGGTCAAGGACGTGGCATACATGTTACTCTACCAAGGGTAATTTTTGTATAATTTTTGGAAAGAAAGTCCTAGTCCAAAATAATTAAAAATGCATTTTCCCCATTTTTAGTGCATAAAAAACCCAAAAAAGACCATTAAATATTCCCCAATTACTAAATGACAATTTTTATTGCCTAGAATAATTAGAGGGAATATTTTATGGTGCTCAAAATATATGACACTTTTTAATAGGTGCACCTTCACTTCCATGCCCAAAATTCAAAACTCAAAAAGAAGGAAGTGTCCTCAATAAGACAAAAGACCAAAAAGGAGAAGCAATTTTCCCTCCCCATTTTTGTGTCAATTTCGAATTTCTCTCTCTCTCTCTCCCTCCACAATTTCGAATTCTCTCTCTCTCTCTCTCTCTCCACAATTTCTTCCACACTCTTCTATTCCTTATTCCTTAAGAATATGCTTTGTACTATCCTTAACTTTTCCCTTTTTGGTGACCATCACTCACTCCCACATAGATTTATGCCCTCTTTTGTAAATTACCCCACCCATTTATACTCACCTCTTCACAAGAAAATACAAAATTACTTCTTTGGTAACATTCCATCTCAATTATACCCTTAACCCTATTTTTACCTCACATCACATATGAGCCTCCATTCCCAAAATAGGACAAGTTTTTTTCACACAAGCTCTCCCTCCCTCTCTTGCGAATCCACACCCTCTCCTCCCTCTCTCTCATTTTTGTGTTTTCTCACTACCCACAATCCAAGTGATCTCTAATCCTAGCCCTTCATTCAAATTTAAAACCCAATCCTAGAGCACCTAGTAAAGAACAATGACCTAATTACCCCTAGACCTAAAACAACTCTATAAATACCCTCTCATTTCCACACATGAAATCTTTGCTTCTTTTTTCCTACACACAAAAATCTCTCCCTTTCCTCTCAAGGCCGTAGCCTCCTCTCCCTCTCCTCCATCCATCTTTTTCATTTCCTTCCACCCAAACACCACCACCACCTCATTTGCATCCCTCTTTCACATACTCCCTCCATTTCTCATTCAAAGTTCAAGCATCATCACCAAGTGGGTTTGATCATCATATTTGCGTGGGTATTTCTTTGAAGAACCTTGGAGTTTTGTTGATTTGTGTCTAGTTTCATCTTCTCATCTCACTTTCTAACTTGGAGTTAAGGTAAAATCCTTAAAACCTTGCATCATATTTGAGTTCTTGCCTCAAAAATGTAAAATCATTCATCCTATCATCTTCATATCCTCATATTGTTGATTGTTGTTGGTGAGAAGTGTCATAAGCACTTTGACAAGCACTTAGGGAGGCTTGGGTGCTTATGGTGCTTCTCACCCTTGAATGATTGATGATTTGTGTTGATTTGGATCTTGACCCTTGCATTTCATGAAATAAAATGTTGTTTTATGGCATATTATGTTTCGCATACTTGTAGAAAAATAGGGTTTATGTTAGTTTTGTGCATTTCTTTGCCTAATCACATGAACCTTTACCAAAAATTGTAATCTAGCTTGTTTTCTCATATTATCTCACTTGCTTTCAAAAATAAATGGGTTCTTGGTTATGTATTTGGGTCGCATATTGTGAATAAATAGGTTTTTATATGTTTGCTTATCATTTTAAGTTGATGATAGGCAATATGACTCTCACTTGTGCCTAGTGCACCTTGCTTAAAGTGATGAGGATTGTTCTATATGATTCAACCCTTTTAGTTTAGGTGTTGTTTAAACTGATGATAGGCAAAGAGATTCTCACTTGTGCCTAGTGCACCTTGTTCTAAGTGATGAAGATTGCTCTAGGTGATTCAACCCTCCTTTTAGTGTATGAGATTGCTTATTCTTATGAATTACTTTATAATTTGTCTTAGGTTGATGATTGGTAAAGTGACTCTCACTTGCGCCTAGTGCACCTCGATCTAAGTGAGGAGGATTACCTAGAAATGATTCAATCTCTCTTTTATAATTCTTAATGAGTAGGAAGATGCAAATTTAGGTTTCCTTTTATGATAGTTAAATAAGTGAATGCTTGAAGGCCAATTTGGCCTATGATGGCATTCACCTTGAAAGGTTTGTGTAAATGTAATTTAGGGTTCGTGTAGGTTTTGTAAAGGATAGGTTGTCCTAATCTTGATGCATCCTCACTTGCAATTGTGGTGTTGGTTCTTGGAGTTTGTGTAGGTTTTGGCAAGGGATGGACTAACTCTAGTCTTGATGCATTCTCACTTGTTAATGTAAGTAATTGCAAAGGATAGGCTAGCCCCCTAGTCTTGATGCACATGTGTTCTTATTCATTTATACTTGTTTTTGTGCTTGTTATGTGATTAAGTATTGAATTGGTGTTCACGATTTGCTTGCTTGTTTTGATGATCGCATTGACTTTGTAATCCGACTTCAAAGTTCAAAACCTTTGTTACTCGTTAGTAACACCTCAAAACCATGTCGCATTCAAATTATACTACAATTTGTTACTCGTTAGTAACATTTACAATTTCAAATCTTTTTCATAACCAAGAACACTTTCAAACATCAAAAGCCATCTCACAAACCAAAAATCAATTCGATTGCGAAAACCCTTTTGATTACCTAAAGTAAGAACCAATTATCATTAATGATCACTCGCGCCGTTGCCGTTTGGTTGTTAACGATAATTTCATTTTCAAAGGAATTAGTAGTGTGACCACTCTAAACCGTTGTTGTTTGGTCTTCATGAACACTCCAACTTAAATAAAACCAATTGTCATAATGATCATTCGCGCCGTTGCCGTTTGTTGTTAATGATAATTCATTTCAAAAGAGTTAGTAGCGCGGCCACTCTAAACCGTTGTTGTTTGGTCATCGCGAACACTCGAATCAAAAGCAAAACCGATTATCATTAATGATCACTCGCGCCGTTGCCGTTTGGTTGTTAATGATGATTTCATTTTCAAAAGAGTTAGTAGTGTGACCACTCTAAACCGTTGTTGCTTGGTCATCGCGAATCCTCATTCCTATTGCGAAAACTCACCTAAACAAGATAAAAGACAAAAACCTTTTTTCAGGACAAACAAGAACTACGTAGCTTTGAATTCTCCATCGCAGGGAGATACGTAGGAGCGAGCGGCTAACTCTCGTCAAGCGCCAAAAATAAAAATTTTCATTAAGTCTTCTCATTCCCTTTGAGGCAAATTTAAGTATTTTCCAAATCAACACTTAAAACCACACGTTTAATTAAAGGTTCCCTTTCGGTAGAAAGGAGGTGTGGGGTGCTAATACCTTCCCCATGCCTAACCGACCCCCGAACCCAAATCCTCCGGTTTTCCAAAAGGCCATCCGCTTTCCAAAAAGGTTTTTCTTCAATATTTTCCTTATAAAAAATATTGGTGGCGACTTCATTGTTTTAAAAAGTTGTAAACGAAGAAAAATCCCCTCAGGGACCTTTTCGGGTGCAACAATTGGTCATGGTGAAAAAAGAAAATTTGATCCCTAGGCGCCATGGGCGCCATTGATGTTGTGTCGCATGTGTTTGTGTTGTTGTTTTGGTTCCTGGAAACGGCGCGATGCTCCTGGGCGCCGTGTCTGTGTCGCGTTTGGTTCCTGCTGAAGGCGCCCTGTTGCTGGGTGCCGAGCCAGCGTTGTTTTGGTGTTGCTGAGAAAGGCGCCTTAGGCGCCCAGTGTGTTTGTGTTGCAGAAACTGGCGCCCTAGGCGCCCAGTGGTGATTGGTGCGGTTCTGTGTTGCTGTGAAGGGCGCCTTAGGCGCCCAGTATTTTCTTGTGTTGTTGGGAGAGGCGCCCTAGGCGCCCAGTGGTGTTTTGTGTTGTTTGGGAAGGCGCCCTAGGCGCCCAGTGATGTTCCCATGTTCTGCTGTTGCTGTTTGCCTGCCTGTGTGGCCGTTGTGCTAGGCGCCCTGCTCCTGGGCGCCATGTCTATCTGTGTTGCTGTGGCACTAGGCGCCCTGTTGCTGGGCGCCAGTTCCTGTTGTGTTGCTGTGGCACTAGGCGCCCTGTTGCTCGCCGCCAGTTACTGTTGTGTTGCTGTTGCACTAGGCGCCCTGTTGTTGGGCGCCAGTCCCTGTTGGTTGTTGTTGCCTCTTGGCGCCCTGTTACTGGGCGCCAGTTTCTGTTGTTGCTGTTGCCTGCTAGGCGCCCTGTTGCTGGGCGCCAGTTCCTGTTGGTTGTTGTTGCCTCTTGGCGCCCTGTTGCTGGGTGTAACGCCCCAATTTTATTTAAATGTTTAATTAATTGTTTGGGTAGAAAAAGGGGTGTTACATTAGTGGTATCAGAGCAATGGTTGGTCCGTCCGGCCGAGTCATCGAGTCGTTGTGTCGGTTAGCGACCAACTGTTGTCTTTTATTCTGACTGTGGTTTGTGTTGCAGAGATGATCCTGATCGTGAAGGTAATGGTAAGAGAACTAGTGGGGGAGATGCTCCTACTAGTATTGTATTGCTTGTTATGTTTTTTTTTCTTCTTGTGTGAACTCTGTGCTTTGCTTGTGTGTTGTATTTGTTGTTTTATGTTTAGCTTATGAATTTTCGAGGACGAAAATATTCTAAGTGGGGGAGAGTTGTAACGCCCCAATTTTATTTAAATGTTTAATTAATTGTTTGGGTAGAAAAAGGGGTGTTACACTGGGCGCCAGTTTCTGTCTGCTGCTGTTGCTGTAAAATGAATTAATGTTGCTGTTTACTGTAAAATAAATGTTGCTGTTGCTGTAAGTTAAGGTGTTGTTTGCTGTAAAATAAATGCTGCTATTGCTGTAAGTTAAGGTGTTGTTTGCTGTAAAATAAATGTTGTTGTTGCTGTAAGTTAAGGTGTTGTTTGCTGTAAAATAAATGCTGCTGTTGCTATAAAATGAATTAATGTTGCTGTTTACTGTAAAATAAATGCTGCTGTTGCTGTAAGTTAAGGTGTTGTTTGCTGTAAAATAAATGTTGTTGTTGCTGTAAGTTAAGGTGCTGTTTGCGGTAAAATAAATGCTGTTGTTGCTGTAAAATAAATGTGTTGTTGCTGTAAAATAAATGTTGCTGTAAAATAAATGTTGCTGTTGCGGTAAAATAGATGTTACTATTGCTGTGAATTAATGTCGATGTTGCTAAAAATTAATGTTGTTGTTTGCTGTAAATCTATTGGTGTTTTTGGTGTCGGTGGTTGTTGATGTTACGGTCAAGTCGTTAGACTGTCCTATAGGTGCTGGTGCTATTGGTGATGATATAACAGGTGATGTGCCTATTTTATTGGCTAAGGTGATAGGTGATGGGTCTATGACCATTTATTGATATTGGTGTTGTTGTGTCACTTAAATGACTATTGTTGTTGATTCTCTCTGGTGCATTGTTCATGGTGTCGCATACATTCCATATGCATTATTTTGGTGATGACGGCTTCGGCCTTGGAGCTATAGGTGATGATGGTGATGCTCGTACAGGTGATGATGCCCTTATTGGCTACTTTATTGGTGATGATTGGTACCACATGCATATACCCGTTGGTGTGGGTTGCATCTCATATACTTACTCATGATGTTGGTGATAATTCTTGGTGATTTGTAATTTGATTTTGTTGTGAAGCGGTAGATATAGTTTTCGTAACTCTAGCATATGGCCTATCATATATGCTATTATAATGTTAGATATCTCACCCCTTCTGTTTGAATGTTACCCCTATGTTGGTAACGTGCAGGTGATTGCGAGTGAAGGCATGTCTACCTTCGCTATTCGAGTCGGTGTCGTCGCTCTGATACGTAGCACTCGGGGGGATGAACGCTAGTTTTATTAGTTGTCTTTAATATTTAATTTCTGAAGTTTTATGGTGATGTTATAATTATTCGTTGAAACCTTTATTTTTATTCCGCTACATGGTGATGGAGTTATTGTTATGTATCGTACTATTTTAATGGTGGATTTCATTTATCGACGTGTGATGTTTTAATGGTGAAAATGTGGCATCCCTTGTGGGTGTAGCGAAAAACGTTTTTGAAACTCTGATTTTTGTCAAAAAATTTTCGGGTAGAAAATGGGTGTTACCACACCAACTCGAAGGCTCGGAGGAACGCCCATGAATTGGGGTGTAATTGGGAGGGCGCCAAGTTCAGTGTGCCCAAAACTGACTGTTGAAGAGCGGTAAACGAAGGTCGGATATTCATATCCGTGATCGTCACATCATACATCACAAACTTAAGGGCAGAAGCCCAAACAACGACGTGCTGATCTTCCTTCATTCCCTCTATAGTCCAAATCATTCCCTTTTCACCCGAGATTTTGTCGACGATCCTGCTCATATCACATCCGGCCACATACAAATATCAGATCTGCATTAAAGACTCGGACACCCAAGAATATTCCCGAGGGGTTGACAAAGGCATTAAAAGGGGTACGTCGACGGCCTCAACCCTAATGCTGGAATACCCGTCTGTGGCAATTTGGTATTCCGACTTTCTCCTTCGCCGTCTTCATCGTTTCGATTTCCATCTTCGCCGTCATCATTGTTCCGACTCTTTCCCCTGCTCTTGGAACCAGTCTCGAAATCAGAACTCGTGTGTCACCAGATCCTTGAGAGTTGGAGCTCCCCTGTTCCTCCCTGGACTGAACAGCTTCGGACGAATTCGACCCAACTAACACAACGTTAACCTGTCGATTCTCATTTGAAATTTCCTCTACATCTAGCACGTCTATTGGATCTTCAGGGGACTGATCACCATCCTGAAGATCGTCCTCCACATCTGGTTCATTTGTTGGAACTTCGGGAGAATGGTCATCGACCCGAAGATCGTCCTCTGCTTAGTCGCTCGTGGAAGCTGAATCGAGGTGCTCTTGAACCTCGGGCTCGGTAGGTGCGTTATTGTAGAGATGGTTGTCCTCCGGGATCTCTGAACCGGAAGCCATCAATTTTACTAGTTTCGGACGATTATCTGAGGCGACTCTAAGGGGTTGTTTCGTCCTCGCCAGTTTGAACCTGCAGGAATGGGGGCATGCAATGTCAGGATCAAGCGACGTGGTGGGTCTGCGACCAAGTCGGAACCCGACCTGACGACCCCCACCCTGTGTGAATAAAAGCAGACATGGGGAGTCTCGACTAAAGTAAAAAGGCAAGGTAAAGATACTAACATCGGTAACCAGAAGCGCGACGAAGCCGAATTTCTTTGCGAAGCTTCACGATCTCACTCCACTGGAACGGATGGACTCTCGCCACGATATGCTAGCTCGAAAACAAAGTAACGGAAGCTCGAAATGCCGATGTAAAGATCGGTAGTCAGAGCAAAATCATAAACAGCAAAACAAATGAAGGAGACTGTCGTGACCGTGATCCCGTCGTAGACGGCTCAAAAATTGATGATTTTAGGAGTCACCACCCAATTTATTTAATAGGAAAAATTGAGAAAAACCTACATTTACAGTTATTGGTCTGCATAAACTAGCTTGGATTCAGGAGTCGGTTATGCATAGGGAAGGGCGAAAACTAAATTCCACAGCACCCCTAATACATCTATCCTAAGACAGTTACCTTAAATTTGATTGTGCAAATTATCAATAAGTTCAGAAAGTTTATTCACCCCACAACATAAATGAAACAATATTTGGTTTACAAAGGAATAAATAATAGACTAAGTTAGAAAACTTAATTTTTGACTTGACGGGGAAGCCCCGCTCCTACGTATCCTCGGGTGCAATGAGGAACTCAAGAGTCACGTAGTTCTTTTTTGGAAAATCTTGTTGGTTGGTTGATTTTATTTTTTTTTAAGGGGCTTAAGATTAAAGCCGTACAGCTAAAGTCTCTTAAACCGGGATTTGACAAGATGTACATCTCAGCCAAACCCCTTTTTATAATTTTTATAGGTCTTTTTTTGTAGAAGGAAATTATTTTGAGAAGAAATAATAAAACCAAAAGGGGGGGGTAAAATGGTAAAATAGGGGTATAATTAAGAAAGGGGACAACAAAATAATAATGACAAATAGTAAGAACAGCTAAGGACATAAATAAATAACAAAACTAAAGGGGGAGGTGCAAAACAGAAACAAAAGGGGTGTGGTTTGCGAGGAGGTTGCATTTGAGAATAGAGGGGTGCAGTTAACATATGTGATTTCTCTTATCCGAATTTAGTTTGATACAGCCCACAAAGATACAAAATAAAGGATTACTTTCTAACAAAAAGGGAGAGGGGCTTCGATGAATAGGGGGTGTGAAGAAAAGTGGGGCTGCTTTATCTGTTGATAGCAATTTAAGGGTTGTCATCGCTCTCCTTCAAATTAATTTTTTTTTACATGACTTAAGAGTTAAGAGGCAAATCTGAGAAGTAAATAGATAAAAAAACAAACAAACTAATTATTAAAAGAAGGAGGTATATAAAGGAAACCTGAAAAGGGTGTGAGGGAACCCTAATATCATTTTGCAGCCGCATCTACATGCTTGGAGGGAGAGTGAGTGAGTTCTCACCAAGAGAGGGAAAAAGAAATAAAACGTGAAGAAAGAAAAAAAAAAGGGAAAGAAGAGAAGAAGAGGGGAGAGAGGGAGAGAGAGGTGCGACGGCCAAGGAGGAGGGGAAGCTGGACGCGGCGGAGCGCCGGTGAGGGGGTGCCGACCCTACTGGCTTTTGTATCTTCTATGGCTCCTCCTTGATCAGTTGGAAGTCCAAGAAACAGCTAGATTCTTCTCTAGCTTTGAATAGACAATGAATTTTAGAGTAAATTATTTTGGCATCTCCCCTGTTTCTAAAGTTCACGTAGAAGTCCAATTTTTATAGTTCACTTTAAGAGAGCTTTTAGCCGATTGGCCAATTTCTAGTCATGTGCACACATTAATAATAGTTTACTATTAACTAACAACTCTAACATAGCAAGTGGACATAAATATAGGATAATTAAGAAATATGGGGTTTAGGGTTGGTTTTGTCGTTTAAACACAACCAGAAACTGATTATTGATGACAGATTTTTTATATTACAAGCCAATTCACACACAAATCACAAGAATAAACCTTAGAGAACGTATGAAAGTGTCTAGTTCTCCCGAGCCCAATCTATTCCAAATGATAAGATAACTGTTTTCTAAAACAGTTTCCTAATTTAATACAAGCCAATAACTATCCGATAACCGCCTATAATTATTATTTATTATTATTAATTAAAACACGCCCTATTACGGGGCATTCTGGACAACAACATTAGCCTTTCATGTATCCTGGTCAGCAATGGTAGGCGGAACAAAAAAATATATATTGACTCGGGCATTATCAATAGGGGTCCGACTCCCTTCGACATTCTTTGAGCCTTGTAATCCCGCACTACCCTTTTGTCGGAGAACTCAGCAAATGATATTATTTTAAGGTTTTCCAGATAAGGTAGCTTCTCTTCAATATCAGTTTCACTTAGGAGAACATCATTATACGGATCAAAGAAGGTTACCTTAATGTCATCTGGAATACTAACACGAGATATTATTTTGAGGCTTCCCAGATAAGAGGTAAGTAAAGGTGGCTGCTCTGCAATAACAGTTTCACTTAAATAAAGTTCCTCCAAACACTTCATTTCCTTTAAACCCTCTGACAAGTCAGTGAGTTTGAAGCAGCCATAAACATCCAGAATTAAGAGGGAGTTCAATTTACTTATGGTATCTGGAAGGCAAACAAGATTCTTGCAATGCTTCAAATTCAAATAAGCAAGGCCAACAAGACATCCCAATGAAGGGGGAAGTTTAGTTAAAGCAGTCCCATTTAAAGAAAGCTTTGATAGATGTTCCATGCATTCCCCAAACTCTGGAAGATATTCAAATTTAGAGCAACAAGAAAGATTTAGCTCCTTCAAGGAACTCATCTCCATTTTACATGGAAGAGCTTTTAGCCTTTCGCAGCCTTGGAAATTCAATATAACAAGTTTCTTGTGGTGTAGAAGGGAAGGATGAACCTCAGTTAAGCTTGAACAATATTCAAGATTCAATGATTCGAGATTTGGAACCGCCGCAAAATCTGGGGATTGCTTTAGAGAGAAAGACCAACTCAAATCGATGGACTTCAGCTTCCCAAGACACTGATTAAAATTAATATTGTGAAAAATACAATTAAGTTCAAGAGTTATTACGATAATGAATTAATGTCAAAAGCATAATTTGGAAAGAATTCTTGATAAATATTCTTTACCTGAGTCCCATGCCAAAGTTGTTCTATTTTGCTACTATGCAATGTGAGGTAAACAATTTCATCCAGTTGATTAGTGAGTGGCAGGGTCTTCAAAGGACATTCATACCAATCAAGAACTTTTAGTGAGCTAGGAAGGCACTTGAGGCCAAGGGGAAGTGTCATGCCACTTAACATGAGAAACCATAGCTGACTTGTCTTTGAGAAGGCTTCACTGCTCCAGCGTGCTTCATATGTATGCATTTTACCAACTAAGTACAAATGCATGCCTTCAACTAAGTCCAAAACTATGCCTTGAATTTTATCGGTTCCCTAGAAAACCAGAATGTCAAACAAACTTAAAGGGAAAAAAAGCATTTTTCTTATTAGAAAAAAAAACATTCCTTTCATTGCATCACTCAGTTTGCATTGCGGTGCCACATTTATGTATTTAACACCAAAAAAACATACCTTATTTTTTGTCAATACTTGATCAATGTCATTTTGAGACCACAACCTACTACGTCTGCCAGGATCATGAGATTCTTGATATACAATATACCTGCCCATTTCTTCAAGCAAATCATGCATCCCCAACCGATACCGTTCTCTTTCAACTACACCGAACCTATGGTACTCTGTATCTACAGTTACCAAAGATCTTTCAATCAAAATGTCAATTCCAATTTTAGGATGATCACCACAACTTTCTAATATATCCACCACTTCATGTTTTTCCCGCCCTTTGAAGAAACAGGCAATATCTAGAAACAGCTTTTTCTGCATAGGTTCTAAACTGTCATAACTTATTTTCAGTGTATCTAGGATTTGGGAGTGTGGAACACTTTTTATTTGTTTTAAAGCACTATGCCAAACCTCAACAGTTCTTCCATGAAGATGAGAACCCAATACCTTAAGTGCCAATGGAAGGCCTCCTGTATATTCAACCACTTCCTTACACAAATTCAAATACTCTTCTTTGGGTTCATCTCGTTTAAAAGCTTTCAAACAGAAAAGCTTAAGTGCTTCAGTTTCTACTAAGCTTTTAGCCTCATAAATTTCATCAACTCCATGTGTCACTAGCAGGTGTTTATCTCTGCTTGTGATTATGATTCTGCTTCCTGGACCAAACCATTCTTGGTTCTCAGCTAAATTCTCCAATTGGCTTAACTCACTTACATCATCAAGAACAAGAAGAACCTTTTTGTTACAGAAGGAGTTTGCTACTATCTTTTTCCCATCATGGACATTATAGAATTCACTGCTTCTTATATTAAGATGAAGAAGAAGTTCCCTTTGGATGTGAAATAAACCCTTTGTCTTAGAAACCTCTCTAATGTCAGCCAGAAAGCAACTATCGTTGAATTTGAATTCCTCTTTGATTGCTTCATAAACTAATCTAGCAATAGTTGTCTTTCCAGCGCCTCCCATACCCCATATGCCGATGAAGCGAACATCGTTCAACCCCATTCCTAGGAGTGAATATACTTCCTTTATCCTTGAATCAATCCCAACAAGATTATTTGTGAAAGATGGCAATTTAGGAATCAATTTTTTCTGTATATCATCGACAATAGTTTCGACTAGTGCTGCCTCATTCCTGTATAGAGAGAGGGGAAAAGAAGGAGACTTTTATTAAACCACAAGTCAATTTAGCAACAGATAGTAAAAACAAACAAGTTATCAATTTATATATTTGGAAATCTAGGAAACATAAACCTTGTACTAACAAACGCATATGTTGCTAGATGAGCAGCAATATACTATAATTGATTGTTATACTCGGTTGGCTAAATGGTTTGGACCATACTATATATAGTTGTTATTTTTCTCTATTCCTAACTCTAATTAGCTCACATGTGCTAAAAATATAGAACAAAGACTGAATGATGATACAACTACTTACCAACCCTTGGAGTCCCAGCCAGAATAACCTGCAATTTCTCTTAAGGCATTTTTCCATGTGTCCACTTTAGTTATATTATATCTGAAATTTTCTTCATGTTTTCTAAAAGCTTTGGCAAAGCTTCCCCTTTGATGTCTCACATCAGATGGATCTACACCATAGAAGATTGGAAAAATTGTTTGACCAAAAGTCTTCTTACACTCAACAGTCTTTTGGAGCTCATCCAAACACCAAGTTGAGGATGCATAGTTGGGTGAGAGAATGATGATTGCAAACATGGACTCTTCAATGGCTTTTATGAGTTCCATTGATATCACTCCTCCCCTTTCAAGATCATGATTATCCTTGAATGTTTTGATCCCCCTTCTTTCCAGTGCAGCAAAAAGATGATCTGTGAAACCTTTACGAGTGTCTTCACCCCTGAAACTCAAGAAAACATGGTTGACCCATTTTGGGGTTGGGATGGATGTAGATGCCATTCAATTATCCTTGAAATGATGCTGGTTTTGGTGCCAATGCAATGCAAGCTTTTTTATTGAGTATGAAGTAGTAGATCTAAAATAAAATTATAAAGTTGACCACAACAAGTTGAACGAGAGTTCTTGAGTCTTTGCAGGAAAGAGCGCAGAAGTCTTCATATACCAAACCCATTTTCTTGTTTCCGAGTTGCTTCTTTTACGTTATTTTTCTTTTAATTTTGTGGTCTTTTACATGTTGCAATATTTTAACTCAAAATATAATTTATTGGGTAAATTATAGTTTTGGTCCCCCTATTTTCAAAATTTCAGACATTTGGTCCCCCTATTTTAAAACTCAGACATTTGGTCCTCCAGTTTTAAAAAATCAAATACATTTAGTCCAAAGAGGGACCAAATGTCTTTGATTTTTTAAAATGGGGGGACCAAATGTCTTTGATTTTTTAAAATTGAGGGACCAAATGTCTTTGATTATTAGCCATAAAAAACTGAAAATTCCTCTTGGGACTAAATATCTTTGATTTTTTAAAATTGGGGGACCAAATGTCTGAGTTTTAAAATAGGAGGACCAAATGTCTGAATTTTTGAAAATAGGGGGACCAAAACTATAATTTAGCCTAATTTATTCGATGCACGTTGATGTAAGCACTATAAAAGTTAGTTATACTAGTTAATTACACTAGTTTATTCAATGCACATTGGTGTAAGCACTATAATTTATTCAATGCACATTGATGCTTACACTATAATTTATTCAATGTGTGTATAAATATAAATATATATATATATATATATATATATATATATATATATATATATATATATATATATCCCTGATATGTACATTGTTATTACCGTACAGCTAAAGTCTCTTAAACCGGGATTTGACAAGATGTACATCTCAGCCAAATCCCTTTTTATAATTTTTATAGGTCTTTTTTTGTAGAAGGAAATTATTTTGAGAAGAAATAATAAAACGAAAGGGGGGTAAAATGGTAAAATAGGGGTATAATTAAGAAATGGGACAATAAAATAATAATGACAAATAGTAAGAACGGCTAAGGACATAAATAAATAACAAAACTAAAGGGGGAGGTGCAAAATAGAAACAAAAGGGGTGTAGTTTGTGAGGAGGTTGCATTTGAGAATAGTGGGGTGCAGTTAACATATGTGATTTCTCTTATCCGAATTTAGTTTGATACAGCCCACAAAGATACAAAATAAAGGATTACTTTCTAACAAAAAGGGAGAGGGGCTGCGATGAATAGGGGGGTGTGAGAAAAGTGGGGTTGCTTTATCTGTTGATAGCAATTTAAGGGTTGTCATCGCTCTCCTTCAAATTAATTTTTTTTTACATGACTTAAGAGTTAAGAGACAAATTTGAGAAGTAAATAGATAAAAAAAACAAACAAACTAATTATTAAAAGAAGGAGGTATATAAAGGAAACCTGAAAAGGGGTGTGAGGGAACCGTAATATCATTTTGCAGCCGCATCTACATGCTTGAAGGGAGAGTGAGTGAGTTCTCACCAGGAGAGGGAAAAAGAAATAAAACGTGAAGAAAGAAAAAAAGGGAAAGAAGAGAAGAAGAGGGGAGAGGGGGAGAGAGAGGTGCGACGGCCAAGGAGGAGGGGAAGCTGGACGCGGCGGAGCGCCGGTGAGGGGTGTAGACGATGGGGAAAGCCGACGGCGACGGCGACGGCCACCGCTGGCAGTGGTCGGAATCTACAGGTTTTTTTTTCATCTCTTTTTAGTTTAGTTTTTTTTCTAACTGTTTAGCTCTCCTCCTTGTTCCTCTTCTCACATCTTCTTTTTGCTACTTGTCTACATTTTGATTGAAAACAACCCTTCTGTTATTTTCAAGAAAAAGAGTTTGTTTATTATTTTGCTCCTAAAAAAACGTGATCTTGTTCTACTCACCTACTTGTTTTTTTGTTGTTTTTTTTACATCTATTTTTTCTCAGTACTGAAGTTGAATCCTACCTAGTTTTTATTATGTTGTTTACGTGATTAAAAAAACGGAAACAGAAACTAAATATTTCTAAACTGTTCTAAAAAACGCATACAAGACTAGAGTTTGGCCAACCTGGGTTCCTGAAAAGTTGTAATTCCGATTACTGAAAAATCGATCCCTCCTTTTTTTCTACCACTCCTGTTACTTATATTGCCCTTACTACTCATGATTAAACCTTATTCTCCTTCTTCCAGAAATTTCGTAATAAAAAAACCAGTTTGTTTTCAGTGAAAGTTTTTTTTTATGTGTGAATGGTTCTCCTCCTCCTTACTGTGTTGTTGTTCATGGTATTTTATAGACAAAGGATTGTGGTGTGGGTGTGGGTGCTCAGCAGAGGATTACAACTCTAGTAGACCATAAAGCACAACAACCTCTGGTGGAGGTAGTATGAGGCAGCAGAGGTGAAGCAGTGTTGCTGCCAAGGCTGCAATGTTTTTGCTAAAAATGGGAACCAAACAAAGAGGAAAGAAGAAAGAGGTTTGGGCTTGTAGCTCCATGGAAGAAGCAATGCAGCAAGTCGCATGTTGCTGTACCATTTTAATTTTTGCTTTTATTTTTTTTGTACCTTTCTTTTTGTTTGTATTTTGTCTCCACATGTAACAAAGAGCTGACTTTCTCTTTTTTGGTACTATTTGCCTTAATTTTTTTGTCTATATGTGTAACCAATCAAGATAAAAGGGACAGTTATTTAAAACTGATTTTACTTTATTATTATTATTTTTTTATGTCACTAATGATAATTAATCTCACCATAATTTATAAATATAATAGAAGCGGTAAAATAACGCGTACCGACACAATCACCCGCATGCGACTCGAAAAAAACACGCGCTCGCATTAAGACTATGAACGCGTACGTGATTTGAATACGCACATAATGCACTCCGATAGTAGGACATGCGTACGGTTTAGGCATGACGCGCGTAAACTATTATTATTATTTTTTATTTTTTTGGGACTTTTTTTTTAAAATAACGAGTAACTGTCGGTTAAAATTGGATGTTCACAGAGGCTGAACCCCTATAAAGGTCACGAATTGGGCCAAAGTTGAAAAGACACGTCGAATCAATTACATCACTGACACGCGCGTGAAACGATGTGCCATCATTACTCCAGCCGCCATCAAACGACGAGTCCAATCAGCAACATTAATGACAAGCGCGTAAATGGAAGCGCCATTATTAAACATGAACCTTAAGTCACTCAACGGTCGTCTCTGTCTCGTGAGCACAAGCTCGGCTTCGTGTAGATTGGAGCTGGGGGCAACAACCCACGTGAGCACTAGCCCGACTTTGTGAAGATCGTCGCTGGGGGCAAAAACTCACGTGAGCACAAGCCCGACTTCGTGAAAGATCACAACTCGGTAACAAGATCCCAGTCACTCTGGGAAAGGGTCAACAGAACCTTTCGGAAAGTAAATTCGGCTCTGGAGCTAGAATTTAGGTCAAACACCACTTTGACTCTATAAATAAGCATTCAATGCAAGCATTAAATAGATGCTATCTCACCATATTCTCACCTGTACTAAACTCTCTACCTGACTTAAACATGTACCACACCTCCTGGATCGGATCGGAACATTGCTGATCAAGACCGACGACTACCTACTATCTCGGATTGCCTACAAGATCAGAGATACGGCACAAAACAAACACCCTTAAAAGGATTGACAAAAGAAAATATGAGGACTAATAGTGAAAGAAATTTTTTTTAGGGACTAACAACAAAAAACTTCAATTTTATATGGATCAAAACCATATTTAACTCTAAACTTTTTGCAGCATAAATCATGTTTGCGGTTTTACTTTTTTTTTGGGGGGACAAAATTCAACCTTTTTATTTTGTTAAGAAAGAGATATTTGCACTAGTAGTTACAATAAATATAGATTATAATCACAGATTTATTTGTTTCAGTTATGTATTATAAATACTTTTTGCTTATAGATATGTATTGGAATTAAATTATTCAAATATAAATAAGTAAATAATTACTTGTAATACTTAGCCGATACATAAATAAAAAGTTCTCTGTTTTGTCAAAAAAAAAGTTCGCTGTTGAAATATCCAACATCATATATATTGATCTAAATCATCTAATTAACTAATAAAGGAAAAAATTAAAACGGAATCAATCGAGTTCCTATAAGAAAAAAGGCAACCAAATCAAATAAAATAGCAATAAATCAAGATTCTGTTATTTTTCGGTTAGATATAACAAACAAACGATATCTCCTCCGGTAATCTCGATAATAGTTGATTTGAAATATCTAATCCTCATCCTCACTCAACAACCCTATATATACACTTCATTCACTCTTCACTTGATCTCACGCAAGCACATCTGTAAACATTAAATCTAATTTTCTCACCATGTCATCTGAGAAGAAGATGATAACACTACGAAGCTCAGACAACGCAATATTCAAAGTAGAAAAATCGGTAATGCTCCAATCACAAACAATAAAGTTTTTGATGGAAGACACTTGCAACGACGACGCGATAATTCCTCTTCAGAATGTGGATGGAAAAACTCTCGCCAAGGTAATTGAGTTTTGCAACAAGCATGCTTCTGAATCGGTTTCCAATGATGACGTGGCAAGTTGGGATGAAGAATTTGTTGAAAAGTTTGATCAAGGGAGCCTCTTTGAAATGATAATAGCGGCAAACTATTTAGATATTCCGAGTTTGTTGGAGTTGACATGTCAAAAAGTTGCAGATATGATTAAAGGGAAGAAACCAGAGGAGATTCGTGAAATCTTTAATATCAAGAATGATTTTACTCCTGAGGAAGAAGAAGAAATTAGGAGGGAGAATCAATGGGCTTTTGATGACTGAATATTTGAAGCAAGGAAGAAGGGGCTTTTTCGTCTTTTAATTGATGTTTTTCTTTGAATTAGAAATTTTACTGAATTTTGAAGGATTATCTTGCAGTTTTTAATTTAGTTTTTTTTTATTAAAGCGAATTAAATCAATGATCTAGATATTTTCTTGGATGTTTTCTTGAGATGTTTTTTTCATACTGTTCTTGTGGTGAAGATAATTAGGATTAATACTAATATTTACTCAATAATTCATTACAATATATAGATCATAGGAAAATAAAAAATCGTGTACAAGAAATTTACTAGAAAGGAAAAAAAAATCCTGGGATTCACATTTAAGAACAAAGTATTGAATATAAAATTTTAGTTACAGGTGAGCTTTTTTGTACATGTACAAACTCACTCATGTAACTACTACAGTGGAAAAAGAGAAATAAAAAGTGTGGAAGTATGTATATATGTATGTATATAAATTATATATTTCAGATAATCTTAGATGTTGTTGGTTGTTGTGTTGCTTGCTATCTCTCTAATCCTTGTTTGCAAAGAGGGCAACAAGATATAATTCTTAGCCATTGATCCACACATTTTAGGTGAAACAAATGGGAACATGGCAATTGTCTAACTTCTTCTTTGTCTTTGTACTTTGCCAAACATATGCAACATTGCTGTCAACAAAAATAAGTCAAAATTAATATTTATATATGAAACAAGATTATAATAAGTCAAAATTAAATTAAAGGAGTAATGTAACTTACTGGATCTTCTTCACTGATCAATCTTTCACTGCATTGAGAATCATTTTGAAGGTCTAAATTGGTATGAACAACTTTATATTTCCAACTTGTAAGTTGTGAGATTTGGTCATCAGATGCTCCTTTAGCAGAGGAGCCCATGTTCATGTTATATCCAAGGAGAGTGCTAACAAGCGGCACACAACAGCACAATAACAAGAACAACAGAAAAGGGAAAGAGTAGCAAATTGCATTCCAAACAAGGAGTATGATGCAGAGGATTTGGAGTTTTGGAGCATGTTGGAATGATCCAAAACGTGTGTCAAAAGCCCAAACATTTCCCATTACAAACCATATTGCAAAGAAAAGTTCTAGTGAACTTCTGCATTTGCTCATTAAATGTGAACTCCTGTACACACTGCATAAGTACAAAGTAAATTAATTAGATTATCTAATAAAAAATTGCACGGTTAGAATGAACTTGTTTTGATTCAAAATTAATTATTATAGCCTATGGGAATAATTTTGAATAGATGAGTATTCTTTAAAGAGTAATGTTATTTAGCAAAATGTTTCAGCAAAAATAGTCAAAAACAAGTTCAACACCAATTAACCAATTTTATAAGTCATTAACAACCTGTTTTTTCACAGTTTTCTAGGCCATCAACTAAAAATTGTGAAAAAGTGGGTTGGTTAATGACCTATAAAACTTGGTTAATTGGTGTTGTAACTTGGTTTTTGGCTATTTTTTGTTAGAAAATTTTGGCTAAATAACATTACTCTTCTTTAAAATGGACATGGCATATTAGAATTTAATACATAAGGTGTTGTGCCACATTATTCAAGAGTAACTAAAGACACCTCTTTTTTTAATTGATGTGTATTTTCTGGTCAAAAAAATGAAATAAATATTTTTAAAATTAATAAGGCAAATTAGTTAGGTCATCTCCTTCTCATTTTCTATTCCCCTGCCCCCTTTTCCATGTGTCTCATGTGAGTCCACTTAGGCCCACTCCAGGTACACAGGGGGGCCACCTTAGAGAAAAAATAAATAAAATAATCAATTTAATTTCAAGAAGATAATTATAAGATTCTTCTAAACATGACAAAAGATTCTTCCAATTAGTCTAAATATCAATAGTATCAAAATTTTCCATTAGCTTCTAATATCAATAATTATTAATAACAAAAAAAAAAAAAGAGAAGTTCTTAAATTACCTGGTTTCTTCATTATTTGTCTGTTGTTCAACATCAGAAATACTAATACCATCCCCTTGAATCACATTAACTTGATAGTAACGACCACAAAGTAACAAAAGATTAAGAACACAACCAATATCATAACCTGAAATCCAAACCCTCATAGGCCAAACAGGTTTCTCATTCTTTGAAATAACCAAAGTGAATGTTGTGGCTGTTATTTGCACTATCAAAGCAATTAATTCCAACATCATCCATGTGCTTGAATTAAAAGGATTAGAACCAAGATCAGATCTTGTTCCATTTTGATAATGAAACACTCTTCTCAAAAAAGTGAAACATTTTGATCTAGATATTCTCATAGCCACTCTAGTCAAAAAAGAAGGGTTTGAATTTGAATTTGAATTTGAAGTAGGTAGTGGTGGAGAATTGTTTTGGATGCTAGTGGATATGGTGTTTTCTCCTACTGCATAATTTGTAGGAAATGAAACCATTCTACTTGAATTGCATGAAGAATTCATTGGAATTGAAATTGAAATAAAGTTTACAACTCCTATGAAGAAATGATGCCCCTTTTTGCCTCTTATATATATATATATTGAAACAGAAATAGTCCAAAAATGAAAAACGTGTGTTCAGAGTCTTCAGACCAAGTCTTCTTTGGTTCCTAGTCCTGAACAACATAGCAATAAAAAATTAATTAGCCAACTTAATTTGAAGTTCTAGATAATAATAATAATAATAATTTAGAAGAAAGAATTACACAAGAAAAAATCTAAAATTGAAAATACCTTATATTAAAGGCACATGAGCAGCCAGAAGATTCATGAGAAGATGAGATTCTAGCATCGATCCAATTGAAATACTCTTGTCATGACACCAAATAAAAAAATTGGAGGGGGTGTATTTAGAAGGAAGGGGGGTGAGAATTGGTATGAAGGAAATGTCAGGGAAGGTAAAGTTAGAGTTTCAGATGGTGACCAAGAATGGACTGGTGAACTTTGCTTTGATTAAAAGAGACTCTGAGAAGAAGGTTTGGAGGGAAGTTAACCGTTGGCCAAACTTCAACCATACCTATATTTTCTATTAAGTAAGAGTTGCTGAAAAAAGCAATTCGAGAAACTAGAAAGGAATTCACAACTTTCCTCCTCTCAACGCAAACATCTTATTTATATCTTATTTATTTTGAAATAATAGTAGTATAATATATAGTTTTTCTCTCTTTGAATTAAAGTGGATAAGACTTAAATTGATGATCTAATACGTAGGACTATTAAGGTCTAATATTAATATTAATTTATATGAACATAAATTAGAAAGGTGTATTATTTGAATTCTGGCGGGGACGGGTTGATTTTGATTGAGATTGTGTGGTGTGTGTGTGGTAAAGGAAGGTTGTCGACCTAATCCAACCAGCAATTGTGTCATGTTAGAGAGAGAAATGTCTCTCTCTCTCTCTTCTCTCCTCTCTTCTCTCTCTCTCTCTCTCTCTCTCTCCCTCCTTGTGTTCACTTTTCTGCTTTGCTAGTTGCTACAATTTTGCTTCTGCTTTGCTACAATTTTGCATATTACCCACACCACTTCCACTAGTTTGTTTTTTTTTTCATGATATTTTAATATTTTAAGTGGATTGAAGGCCGACATCAGATGATCAAAAGGTATTGTTATCTGCACACTATTATTTTTTGTGCACAATTGATTGAGACAGTTTCATCTTGTTTTGTTTCACTTTGTAAACAGTATAAATAGTTAGCTGAAAGGGATATATCATATATGTTCACCAAATAAGGTTGAGAATAAGACATTAATTGGCAAGAAGAGTAATTTTAGTATCTAGCTAGTAGTAAAAGAAATTTTCAATTTTCCCCCTATTCTTTTTTTTAAGAATAAATCCTCAAATTGTTCCTCAACTATCACTCTCTCTTCAATTTAGTCCATCAATTATTTTCTAAATAGGAGAAATGATGTATAGTTCAAGAACTAAATTGATGAGTTTAGAATACTTTAGGGACTATTTATTATATTATTATAATTTAGGGATTAAATAGGAGAGATGGTGATAGTTTAGAGACCAAATTGAGGATTTACTCTTTTAATCAATAAAAAGTAATCAAGGAAGACACCGTCTCAAAACCACCGAGTAAGGTGCCAATAGCATGTTGGATCTACCAACAAAGCTCGTTTAAAGGATTTAGCCCTTGGACACCAAGACACCCCTCTCTCGGGAGAGTTGCCCTCTTAAGCATTGTTTGTTTTAGATTTCATCCACTCAATCTCAGTGAAATGTAGCCTTTTTTTGTCAACTTAATTAGGCAACAGTTACACTTGGATTCGAATCTGAGAGCAAACATCTTCATATTGTTGAAATTGTCAATACAACCAGCAATGAGAGCAAGCTTTTAGATTTGCCGATGATTTTGTATTGAGACTCGGTTTTTTGTCACTGTTAAAGTAGAAATAATTTAAATTGAACAGACACTAATATTTTTGTGAATTCAAGATGTTTTGAACCCTCGCCCATGAGAGGTGAAAGTTTTAAGTTTGGATCTTAATCATTTCTATCAATTTCCTAAATCCTGATATCTCAAATTCACTTATAATTCTACTTGTTTTCTTCTCTCCCTACATTTTTCATCATTATCTCACACAACTTGCCACTTATTAAATAGCATAACGCTTAGAAATGAGCATATTTACTCAATCAGTTAACCACCGCCAATATAGTTTGTTTTCATGAGAATGGGATAGACTCTCAATGAAATCCATGCTAATATCATTCAAAGCCTGAATGGGGTTTTAGCCTTTGGAGGTTTTAACGAGCTCTTGTAATTATTCAAATGCACCTTGTACTCCTATTCAATAAAATTTTGCTTATAAAAAAACCTGTTTTGGAATAAGTAAGGGTTGGAATAATCCACCAGAAGCTGCCAAGTACGACATACACTTTTGACACACATCACATTATTCATCCTTTGCTCTATGATGTATGATCAGCGGTCATACGACAGTGACATTGGTCGTTTCACAAGGATCTCTAATTTAATGATTGCCAAATCAAGAATCAGTTGTAACAATAAAAATAAAACAGGAGGGTTTGGTCGAAAACAGGAGAAAATCAAAGAATCAAAACACCCAATCCACTCATTTTGGGTGCGTCTTTGATTGATCATAAACTAACTAAACAAGCGCCAATCAGTTCATACAAATTCCCTCTGACTTAAACAAGCATCAAGACAGAGTTTTCGATCAATCATGGGAATGAACAAGCACCATAAAACATGATAAACGTCATAACTGAATTCTATCAATCCTATAACAAGTGTCGTAGAATCTATCAATTTATATCCAAACTAAACTAAACAAGCGATAACTTAGTTCGAATGATACTCAGAAATGCAAAACAAAATTATGAGATAAACAAATGTCATAACATAATAAACGAGCTGTATATGCAAAACCGAATTTGAGTAATTAAGCAAAACATAAATTCGAATTCGCAAACAAGACAAAACGAAATACTGAAATTGATAGTGAAAGAATTAAAACCATAAATGATAAAACATTAAGAACAGAACCTCAAAATCCTACATGAGAAACCTTTCACCAACATATTGATATTCTAGGACTTAGGCTTCCATGAGGCTAGGGCACAAAAACGTATTCTGGAATAATAATAGTATAATGTAAAGAGTTTTGGCTGCTAGCAACCCTATTTATACACCTAAGACATAAACCTAATAAAGCAAAACACGTTCTTGAACAAAAGCCCAACAAGAAAGATTAATTGACTCATAAACCCGTAATTAACATTACTGCTTCAGTAATTTGCAGTTTGTACCTTGAAGATTGTTGAACTGGCCTTCGAGCTCAACACAAGAATTGTGGATCTGCTCCTTAGCTTTCCAACGCATGTTAGTACGTCTCAACCGGACAAATACAGACAATGTTATGGACTGTAGAGTGGGCAATGGTCAATGTGCAATTAAATCCGAAAATTAATCAAAGAAGTACATTAAAGCTCAATTAAGACCCAAAGTTGAGAAATATGGTAGGACCCAAATATTAGTTACAGAACACAACCAAAAGCACCTAGCGCAATCACTGGCGGACCTTCATATAGTTCAGGGGATTCACTTGAACCCCCTAAAAAAACAACATTAGCCCCGATACTCTAAGAAAAAATGTTTTTGCACACTCTGAAAAATATCTTTTGCACCCCAAGTCCTTAGTTTTGCACCAAAGTCCTTAGTTTTGCACGACTCTAATGCACCAAACACACACACAATTACTCACCCTGAAAAAGATCTGTTAATATTATTTAATTGGTACTTTGTTTTAGTGCAATTTATTTAATTTGTATTTTGTGTTAGTGCTATTTAATTTATTATT